>CAKNXH010001601.1:77093-131645 GCA_932178445.1 Andricus quercusramuli
TCACTTCTTACTCCCTAGGGACTGAAAAGTACTTTTTACTCCCTAGATACTGCAAAGTACTATTTACGTTCTAGGGACTGAAAAATACTATTTACCTTTTAGGGACTGAAAAGTACTTTAACCCCCAAGGCACTGAAAAGCATTTTTTGCTCCCTAGGGACTGCAAAGTATTTTTACTCCCTAGGGTCTGAAAATTATTTTTCACTCCCTAGGGACTGAAAAGTACTTTTTACTTCATAGGGACTTGAACGTATTTTTAGCCCCTAAGGACTGAAACGTCCTTTTTGCTCCCTAGAGACTGAAAAGTACTATTTACATTCTAGGGAGTGAAAGTACTTTTACTCCCTAGGGTCTGAAAAGCACCTTTTACTCCCTAGGGACTGAAAAGAATTTTTTACTCCCTAGGGTCTGAATATTATTTTTTACTCCCTAGGGACTGAAAAGTACTTTTCACTCCCGAGGGACTGAAAAGTGACGTGAGAGGTGAATAATGAAAATTAAACATCTATTAGCTTGCATTTTCCGATTATCAGCCCACTCACCGTAAAAACTGTGAGGAAGTTTTGGTTGCAGAAAATAGAATTTTGCGGTTATTTGTGGAAAGTTACCATATATAACTGATCAAATTTACCTGTAAAATTACCATAAATGATCGAAAATTTTCGTAAATGACCGAAAATTTTCATAAATGACCAAAAATTTGCATTAATGTCAGGAAATCAATGGATTACCGAAAATGTCCTGAAATTTATGGAAATTGTCAAAAATGAATGTTGGGTAATATATAGTAAGTTACCATATTTATCTGTAAAATTACCATAAATGACCGAAACTTTCCATAAATTTCCGCAAATTTATAGACATGTCTATACATTTTTTCATTGAATTTTTCATAATTTGGAATAAGTTAACATTAATTTCATGCTTCTTCACTGAAAATCTAATATGGACTGAAATCATGACTGTATTTCGAAAAATGTCTGAAATCATGCATTTGTTATAAAAAATATAATAATAATATAATATAGTGTAATATACTGTAAACATGTCAGTTTCTACAATTGAATGTGAAAATAATATCTTTTACCTATTATCATAAATAAATTATTATTAATTGACGACCTAAATAATAGACAACGAATAATGAACATTCTTAAATAATAATTTCTCTTTTATCTTATCTACTTTTTGATTCGTTTGATAAAATATTTTTCGATACGAGATTGGATCTTAAATCTCAAGATTTATGAAGAAAAAAAAACTTTCGCTTTCTAGTCGCCGCTACAAAGGTCGTAAATCTCAAATTCTCGAACAACGGCTGCACTTCTTTTGTTTTTAGAAATACCATTCAAGAATCAAATAAACCTGCAAGTTCGTTTCCAATTGATGTTTCTGTTTATTTCCACAACTTCTTTTGAAACATTTTTAGACATTGCAAAAAATCGGTTAAATTTTCAGTTAAAAAATTTATTTTTAAACAAATTTTCAAGTAAAGAGATGAATTTTCAACCAACAAATAAGTTAATTTTTAATGAAATATTTAAGATTGTCAACCAAGAAGATGATTCTTCGATCAAAAAAATTAATTTTGTATAAAATAGTTCAACAAGAAAAATGACTGCTTAACAAAATAGTTGAATTTTTAATAAACAAATTAAATGTTCAACCAAAAGAGATGCAATCTGAAAGAAAGATACAATAGTAGCTTTTTAATCAAAAGAAATTAATTTCTAACTAAAAAATATGAATTTTCTACCAAAATAATTACATTTTTAACCAGAAAAGGAATAGTTAAATTTTCAGAAATAAAATTAATTTTTAAATGAAAAAGGAAATATTAAAATACAGAGATATCTGAAAAAAGTGAATTTTCAGGCAAAAAAATTATTTGCCAAAAAAGGTGAATTGTCAACAGAAAAGATGAGTTTTCTACTTAAAGGACAAGAAGGAAAACATTTTTCAACCAAATTGTTGAATTTTCAACCAAAAAGGAGAACTTTAAACAAAAAAGTTAATTTTCAATGGAATAGTTAAATTTTTAAACAAAAACATGAATCTTCGATTAAAAAAAAATTGTTGTACAAAATAGCTCAACAAGAAAGATGACTCTTTAATAAAATAGTTGATTTTTCAATAAATAAATTAAGTTGTTAACCAAACATGATGAATTATCAACCAAAAATGTAATAGTAGACTTTTCCATTAAAAAAAAAAAACAATTTTAACCAAAAAATATGTATTTTTCACCAAAGATGAGTTTTCAATCCAAAAGGACGAATTTTCTATCCGAAGGGACGAATTTTCAACTAAACAGTTTAATTTTCTACCAAGAGATAGATTTTCAAAAAAAAATTATAATTTTCATCAAAAGGGTTGAATTTTCAATCAAGAATGTTTTTTCAGACACAATGTTGAATTTTCAAGCGAAAAGACAAATTTTTTACAAAACACTCGAATTTTCAACAACAAAATTTAATTTTTATTAATTTTCTTTTTCTGCAAGACAAGGAATATTGTATACATGAAAATTAATTAGAATAAGTACAATATTGCGCTAAATATATTCTAATACCCATATGAACAATTTCATCTTTTCCTTAATTTGGATAAGGCTTATCGGCGTACTTTTCAGTTGGTATGACTGCTGGGTTTCCTGTTGGGTTGACTTCTTCACCAAATTGAATGCTACCTAAAAAATTAATTCAGAAATTTAATTTATTTACATAAGTACTTTTTATTTTACAATTCAACGCAATCAGTAAATTTATTAGTAAATTTATTTTAAACAAAAAAAGGTCTTTTCTACTATAAAAGATGGGTTTTTAACAAAATACTTGAATTTTCAACAAAATAATTAATTTCTTAAGATACTACATAGTTGAATTTTCAACCTAAAAATATGAATTCCTAACAAAAAGTGTCATAGTTTATATTTCAATCAAACAATATGAAATCAATACAAAAAAAAGTTTTCTGAAACCAAAAAGACAAATTATTAACAAATAAAGATTTTTCACCAAAGAAAGGAAATTTTAACTGAATTGTTGAACCTTCAAGCCAAAAATTTTAAACCAAGAAAATTATTTTTTTTTACTAAAAAAGAAGAAGTTTCAGCTAAAAAAGATCAATCTTAAAAAAATAAAAAAGTTACATTTTCAGTTAAAAAATTAATTTAAAATAAAAAAAAATACTTTTCCACTAAACAGTTAAATTTTGAACCTTCAAACAAAAAACAAATTTTTAACAATGCAGTTTAACTTTTTACCCAAGTAGTTGAATGTTCAATTTAAGAAGATTAGTTTTCAACAAAATAGTTGAACTTTCAACCAAAGAGATGAATTTTCAATTAAAAAAATATTTATTTAAAAAAATGATTTCATAACACAGTGATCTAACCAAATCTTTCAAATAAATTAGTTGAATACTCAAGTAAAAAAGAATAATTTTTACCCAAAAAGGATGACTTTAAAAAAAAATGGTTGAATTCTCTACCCAATAGTTGCATTTTTATCCAAAAAGATGAAATTTCTCTTAAAACAGATAAATTTTCATTTAAAAAGAAAACAAGTTTTTTAAAAATAGTTGAATTTTCATCCAGAAAAGATTCCAGTTGACTTTTCTTGATCAAACTATGTATTTTTTAACAAAAAATAAGATTCTACGAATAAAGTTGAATTTTTCATCCAAAAAGACAAATTTTTTCAACCAAAAGGGAAGAATTTTTAACGAAATAGTTGAATTCTCTAAAAAATAGTTGAATTTTTACTCAAGAAAGATGAAATTTATACTAAAACCGATGATTTTTTAATAAAAAAATGACATTTTTTTTTTAGGTTGAACTTTTATCCAGAAAAGCTTTCAGTTCATTTTTTCACACCAAAACAGGAATTTCAAACAAAAAGTAAATATTCTACGGAATATTTACATTTTCAACAAAACAGTAGAATGTTCAACCAAAAGTATTAGTTTTTAACAAAAAAGTTTTATTTTCAACCAAACAGTTGCAATTTTATCCAAGAAAGATGAAAGTTCTCTTAAAACAGATGAAGTTTTAATTTAAAAAATATATATATATAAAAAAAAGTTGAATTTGCATCCAGAAAAGACTTCGGTTCTCTTTTAAATATTGAAATATTAAATTTTACCAAAAGGTAAATTTTCAACAAAACAGAATTTTCAACCAAAAATTTTGACTTTTCAACCAAATTGTTGAATTTTAAACCAAACAGTTGCATTTGTATCCAAGAAAGATGTAATTTCTCTTAAAATAAATGAATTTTTAATTTGAAAACATTTTTTTGCAACACCAATATATGAATTCTAAACAAAAAGTAAATTTTCTACGAAATAGTTAACTTTTCTACAAAACAGTAGAATTTTCAGCCAAAAGTATTTTTAATTTAACAAAAAATTGATTATAAAAAAAAATAGTTGAATTCTCATCTGAAAAAGATTTCAGTTCTCTTTTCAACACAAAAATATTAAATTTAACCAAAAAGTAAATTTTCTACTAAATAGTTAAATTTTCAACCAAAAATTATGACTTTTCAAAAAAATTGTTGAATTTTAAAACAAACAGCTTTATTTTTATCCAATAAAGATGTAATTTCTGCTCAGGCAGGTGAATTTTGAAATCAGAAAGACAAATTTTCAAAAAAGAATTGAATTTTCAACCAAACAGTTGCATTTTTATTCAAGAAAGGTGAAATATTTCTTTTAAAACAGATGAAATGAAAAAAAAAAACTTCAAAAAATAGTTAAATTTTCTTCCAAAGAAGATTCCAGTTCACTTTCCAAGACCAAAATAAGAATTGAAAACTATAAGTTAATTGTCTGCTAAATATTCGAATTTTTAACCAAAAAGTATGACTTTTTCACAAGATTGTTAAATTTTTAACCAAACAGTTGCATTTTTGTCCAAGAAAAATGAAAATTCGACTGAAACAGGTGAATTTTTTAATTCAAAAGACAAATTTTCAAAAAAAAAGAGTCGAATTTTCAACCCAAAGGATTTCGATAGACTTTTGTACCGAAAAATACAAATTTTAAACAGAAAGTAAATTTTCTAGGAAATAGTTGAATTCTCAACAAAACAGTTGCATTTTTGTCCAACAAAGATGCAATATTTCTACTTAAAAAACAAATTTTAATTAAAAAGACAAATTTTCAGAAAAAATATTTTTCATCCAAAAAATGTTTCATTTGACTTATCAGCAACAAAATATGAATTTTAAATAAAAGTTTAATATTATACGAAAAGAGTTGAATTTTTAACCCAAAAAGACGAATTTTTAACAGAACAGTTGAATTTGCAAAAAAATGACGTCTTTTTAAGAAAATTGTTAAATTTTCAACCAAGCAATAAAATTTATAACTAAAAAGATAAGTCTGTCTGAGAAGACTTAAAAAAAGTGAATTGAAGTATTTGAAGGATTTGATTGAAAAATATTTGCTTTTCAAGTTATACTATGAAAGAAGATTCTTACGGCATTTAAAAGTTTGCAAGTCACATTTCCCAGGTGTACAGTGCCCATCATTCTGGCAGGGTTTCCCATATCCGTTAGTGGGTGTATCTCTTTTTCGTCGATTTCCTGATGGGATATGGATTTCTATTATTCCAGTTTCTAAGGATTCCTGAAAAAAAATTTTATTTCATTTTTTTATTGGCAATAATTTGTTTTTCAAGCTTTAAGAAAGGAAGACAAGTTTTTTCAGTCTTGTAATATGTTCAATTAACTTTCAAAATTAATTAAAAAATATTTACATTGTCAAGGGATCAGTTTTGCATGGTTCCTTTTCAAAGCAATGTTAAATTGTTCAATTTTGTAAATTTACAAATTCTTATTTAAGCATTTTATTTCAAAAGGTTTTCAGAGATTTCAGTCTTTTTCCTATTTAACTTTTTCGCCCTCTTTAAAGAATTCCTCCTTTTTTCATTTTTTCGTTTAAATTCTTATCGATTTGGTAGAATCCATCACGAAAATTCAGATACTTTTGGTTGAAATTGAAAAAAAAATTTAATCCGTTTTGGTTCCAAATTCTACTATTTGGCTGAAAATTTAATTATCTTGCTCAAAATTGAATTATTTTGTTGAAAATGTGTTTCTTTTTGTTAAAAATAAATTTGATTAACTGAAAATTTACCTCTTCTATTTTTTTATCAATATTGAGTGTTTAGTTAAAAATTCAACTATTCGGTTGTAAATTAAATTTTTTAGTAGAAAATTAATCTTATTGGTTCCAAATTCAACTACAAAATTGGTTGAAAGTAAGAGCGCTTTGTTAAAAATTCACTTTTTGATCGAAGATTGAAATTTTGTTTGAAAATTTATTTTTTGGACTGAAAACCGAACTATTCCATTTTTTGTTCAAAATTGATCGTTTTCAGTTACATATTCAACTATTTAGTTAAAAATTTATATTTTTGGCTTGAAAATTTATTTGCTTTGTAAACAATTTTTTGTTGAACATTGACTTTTTGGTTGAAAATTCAAGTATTTAGTTGAAAATTCATGTATTTGGTTGAAAACTCGATTTTTTTTGTAGTAAATTAATTTCATCGGTTCAAAATTCAACAACTTGGTTGGAAGTTGAAGTGCTTTGTTAAAAATTAATTTTTGGTCGAAGATTGAACTATTTTGTTGCAATTTTTTTCTTGAAAATAAATTTTTTGGACTCAAAATTAAACTATTTTATTTTTGGTGAGAAGGTGATCGTTTTTACTTGCAAATTTAACTATTTATTTAAAAATTCATATTTTCGGGTTGAAAATTCTTTTATTTTTATGGAAGATTTAACTGTTTTAGATTTAAAATTAATTTTTTTTTTCATCATTGATATTTTTCAGTTGAAAATTTGTCTATTACGTTGAGAATTCAATTATTCTGTTGAAAATCGAACTACTTTGTTGAAAATTCAACTGTTCTGTTGAAAAGTCTTCTTTTTTGTTTGAGAATCCGACAATTTTGTTGAAAATTCAACTTTTCGGGCTTACAATTCGACTCTCTTGTAGAAAATTGTTTCTTTGCACTGGAAAATTTACCGGCCTGAATAAAAAAATTTGTCTTTTTGTGTAGAAAATCTAATTGTTTGGTCGTAAATTAAATTTTTGGTTAAAAAATTGAACTGTTGTGTTGACAGTTCGTTTTATTTGTTGAATTTAACAGTCTTTGATTAAAAACTAAAATTTTTATTGGTTGAAATATCCACGAGTTTTTTTTTATTTAGAATTCTTTTTTTTTTGAAAATTCAACTACTTGGTTGAAAATTTACCTTTTTAATTCCAAAATTCTACGGTTCTGTTTATAATTTTATCAATTTGTTGAATATTCAACTACTTTGTTAAAAATGTACCCTTTAGGTTTAAAATTCAACTGTTCTGTGGAAAATTCGTTTTTTTGGCTTGAAAACTCAACTACTTTTGTTCAACAAATTTTTTTTTTTTTTAGTTAGAAAATGTTCTTATTTTTGTAGAACATTTAGTTGTTTGGTTGAAAATGAACTTGTTGCTCAAAAATTCAATTGTTTAGTTGAAAATTCGTCTCTTTTACTTGAAAGGTCCAATGATTTATTGTAAATTCAACTGTTTGGTTGATAATTAATTTTTTGTTTTTGAAAAATTACAAAATTTTGTTGAGAATTCATCTTTTCGGGTTTAGAATCCAACTGTTTACGTAGAAAATAATTTTTTTTTTTGCTTAAAAATTCACCTTTTTTTTTATCAAATTACCCTGTTTGCTTATAAAAGTCTATTATTTTGGTATAGAATTCAATTATTTGGTTGATGAATTTAAAATTGAATTTTAAATTAAACTGCTTTTCCAAAAATTAGCCCCTTTGGGTAGAAAATTCTATTATTTTGTAGGAAATTGGACCATTTAGTAAAAAATTAACGTTTTGGTTGAAAATTCGATTGTTTTGTTAAAAATTAATCTTTTTTAGTTAAATTCAACTATTTCTGATTTAAAATTAAATTTTTGTGTGTGGAAATATCAACCATTACATTTTTCGTTACGAATTCATCTTTTGTATTAAAAAATTGAAATACTTGGTTAGAATTTGATCTTTTTTAGTTAAAAATTCAACAATTATGTTAAAAAATTTAATTATTTTGTTGAATATTCTACTGTTTGGTTGATAATTAATTTGTTGTTGTTGAAAAATTCAAATAGTTTGTCGAGAATTCAATTTTTGGGGTTTAAAATTCAACTGTTTTCGTAGAAAATAATTTTTTTAGGCTTAAAAATTCACCTGTTTTTTTTTTCTTCAAATTAGGCTTTATGGTTAGAAAAGTATACTATTTTGGTATAGAATTCAATTATTTGGTTGAAAATGAACGTTTTGTTCAAAAAAGTAACTGTTTCGTTGAAAATTTGTATGGTTTGGTTGAATTCAACTGGGTGTAATTTAAACTAAAATCTGTTTTCATGGAGATGTCAACTAATTTGGTTGAAAATTCAACTATTTGATTAAAAGTTCTACTATTTTGTTGAAAATACGTTCATTTGGCTCGAAAATGTAATTGTTTGATTTTAAATTAGCCTATTTGGTTAATAGTGACTTTTTTGTTGAAAATTCAGCGGTTTTGCTGAAATTTTTTTTTTTTTTAGTTAGAAATCTTATTATTTTTGTAGAACATATAATTCTTTGGTTGAAATTGAACTCGTTGGTTAAAATTCAAGTGTTTTGTTGAAAATTCATATTTACCTATTTGTTTAATAGTGAATTTTTTTTTGAAAATTCATATTTTTGCGTTTTAAATTAAACTGCCTTTTCAAAAATTAGCGTTTTTGAGTAGAAAATTCTATTAATTTGTAGAAAATTCAACCAATTAGTTGAAAATTAACGTTTTGGTTGAAAATTCAACTGTGTTGTTAGAAAATAATCTTTTTTAGTGAAATTCAACTATTCCTGATTTAAAATTAACTTTTTTTGGTAATTTGTTGAAAATTCGTCTCTTTGAAAATTCAAAAAATTCAATTTTTGGTTTTAAATTCACTTATTTGGTTAATATTTTGTTTAGTTTTAAATTCAAAAAATTCAATTGTTTGGTTTTAAATTCACTTATTTGGTTAATATCTTTTTTAGTTTAAAATTAAACTGCTTTTTAAAAATTAGCTTTTTAGGGTAGAAAATTCTATTATCTTGTAGAAAATTCAACCAATCAGTTGAAAATTAACGTTTTGGTTGAAAATTCAACCCTTTTGTTAATAACTAATCTTTTTCAGTTAAATTCAACTATTTATTATTTAAAATTAAAATCATCTTAGATGGAAATATCAACAATTACATTTTTTGTTTCGAATTCATCTTTTTTATTACAATTTTTTTTTATTGAAAAATTGAATACATAGATGGAAATTGATTTTTTTTATTTAACAATTCAATATTTATGTTGAAAATTTAATTATTTTGTTGAAAATCTTAGTGTTTTGTTGAAAATTCAAATATTTGATTAAAAATCGTCCCTTTTGTTGAAAATTTGTCTCTTCTACTTGAAAGCTTAACTATTTGATGTCAAATTCAACTGTTTGATTGATAATTAATTTTTGTTATTGAAAATTTTACTACTTGGTTGAAAATTCATCACTTTTGTTGAAAATGCATTTCTTTTGGTAGAAAATTGAACTTTTTCTGTTAAGAATTCAATTATTTTGTTGAAAATGCTTGAATTAGATTAAAAAAATTAATTCTTCTATTATGCCCCTATTTTCATGAAAAATCTCCTAATTACCCCTATTTTGATAGCATTTTGGGTTCTTAAGTCTGTTATCAATTGACGTTTTTGCAATTTGAAAAGTTTCGAATTAAATTTGTTTATTAAAACTTCCTCGAAATAGGCTTTTACTACGCGTACTGAAATTTCAATACCCAAAATTTATCAAGTTTTTAATTTAAATATCGAATTTTTGCATTAAATATCGAATTTTTGCATTAAGTACTGGATTTTTGCATTAAAAATTGGTCTATTCTCACCTGGTCTTCTGTGTCGTCCAGACGGATAACCTGTACGTTGTCGTCGGCCTACATCGGAATGTCCAAGAGTGATTAGTATGAATTGTTTATGCTGAATGATTTTTCGAACGATGTGATTGGCTGGCAGAGCCAGGTTGAAAAATCGTACCTTTTTACCGTCGACGAAGCAGGTAGCTGAGGAAGCTGCGACTGAGCAGACGACCCCTACAAATAGAGACAGAAAAAGACGATTCATCCTGCTGCTGTTCTTGATAGACTGACACCCTGTCCACAAAACAGACATTTTTATACCTGCCTTATCTAAATAGACCAGAAGCAGTAAGGAAGCTCTTATTCCCTTATCGTAATTGCAATCGCTTTTACGTTTCACTATTTCGAAACTTGTGGCAGAATTAATTCTCACGGAACCTCGGATTTTACGATTTTGAGTCTATTATGAGTAAATACGAAAAGAGTTTATGATTTTTTTAATAGGCATTATCTTTCTTCATTAGAAAAATAATAAGCAAAGATAAGTGCCATTTGGAAATTCCGGATATTGAATTCAGTATGAAACTTTTTTAATTCTTAACCCTTGGTATACACACTGGGTTAGGCTAACCCGGCGCGACTTTGTAAGATCTTATATTTCGAAGCAAGAAGAAGTGTGGGTCTATACCCAGGTGGGGGAAAAATGTATGGGCCTGTACTACGCAGAACTTACCAGTTTAACTTACCAGTTTAACTTACCAGTTTAACTTACCAGTTTAACTTACCAGCCTTACCAGCTTTAGTGTCTCGAAAACTGCCGAAGAACGCACTTAGACACTTTCAAACCCGTGCTGTTCAATTTTTGAGGATTTTCTTTATAAAAACTAAAAAAAGAACTATAAAATTGTTCAATTAGGAACGAAGATATGAGCTGTTATAGTCTGCTGGGTGAACCTAACCCAGTGTGTATTTTTCACCCAGTGTGTATATAGTTTTACAAAATCCAGAAAAACATAAAAATCTAAATGTAAGTGAATGTTACTTTATTTGTATATTTGTAATGTTCATAGCTTATGTTGAAAGTAAAAGGTCTAATTCGTGCGTCTGAGTGTATTGATGTGTGTGTATGCGTGCGTGACGACCATGTCTCCCAGCGTACGTTTTGCACTCACCACGCTATGATATTCTTTTATTCAAAATATCAATAAAAATGGTTTATTTTTTGCAGCTACTTCATCAAAATGCATACGCGTACGAAAATTCGCCGTGTTTATAAATGCTTGAAATGCGAAAGACCTATGTGTAAGGAGCAGTCTGCAAAAATTTGTGAGCATTGCGCTCAGCCGTCGGAATAGGCCGAAACGTAATTTACGCTGTTCGTGTAAAAAAATTATTTTCAAGTTTTTCACTAATATTTTGATTCTGAATAAAAAATTACGCTGAAGAGTTCTAATATTTTATATAAAATTCTATTCCCGAAACCGAAAAATTGAGTATTTGTTTGAACTTTTGCGTTTTTTTAATAACTTCATTAATTTTATAACAATATATGCGTTATTTCAGAAGACAATAATAAACGTTTAGGTATGTATATAATTCAAATCATTAATTTTTGCTATTTATTTATTTTTATTTTCATGTAAACAACAGCCTTTTAGAAAAAACTTAATTTTTTCACAAAAATTTTTAAGATGTGTTTTTTATTTGGAAATATGTATATGTTTTTTCATGTTTACCACTTTCAAACCTGTGCTGTTCAATTTTTGAGGATTTTCTCAATAAAAACTAAAAAAGGAACAACAAAATTGGTGAATTAGGAACGAAGATATGAGCTGTTATAGTCTGCTGGGTGAACCTAACCCAGCGTGTATACCTTGTGTATATTGCAGGGTATTTTCGAACATTCCCATAATTTTGTAATTGATCTTAACAATTTGAAAGGATTTTTAAGATTTTAAACTATTTTTCAAACTTCCAAGGCATTTTCAAGAGCTTTTATTTTTAAATATTTCAGGGAATTTTAAAAGATTTTAAAGTACTTTGTTACAATTTAACGATTTTGTAACATTTTAAAAATTATCTTTTAACTGAAAATTTAAGAATTCTCTGTTTGGTTAAAAATTTACCTTCTGCAGTTGAAAATTCAACTATTTTGTTGAAAATTTATGTATTTTATCAAAAATTAATCTTTTTTGGTAGAATATTAACCTTCTTGGTGACTAATTAACCTTTTTGGTTGAAAATTCAATCATTAGTTTAAAAATTCCATTACAAGTTAAAATATTTGCTTGAAAATTCATGTATTTTGCTAAAAATTATTCTTTTTTGCTAAGAAATTAGATTTTTATTGAAAATTAATTTTTCTTTTATTGAAAATTAATTTTTTGAACTAAAAATTTAACTCAATTTTTTGTCGATTTTTTAAAATAGAAATTTAGTCTTTTTAGTTGAAAATTTATCTTTTTTATTTGAAAACTCCAATTGAAGATTAAAATATTTTATTTAAAATTCACTCATTTTATAAAAAATTATTCTTTTTTGGTCGAAAATTATTTTTTTGTTCGAAATTTCATTTCTTTAATTAAAAATAATTTTTTTTTAATTGAAAATTAATTTTTGTAACTATTTAATTTTCATCGAAATTTTCTTTAAGTACATTTGATATTTTTAGTTGAAAATTCATCTATTTTGTTGAAATTTTGTCTTTTTTTGGTAGCAATATAACCTTTTTGGTTGAAAATTTAACTATTTGCTCAAGAATTTATTTTCATGATTGAAATTGCATCATTTTAGTTAAAAATTCATTTATTTGGTTAGAAATTTAACAAATTTTGTTGAAAATTCTTTTTTTTATTGACAACGTATTTTTTATTAATAATGTAGCTATTTCATTTTTGCTAGAAAATTCATCATTTTCAGTTAAAAATTTACTTATTTGATTAAAAGCTCGTAATTCCTAGAAATTTGTTATTTATTTCAATAGTTGAATTTTCAATTAAAAAGAACATTCAGTTTGAAAAATTACTTTTCAGCAAAAAACAACAAATTAAAAAAAAAACACATGAATTTTCTGTCAAAAAGTTGAATTTTAAACTAAGTGAGGATACATTTTGAACCAAAAATGGAATTGTTGCATTTTTAGATAAAAAAAAATTATTTCCGAACAAGACAAAATTTCAACAACGTAGTTAAATTTTTTACTAAAGAGGCGAAATATAAAAAAAGGATTTTAAAACAAAGCAGTTCAACTGTCAACTAAGTGATTAAATTTTTAATACAATAAATTAATTTTTAACGAAATAGTTAACTTAGCAATCGAAAAGATAAATTTTTTTTAAATATCCATGTTATAACAAAAAAGGCGAATTTTCAACAAAATACATTTTTTAACAAAAAAATTAATTTTCCACCAAATAGTTCAATTTTCAAATGAATTGTTTAATTTGTAACCAAATAGATCAATTTGCTGCCAAAATTTTCTACCAAAAAGGTGGATTTTCAACAACGAAGACCCAAAAAGACTACATTTCAAGAAAACAGCTTTTACCAAAGAAGATGCAATTTTTTACGAAATAGTTAGATTTCCAAACAAAAAGAACGAATTTTCTATTAGACAATTGCATTTAACCCAAAAATATGAGATTTCAATACAAAAAGGTAATTCTTAACCGAATTTAATTTTTCATCGATTACTTGAATTTTCATTCCGAAAAGATGAATTTTCAACAACAACAAAAATATTTTTTAATTTGAAACCAAAATAGTTGAGTTCAACTTGAATAGATCAAAATTTGCTTCGAAATTTTCAACGTGATAGTTGAATTTTCAAGTAAAACAGAATAATTTTCAACTAAATATTCGCATTTTTAACCAAAAAGGACGAATTTGCAACAAAAAATTAATTTTCTACCAAAAAGACAAATTTTCTACTAAATAGTTGAATTTTTAGCTAGAACAGATATCTTTTTATATAAAAATATGAGTTTTCAACCAAAAATAAAAGCTACGTTTTCAGTTAAAAAAATTAATTTTTAGACAAAAAAATGGGGTTTTAATAGAATGGTCCAATTTTCAACCAAAAGGATTTATTTCCTATCTGATAAGGGAAATTTTCCTCAAAATTCTTTAATTTTCAACTAGAAAAAAATTAATTTTAAATTAAATAGTTGAAATTTTATTTAAAAAGTGTACTTTTTGTATCAAAAAATGGAAAAGTTCATTTTTTAGTTAAAAGAATTAGTTTTCAACCAAACAAGAAACGAGTTTTGCAAGTATTCTTAAGTTAATAGGGAAAGCATAATTCCATTGAAATCAACAAACTCATTGCCAAATTTACTCATTTTCACATCTGACAATAATTTTCTAATTAGCAGATAGCTCAAGTTTTTTAATCATTTAGAGATTTAGAAAATTATTATTTCTAACTAAAACGAAAGATGGCATTAAATAAAGTAAAAAATTGAAAGTATGGATAAACCAAAATAAATCAAGTTTAAATTGTCCTCATTTGAAGATAAAATTCTTCACTTTTGGATGTACTGTAAGATCCTTTACAGTAATTAATGACACTAGGATGAATTAATTGGTTCAAGAAAATAATTGATTTGTATTCTAACACACAGGGGAGTAAAATAACGTTCGTATCTCCCCATAAAACGATTAGAATCATCCATAATGATACTCATTTATTTGACTTAAAAGCTGAACCTAGTTTAAGTGGAAAAATGCCGTTCTTTGCTTGACTTGATTGAGTAATCAAGGGTCATTAATAGACTTCTAAACTGTGTCAATCTAATCTCAAATTGTTTGCTTTCCTTTTATTTTGAAAATTCTATAAAAAAGGTAGAGGTGATTTCCTCAAAACGTGACAGAGCATTCCAGAATTTAGACATTTTTTTGTATTTGAAAAGCAAATCAAATTCTGCGTTAAATAAGCTTTGGTAGAAGTAATTTGGTTTTACGGGTATCAAATTATCATGTGCGAAAGTCAGAAATAAAATTCCGTTTTTAAGGGATTTTGTAATTCAACTTCAACTCTTGGCAGGAACTAGCAAAATTGACTAATTTGATGTTTTATAAAGATGATCTTTAGGATTTTACCATTCATTTAGAAGTTTGTTTACCGACTAAACTCGATTCAAAATTTGTTTCAATCAAACATTTTTCTTAGTGATCTTGAGAAATAATTTTCATTGTTGGCCCTTACGTTGATGATAAGCCTTTGGTACTTCTTTAAATGGAACAAGTACATTCAGAGAAATTTCTTCTTGTGCCAGAAGGATGCTTCTTGCTACAAATGGAATTTCCTCTTAAGTTTAAAGATAAAAAGAATTTTTTGTATCTCAAAAAGAATCTTTTTGCAGCAAACCAAGTTCAAAACAGAACAGGCAAGAGTGTAATTAAATTAATTTTGTGATTAATGATATATGCGAGGGGACTAACACAGGATGGTCGGAACAATGAATTTCCTCTAAAAGGTAATTTTCCAGCCTGTGGTGGTCCTTATCGGTTGAGTATGGCATGGCAGCTAGAACACACTGGGGACAAAATAGTTACTGTTTACAGAGTGATGTTGATGTTCTGACAAAGTTGACAGGAACGTTGGTTGTGTCCCTGTACGTGGCCCCGAGGAGCTTAAACAACCCTCGACGTGGCCAGAAGTCCTTTGTTCGCTTGATTACCGAATACTGAGGCAACTGCTCATTAAGTTCGCAAATAGAATAGGCGTTGAGGTCCTTCAGATGAAAGGACACATTAAGTTTCACTTACAATTTAACCAATCCTTCAAGTACTCATTTGCTTTCCTTTCCTTTAGCCTCTATCGTGATTATTAAAGTAATCAGCTTACCGAAGCAGTTGTAAGGCTTTTCAAATTACATCTATTTTAAGTATCATGGTAATTAAAAAGATTTAAAATCAAAACAGTTTCTGGAACATTACACATTGGAAATGTTCTTAAATGAGCAATTTCAAATCATGAAGGATCATGAAAGGCAGGAGGATGTATTCTGTCAATCTTAAAATTTATCAAACAAGCATCCACTCAGTGAAAAAGTTGTCGTGAAGCAAGAGCATCTTCTTTTTGCCTGTTTTTTTTCGAGGCACTTGAATATCTTTTTTACGCAAATAAATTTATTTGACTGCAAGATTAGGTGAAGTTTCTCACAATAGGGTGTTTGCTGATAAAGGTTCTTCTTTAAACGAATTACATTCCTGTTATCCTTAAATTTAAGAGGAAATTCCATTTGTGTCAAGAAGCATCCTTCGG
Source organism: Andricus quercusramuli (assembly GCA_932178445.1). NCBI lineage: Eukaryota > Metazoa > Arthropoda > Insecta > Hymenoptera > Cynipidae > Andricus > Andricus quercusramuli. Next base: position 93,307 of record CAKNXH010001601.1, read on the forward strand.
AAAAAAGAGAAAAATTCTCTGCATGTCTCTGAATGTCTGAGTTTAAGGTGCAACATTTTTAGATGTTCTCTTTTTACTGTGTTGTTGTTGGAAAAGTATTTCTTATCCTTTTCCAATCCTTTTCCAATAGTTTTTATTGTAGCTTTCAAAAATCAGAAATATTAATTTACAAGCCTTGAAATAAAAATATTTTTAGATTAGTACACATTGGAAACGTTATTAAATAAACAATTTCAAATCGTGAACGATCATGAGAGGCTGAAGGATGTACCCTGTTAATCTTGAAATTCAACAAACATACATCTGATCAGAAAAAAAGTCCTCTTGAGATAAAAGCATCTTCCTTTTGCCTGTTTTTTTTTTAAAGCAGTTGAATATCTTTTTTACTCAAATAAATGTATTAGACTGCAAGATTAGGTGAACTTTTTCACAATAGGGTGTTTGCTCATAAAGTTTCTTCTTTAAACGAATGACATTCCTGTTATCCTTAAATTTAAGAGGAAATTCCATTTCTGTCTAGAAGCATCCTTTGGGCAAAAGAGAAAATTTCTCTGAATGTCTCTGAATTTAAGGTGTAACATTTTTAGATGTTCTCTTTTTACAGTATTGTTGTTGGAAAAGTATTTATTTTCCTCTTCCAGTAATTTTTATTGCAACGTTCAAAAATTGAACACAATAATTTAAAAGCCTAAAAATCAAAAAAATTTGGAGATTAGTACACATTGGAAACGTTATTAAATGAATAATTTGAAACCGTGAACGATCATGAAAGACTGGATAATTTACTTTGTCAATCTTAAAATTTATCAAAGATACATCTAATCAGAAAAAAGTTGTCTTGAAATAAAAGCAGGGTGCACAGTCTTCCCCTTTTTTTCTTAGTTTCCCCTTTTTTCTTGAAATTCCCCTTTTCTCTGTAAATATACGATATTTGTAATTTAAACCATTATTCAATAATTATAGAACTCAAATTAATTATTTATGAATAAATAAGGTACATGTTTCAAGTGCTGACCATTAAAAATAAATACTCTTCAAAAAAACTTGAAGATGAAACATTTTAAAGCAAGTTGAACTTTTTAAATAAGTATTAGAAGATTAACAATTATAGTTGGAATGTACAAAGTTAAATAACTAATTTTTTCTTGATCAAAACTTATTTTTGAAAAATAAAAAATTGTTAAAAATTTTCCTAAGAATCTTAAGAACATTTTTTTATTCTCTCGATACTTTAAAAATTCCTGAAAAGCTTCTTTTTTTTAATCTTCAAAAAACTAACTTTATAATTTTTTTTGCAATCTTTAAAAGTTTTAAATTATTCTGAAATCTTTTAAAAACTTCCAAACCATAAAAATATTTTTTTAGGATTAGAATTTTAAAAAATTTTTTTTAGAATCCTGCATAAGCTTCTGAACCTTTGGAACATTTTTAAAAATAACTCGAATTCTTCCAATTATTAAAAGAAAAAACTGCTGAATTAAGAAAATGGGCTCAAAATGTTCTTCACTTGTCGACGAAATTTTAAGAAACCATTTCAAATGTTTTTAAATCTTGAAAAAAAAATATTTTCTTAAAATTAATTTTACAACAAAAAATAATTTTTAAATTTTCATAGGAATCTTCAGAAAATGTTTTCATTCTCTTTAAATCTTTCAAATTTCTCAAATGGCTTCTACATTTTTTTCCGAATTCTTAAAAAATGAACACTTTGTTTTAAAGTTACTCCAATTTTAAAATTCTTTTTTTTTAATCTCCTATATTCATTTTTGAAATTGTAGGAAATAATTTTAAACCTTTCGAATTCTTTTTCAATCTTCTCTTAAAATTTATTTTCTGACCAGAAAATCATTTGATATTTTCCCAGAAATCTTAAGACAATTTTTTTTCTGGAAATCTATTTTAAAAATTCTTAAAAAGTTTCAATATTTTTTTCGATATATTTAAGAATCTACACTTTGTTTAAAATTTTTTTTAATCTCTCAATTTTTAATTATTTTGGAATATTTTATAAAACTTCTAAACCTATTAAGTATCTTTTAAAATGATTCGAGTTTTTCCTGAAATTAAAAAAAATCTTTCGAAATTAAGAAATGTTCCACACTCCTTTCCGAAATTTTAGGAAATCATTCGAAAAGTTTTTAAATATTTAGGAAAGTATTCTCTAAGAATTATTTTTACAAAATAAAAAAATCTAGGAATTTTTAGAAAAAAATTTATTTCGCTTGAAACTTTTCTAAATTTTGTTTCAAAATCATTAAAATCTTCATTTTGTTTTAAAAATATACGAACTGAAAAAAAATTAATCTTCTATATCTATTCTGTTTTCAAAATTTAGGAAAACATTTAAAATGTTTTGAAATCTTTTTCAATTTTCTCTTAAAATTCATTTTTCAAAATAAAAAATCATTTGAAATTTTTTTAGGTATCTTAAGATATTTTTTTGTTCTCTTGAAATCTATCAAAATTCTTGAAAAAGTGTTCCTTTTTCTTTTCCGATAATTTTTAATGAAACGTTAAAAAATAGAACATTTTAATCTAAAGTCCTCAAAATTGAAAACTGTTTAAGAATATTGTAAATTGTAAACGTTATTAAATGAAAAATTCCCAATCGAAAACAATTATAAAAGGCTGGAGGATGTACTCTGCCAATCAATTTCATCAAAATCGATGAAAAATTGTACGAAATAGCCAACGAATATTCAAATACATTGTGATTTTCAGAGAATTTTAATTTGACAGAAATAATTCCCAGTAATAACAGAAAATTCATTAGGTACGTTTTTAATTGAAAATAAAACATCGTAATAAAATTGTTTAAACAATTTTTTAACGTAAAATTTTGTATACAAAAAATTAAAGAAAAAGGTTTTTATTAAATGTACGTCGAAAAACAATTTTTTTAAGGAATTCTTTTACTAAAATGTTTTTTTGATAATTGTGTATTTTTTCTACAGTGTCAAAATTGTTATCAAATGTACATTGCTATTTTGTATGAAGAATATTTTAAGAATTATTTAACTACAAGGTTAATAAATTATTTAATTACAAATTTGTCTCATTTTGATCATTTTGTATTTTTACTACAGTGTGATAAAAAAATATATTTTTACAGAAATAATTTTTAATGATCACAGAAAATTTATTGCAGTTTAATTGGAAAAATGATTTTTTTTTCATATAATTTTTAAAAACTAAGATATTCACGAAAGAATAACACTTTCAACTGTCAATTACGTCCCTAAAAAAATTGATTATTTATCATTATTTTATTTTAGTTACCTAAAAAATGTATACGCACAATTTTTAATAGATAAATAAAGAATTTTCCTTCCTCTTTTTATTTTCGACATACTTTGACCGAAAAATGGAATTTTTTGTTATAATTTTTGAACAGAAAAAAAAAACAATTTTCAACCGTACCGATGAAATTTCTACGGAAATAGATGAATTTTTAATCAAAGAAGACGAATTTTTAACTGAAAATGCTTAATTTTTAACTAAAAATGCTTAATTTTCGACAAAAAATAGAAAAGTTACATTTTCAGTAAAAAATTAATTATAAACCAAGAAAAAACAAATTTTCAATAATGAAGTTAAATTTTCAACTAAAGAGTTGAACCTTGAAAAAATATATTTCTAAAAACTAGTTAAACGTTTACCTCGATAGTTGAATTTTCAATTGAAAAAGATCTATTTTCAACAAAATAGTTGAAATTTCAAGCAAAGTGAATTTTCAACTAAAATTATGAATAATTATCTGGAATAGTTAAATTTTCATTAAAAAAAAATTCATTTTTAACCAACAAAACATGAATTTTCCAACAAGGATATAAATTTTGGAAGAATAATGTAATAATAGATATTTCAAGAAAAAAATATTTTAATTTGAAATCAAAAACAGGTGAATTTGTCAAAGAAGATTGTTTTTTAAAAAATTGGTTGAATCCAAAATATTTGAATTGTCAAACCCAAAAAACAAATTTTCATGAAAACTGTTGAATTTGAACCAAAAAGGATGTCTGTGTAAAAAAATTGTTAAATTTTCAACTAAATATAACATTTTTATATAGATAAAATATCTTCAGGAGAAAGCAACGGAAAAAAATAGAAATAGAAATACAAGGCAAATAAATTTTTAGTTACAAAAATTAATTATCAACAAAAAAAAATCTACGAATTTTCAACCAATAAGACGAATTTTCACCTAAAATGATGAATCATACAACAAATAAGTTCTGTTAAAAATTATATTATATGTTCGAAAAGTCATTTCTTGTTTAAAATAAATAAATAAATTTGAAAATTTCAAATTTGTATCTGAAATATTGTTTTATTCCGTTTATAAAAGAAGTTTTGTTAAAAATATTACAAGATTAAAATGCCGGTATTTGAATGTTAATGACTAGGGAAAATAAAAAATTGGTCAAGAAAAAATCAGAGAATTTTGAAAATGAATCTTCACCCTGCAAAGCCCCTTATCAGAAAATAGTCTGAATCAAATTTCTAGTTCTTTTTGAGGTATTTTTTTATTTTTTTATTTAAAGCTCACTTCCAATACAGGTTCTCACCGTGAAATTTAAATTTTTTTCCGAACGGAAAACGTCATTCATTGGGTATGAAAGACGGGACGGAAATAGGTTATCACCGAGGGAAAAATTGGTAGTCGATAAGTGGTTTCACGTAACGAAGGCAGGGAGATCTATAAATTTTATTACACCTGCCAATCTTCCATTTAAATAATAAAAAAAAAGAAAAACAAGATATTTCTTGCTTGACTGCGATTGGTCACACGAAACGAGAGACGTCTCTTCTACTAATTAGTTTTCCCCTGCCAATTTTTCACTCGCAGTTTTCTACCCGCAGAAACGGGATCGTTTCGCTCGTTTATCTAAATTGGAAAAATGTGGTGGATCGTAAACGGAAACACACAAATGTGCTTCTTCCGTTTACTCATGTCTCTCTACTCTCCTGGAAATGATAAGCGAAACAGCTGATACTTATTTATAAAGATTAGATTGGCCCACATGTATCCTGCTTTTATTTTATTCGATCAAAAGAGGAGAAAAATATTTTTCATCAAAATACTTCTTATTTTTACTGCTTTCTAATTTTCTGTATAGGTCAAAAATTCTGAAGGTCAATTCTTTGAAAATGTCAAACGTTTATTTTTAATAATAAAAAAGAAATATAAAAAAAAGTTTCTCCCTGATTTAATTAAGTTTCAAAACTTAAATCCTTCTAACTCGGCTAAATATTATTAAAATGATCTGAGATGAAATTTACAGAAATTTAGTGAAATTTACTGAGATATTCAGATTGAGAAAATGTACTCGACGTCCACCTGCGCTGTTAGTTAATGCGTCGCGAGGACTGATCTGTCAGGCAGCGTTCTCGAAGTTCAGTCTGCGCGGGCAGACATCGAGTACTTTTTCTCAATCTGCTTATCTCAGTAAATTTTAAACGATTCAATATGAGATTTTCCAAAAAACTTCATTTAACATTGCTGTAAAAATCACTCACTGGAAGTTTCTTGAAGGTCGAAGTTACCTCGATACTTTTTACCGGCGAAACCAAGAAAACAAAATTATCGACTGACCTCATTTTACAATTTAATATTATTAAACAATAAGCGATTCTTAAATTTTTCATAATTTCCTAGGCATAACTAGAATATTTTGAATACGTCCTACAAATATGAACTCATTTCAATAATATTTCGCCAAATTAGAACTATTTCAGTTTAAAAACCTGATTAAATCAGGGAGAAACTTGTTTTATATTTACTTTTTATTATTAAAAATAAACGTTTGGCGAACAAAATTCTGAGAGGAAAAAGTTTCACTTCCTTATTATCTAGAATTCTTTTTTGTTGAAAAATCAACTATGTCAGGTAAAAATTCAAACATTTCATGATAAATTATCTTTTTTTGTTAAAAAATCCTATTCTCGGGTTGAAAATTCAACAATTTGGTAGAAACTTTAAAACCAAAAAGATGAATTTTCAAAAAAATAGTTTAATTTTCAAAGAAAAAACATTTTGAAAACAAATTACAATTTGAAGGGAAAAATCATTTTTAATAAAAAATCAAAATTTCAAAAAACTATTCTTTAACTTTATTGATTGATTTGTTCTCAAGATTATATAAATATAATTTTCCTAATTTTCTTGAAAAAATTCAAAAATGTTTTTGATGATTTCAGATTTGTCTGAAAAGAATATCTCTTTTCTCTCCAGTTTCAAGAAATTTCGCCTTTTTCTCGATTTTTCGTTCAAAATTATTTTTTTTTGTTTGTTAAAAATTTTACTATTTGGTTGAAAAATTCATTATTTTGTTGAAAATGCAACTATTGTGTTTCATTTTAGTTGAAAATTTATCTTTAGAGTGGAAAATTTTACCAATTTTCTTTAAACGGAAATGGAACTATTCAACAATTTTTGAGAAAATTAAACTGTCTGGTGAAAAATTAAACTATTTATTTAAAAAAATTAACCACTTGGTAGAAAATTACCTTTCTTCGTGAAAATTCCTAGTGTTGGTTGGAAAATTCAACTGTTTTGTGGAAAATTTAGTTATTTTGTTAAAAATTCGTGCTTTTGGGTAGAAAATAATTTTTTTCTTAATTCATCTCTTTGGTTGAAGATTGAAATTTTCCTTCAAAATTTGTCTATTTTAGTTCGATTTAACTAGTAGAAAATTATTTTTATTTGTTGTTGGAAATTATATTTTTTTTAAACTTAAAATCTCATTATTTCATTTTTTGTTGAAAACTAATTTTTTTCTTTTAGTTGAAAATATAACCCTTTTGGTAGAAAATGCAACTATTTGTTGTCGGGTGGAAAATTCAACTATTTTGTGGTTCATTCAAGTAATTTGTTAAAAATTCGTCTTTTTGGTTCAGTTTAACTGGTAAAAAATTAGATTTTTCTTTGAAAATTCACTTTTCAATTCGAAAATGTAAACATTTCATTCTTTGTTGTAAACTTGTATTCTTTAGTTGAAAATGTAACTATTTGGTTGAAAATCTAACTATTCTGGTCGAAAATTCAACTATTTTGTTAAGAAATGTACAATTTTTTTTGAAAAATTAACAGTTTTTTTAGAATATCAACTTTTTTGTTGGAAATTCATCTGTTTTGTGAAAAATTCATGTTATTGTTAAAAATTTATTTTTTGAGTAGAAAATTAATCTTCTTTTTTGAAAATTCATCTTTTTGGTTGTGGATTCAATTATTTTGTTTAAAGCTCATATTTTTTATTTAATGTAACTAGTAGAAAGTTAGTTTTTTTTGTTGATAAAAATTTATTTTTTAAATTGAAAATGTAACTATTCCATGTTGGGTAGAAAACTTATATTTTTTTGTTAAAAATTCAATTAATTGGTTCAGCCATCATTGTTGATTGGAAATTCTATTGTTTGGTTGCAGATTCTACTATTTTGTTAAAAATTTACTTTTTTTTGTGGGAAATTAATGGTTTGGTAGAAAATTAAGTTTTTCGTTGAAAAGTCATCTATTTCGTCAAAAATGTATATATTTTGTTAAAAATTTATCTTTTGAGTAGAAAATTAATGTTTTTTGAAAATTCGTCTTTTTGTTTGTGTATTCAATTATTTTGTTGAAGATTTATATTTCTTGGTTCAATTCAACTGTTTTTTTGTCTGTTAAAAATTAATTTTTTGAACTGAAAATGTATTATTCCATTTTGGTGAGAAAAAATATTTTTTCGTTGAAAATTTATCTATTTGGTTGATTCATCTTTTTTGCTTGAAAACTGAACTATAATTGATTAAAAATTCAACTATATTGTTAAAAATTGAATTATTTTGATGAAAAATCAAGTATTTCTTTAGACTTTTCTTTTTTGTTGAAAAATCTTTTTTCCTATAGAAATACTCATTAGAAACGCGAAAAAACGCAGAATAAACGTAAAATCCGCGTGTAGTCAACGGATTCGCTACTGTCGGGGGGGGGGGGGGCCCGTAGGTTATGGATGTCCCTTGATGAGAAGGTATTAATTTTATCTAAAATTTGACATCGGCAGTTTTTTTGTGAAAGAAAAGGATTGTTTCATCCCCACTATCACACCGTGATTTGTAACGATCTAAATACTCAAATTCTGATCTTGCACGAAATTGGTAGGAAATTCCTTGAAAGACATAAATAGTAGATGAAATATCGGTTTCTGTTTACTGTAATAAATTTGCCCTTCTCTAAAATGACAAACACACCTCAAAGAAATACTTGGAGCGGGAAAATAAATTAGAAACCTTTCTGGCTTGCAGGAAATAAAGTTAGGAAAATGAAGAGTGCCTCTGGAGTAGTTAAATTTTCATTAAAATAATACTCATTTTCAGGCTAAGAAAAAACTAGTTTAACAAACTAGCTAGTTTTCTAACCAGAGTGATGCATTTTCAATTACAACGATTAATTTCCAACCAAAAGATTAATTTCCAACAATAGAGTTTAACTTTCAACCCCTTATAGATGTCCCCTAATGAGAAGGTACTAATTTTATCTAAAATTTGACGTCGGCAGTTTTTTTATGAAAGGAAAGGATTGTTTCATCCCCACTGTCACATCGCGATTTCTAACGATCTGAATCCTCAAATTCTGATCTTGAATAGTTAAATTTTAAGTAAAATAATACTAATTTTCAGGCTAAGGAAAAACGAGTTTCAACAAACTAGCTAATTTTTCAACGAAAGTGACGAATTTTCAATTTCAATGATTAATTTTCAACCAAAAAATTAAGTTTTAACAATAGAGTTTAACTTTCAACCCTTTATGGATGTCCCCCAATGAGAAGGTTTTTTTTTTATCTAAAATTTGACGTCGGCAGTTTTTTTGTGAAAGACAAGGATTGTTTCATCCCCACTATCACACCGTGATTCGTAACGATTTAAATCCTCAAATTCCGATCTTGAATAGTTAAATTTTCAGTAAAATAACACTAATTTTCAGGCTAAGGAAAAACGAGTTCCAACAAACTAGCTAATTTTTCAACGAAAGTGATGAATTTTCAATTTCAATGATTAATTATCTATCAAAAAATGAAGTTTCAACAATAGAGTTTAACTTTCAACCCCTTATGGATGTCCCCTAATGAAAAGGTTTTAATTTCATCCAAAATTTGACGTCGGCAGTTTTTTGTGAAAGAAAAGGATTGTTTCATCCCCACTATCACACCGCGATTTGTAACTACATATCTAAATCCTCCAATTCTGATCTTGCACGAAATTGGTAGGAAATTCCTTGGAAGATATAAATAGTAGATGAAATATCGGTTTCTGTTTACTGTAATGCATTTGCCCTTCTCTAAAATGGCAAACACCACCTCAAAGAAATACTTGGAGCGGGAAAATAAATTAGAAACTTTTCTGGCTGGCAGGAAATGAAGTAAGGAAAAGGAAAAATGACTCTGGAGTAATTAAATTTTCAGTAAAATAACATTAATATTCAGGCTAAGAAAAAAAGGAATTTTGAACAAACTAGCTAATTTTTCAACCAAAGTGAAGAATTTCAATTTCAATGATTAATTTTCTATCAAAAAATTAAGTTTTAACAATGGAGTTTAACTTTCCACCCCTTATGGATGTCCCCTGATGAGAAGGTATTAATTTTATCTACAATTTGGCATCGGCTGTTTTTTTGTGCAAGAAAATTATTCGTTCCATCCCCACTATCACACTGTGATTTTTAACGATCTAAATCCTCAAATTCTAATCTTGAATAGTTAAAATTTCAGTAAAATGACACTAATTTTCAGGCTAAGAAAAAAAAAGTTTAACAAACTAGCTAATTTTTTAACTAGAGTGATGAATTTTCAATTCCAACGATTAATTTCCAACCAAAAAATTATTTTTCAACAATAGAGTTTAACTTTCAACCCCTTATGGACGTCCCCTAATGAGAAGGTATTAATTTTATCTAAAATTTGACATCGGTAGATTTTTTGTGGAAGAAAAGGACTCGTTCCATCCCCACTATCACACCGTGATTTGTAACAATCTAAATCCTCAAATTCTGATCTTGCACGAAATTGGTAGGAAATTCCTTGGAAGACATAAATAGTAGATGAAATATCGGTTTCTGTTTACTGTAATACATTTGCCCTTCTCTAAAATGACAAACACCACCTCAAAGAAATACTTGGAGCGGGAAAATAAATTAGAAACTTTTCTGGCTCGTAGGAAATAAAGTTAGGAAAAGGAAGAGTGACGCCTCTGGAGAGTGTTACATCTGGAACAGAAGAATGGGTTGAAGGCCCACTGAGTTCAACGATCGTTGTTTGTAATGAAGAAGGGAGGGGTTGAAATTTACTGCTTTTTAAACAGCCATCTCGTGTGAGTGGCGCAATTCGGTGAAGGGCACGTGTGACACATGGGCGGAAAATTAGAAGTTTGCGGCCCGGACTAGTTAAATGGATAGAATTCAATACCGAGACTGGCATCGCTTTTGCCCCGGTCCTTATTGCCCCCTTGGGAGTTTTCCTCGGATGCTTGTCGAAATTAGTCTATATTTGGGAGGCGGACTGCGGAAGAGAAAAAGAAGAGAGAGAGAGAGAGAGGAGAGGAGAGAAAATGAGAGGAAGGGAGAAAAGTTGATGTCGATATAGATAGATAGGAACTATCGAGAGGGATGGAAGGAAACAAGTTGGTTTATTTTCAAGTGGTGAGGGTCGACCATCTAAACGTATTGTCGACTTCCGTTTCGCTCGGCTGTAATAGATATAGGCTAATAACGAGGATCGTATCTGAAAAGCCTCCAATTTGCTCACTGAATCTAAACTGACTCATTACATAATGATACTGGAATGTGTGAAAGCGACCGTTTCTCGAGGGAAAAACTTACCCTGTTAAGCTAACAGGAAAGATAATCTGATTAGCGTTGATAAACATTTGCTGGTACTAAGGATTAGCATAATGGAATTAGTCTTGAAGAAGGCAAATTTTCAAAATCGAAAAGTCAATTCTGATTAATTTTATGAGAAGGTATTAATTTTATCTCAAATTTGACGTCGGCAGTTTTTTTGTGAAAGAAGAGGATTGTTTCATCCCCACTATCACACCGCGATCTGTAACGATCTAAATCCTCAAATTCTGATATTGAAAATTTTTAAAAATTAAATATGTCTCATTCAAACTCATTCAAAAAAATTAAAAAACCGGTTCACCGGCATTTTTTTTTGTATAATAAAATTAGTAATCATTTTTAGTTTCCATATTTTTTCAGAAGTTATGGCTAGCAGAATTAGGCAGGATGTACGAGAACTTTATTTTAAAAATTCACGTATTTTTCCTTGTCTAATTTTTCATTTTCTTTGATCGTTAATATTCAAAAACGAGCATTCTAATCTTTAAAAACTCTTAACATAGAATTTTTTGTAATGGAATAAAATAGTATTTCAGATACAAATTTAAAATTTTCAAATTCATTAATTTATTTTGAACAAAAAATGTCTTTTCTACTATAACAGATGACTTTTTAACAAAATACTTGAATTTTCAACAAAATAATTACATTTTTAACATAATAGTTGAATTTTCCCCCTAAAAATATAAATTCCCAACAAAAAGTGTCATAGTTTATATTTAAATAAAAAAACATGAAATTTTTACAGAAAAAAAGTGTTTTAAAACGAAAAAGACGAATTTTCAATTAATAAAGATTTTTCACTAAAGAAAGAAAATTTTACCCAAATTGTTGAACCGTCAAGCCAAAAGACGAATTTTCTCTACAAAAAATATTTTTCCACGAAACTGATACATTATTACCCAACAAAAATGAAATTTCAAGCCAAGAATATAATATTTTTTTTTTTACCAAAAAGGAGAATTTTCAACTAAAAAAGATCAATCTTAATAAAATGGAAAAGTCAAATTTTCAGTTAAAAAATTAGTTTTAAACGAAAAAAAATACTTTTCTCTAAACGGTTCAATTTTTAACCAAAGACCTAAGCCTTCAATCAAAAAAATAAATTTTTAACAATGTTGCTCAACTTTTACCCAAGTAGTTGAATTTTCAATTTAAAAAGATTAATTTTCGAAAAATGTTTAAGCTTTCAACCAAAGAAATGAATTTTCAACTAAAAATACAACTCTTAAAAAAATGATTTTTTAATAAAGTGATTCAACCAAATCTTTCAAATAGAATAGTTGAATACTCAAGCAAAGAAGAATAATTTTCAACCAAAAAATTGCATTTTCATAAAAAAAAAATTCTACCAAAGCGGATGAATTTATGAATCAAAAAGATAAATTAAAAAAAATACTTGAATTTTTGTCCAAAAAAGATGAAATTTCTCTCAAAAGAGATGAATTTTTATTTAGAAAGAAAACAAATTTTAAAAAAGTGGTTGAATTTTAATCCAGGAAAGATTCCAGTTAACTCTTCAAAGTCAAAATATAAATATAAATTAAATAAGAAATATAAATAAACAATAGTAATAAATAATAAATAAAAAATATAAACTTTTTTACACCAAAATATGAATTTTAAACAAAAATTAAATTTTCTACGAAACAGTAGAATGTTCAACTAAAAGTATGACTTTTGAACAAAATAGTTTCCTTTTCAACCAGACAGTTGCATTTTTATCCAAGAAAAATGAAATTTTTCATAAAACAGATGAATTTTTAATTTTAAAAAAGTTGAATTTTCATCCAGAAAAGAGTTCAGTTCTCTTTTCAACACCAAAATATTAAATTTAACCAAAAAGTAAATTTTCTAAAAAATAGTTAAATTTTCATAAAAACAGAATTTTCAACCAAACAGTATGACTTTTCAACAGAATTGTTGAATTTTAAATCAAACAGTTGCATTTTTATCCCAAGGAGATGTAACTTGTGCTAAAGCAGGTGAACTTTTGAAATCAGAGAAACAAATTTTTAAAAAAGAATTCAATTTTCAACCGAACTTTTGCATTTCTATTCAAGAAAGATGAAATGTTTCTTTTAATACAGATAATTTAAAAAAAAATCTTTAAAAAATAGTTATATTTCATCCAAAGAAGATTCCAGTTCACTTTCCAAGATCAAAATAAGAATTGTGAACTATGAGTTAATTTTCTGCTAAATAGTCGAATTTTTAACCAAAAGGTATGACTTTTTTACAAGATTTTTAAATTTTCAACCAAACAGTTACATTGTCCAAGAAAAATGAAAATTCTACTATAAAAGGTGAATTTTCAAATCAAAAAGACAAATTTTCAAAAAAAGAGTTAGATTTTTATCCAAAAGGATTTTTATTCATTTTTGGTCGAAAATTGATATTTCAAATGCACTTTTCAGTATAGAAGTAATCTATTTTTTTTTTGAGGATTCAACTATTTTGTTGAAAATTCTTTTTTTTTATCGTTTGAATTCAACTGTTTTTGAAATAAAAATGAAAAGTTTATTGGAAAATCATATTTTCGGGTTGAAGATTCAACAATTTCGTAAAAAATTCGTTAAAATTCAACTATTTGGTTGAAATTTTATTATTTTGTTGAAAATTCAACTTTCTTGTCGAAGAGTCATCTTTTTTGGTTAAAAGTTGAACTGTTTTCTTGAAAATTTAAATATTTCAATAGAAAAAAGTTTTTTTGGTTGAAAATTCAACTCTTTGGTAGAATCTTGATATGTTTTCTTGAAAATTCATTTTTTTAAGATACATCATTTTAATTGAAAATTAATCTCCACGGTTGAGCTATTTTGCTAAAAATTCTTTTTTTTCTTCTTTTTTTTTTGAGAATTAATTTTCTTCGCTGAAAATGTAATTGTTACTATTCTATTCTTGATTGCAAATTGTATTATTTTTGTTGAAAGTTAAATTATTTAGTCCAAATTAAATTGTCTTAGTTGAAGTATCAACTATGATATTTTTTGTTAAAAATTAATTTTTTTATTTGGAAATTCAAGTGTTTTGTTTGAAATTAAGTTATTTGTAGAAAATTCAACTATTTTCTAGAGAATTCACCTTTTTGGTTTGAAAATTCATCTCTTCTACGAGGAATTAAAAAATTTGTCTTTTTTGGTTGAACTTAACTGCTTTTGATTCAAAATTAAAATTATTTTTGGTTCAAATATTAAGTATTACGTGGTCCGTTGAGAATTAATTTTTTGTTGGTCGCTTTATAATTTCAGTTTAAAATTCAACTACTTTGTGGAAAATTAAACTATTTGCTTGAAAATTAACTTTATTGTTGAAAATCCATATTTTGGGTTAGAAATTTATTTACTTTGGTAGAAAATGAAACTATTTGTTTAAAAACAAACCATTCACAGTAAAATTGCACTTTTTGTTATTAGAAATTCGTTTTTTTTAATATTTGTTTTTTTTTTTTGGAAATGCAGCTGCATTTTTGTGTGAAAATTTTCCTTTGTAAGTTGGAAATTGCACTATTTGGTGGAAAATCCATCATTTTGGTTCGACGTTGAAAGTTTTTTTTTACTCAAAATTCAATCATTCCATTTTTGGTTAAAAATGTATATCTTTTATTTGAAAATTCAGTTGTTTTGTTGAAAATTCATCTTTCTTGATTGAAAATTAACTTTCTTGTTGGGAATTCTTCTTTTTCGGTTCTAAACTCAACTGTTTTCTAAATCATTCTACTTTTTTAGCTTGAAAACTCAACTATTTTATTGAAAGTTTATCTATTTGGTCGAAAATTAATCTTCCTGGTTAAAAATTACTCTTTTAAGATTTAAAATTCAACTTTTTGGAAAAATGTTCAACTATTTCGCTGAAATTTTAATTATGTTGTTGAAAATTCAATTAATTTGTTAGTTATCTTTTTTTGTCGAAAATTCAACTATTTGGTTTGTAAATTCATTTGTCTTTTCAAAAATATATCGGCATCAATATTCAATCCAAAAAAATGTATTAAAAAATGTTAATCAATATTTACCACATACTCTTTTGAAAATTTGCTCACTTCTTAGTAATTATATACAAAAATCTACTTTTTTCGAAAAGAGCCCAACTGATTAATTTAAATTTCATCTTCCAATCTTCGTGGGATACCATCTTACTATAGACAATCAAAAAATCCCATTTACTTGGAAATTTCATTTATTATTGGTTCATCCCCACTATCACTTCCTCGCCCTATCACTTCCTCCTATCGCTCCTTTGCTTATCTATCATATCCTATTCTATCCTTTATAATCCTATGATATAAAAAATGTGAAAAATAAAAAAAACTGGAAAATTTGTATATTGATGTGACATCTAAAGTACGGGGTTAAGTCGTCTCGAGTACAGAGCAAAGTTGGCTAGAGTGTGGGGTAAAGTCGCCTAAGGTACGGGATAAAGCTGGGTAGGATATGGGGTAAAGTCCTCTAGGGTACGGGGTAAAAACGGCTAGAGTGCAGAGCAAAGTTGGCTAGAGTGTGGGGTAAATTAGGCTAAGGTACGGGGCAAAGTCGGGTAGGATATGGGGTAAAGTCCTGTAGGGTACAGGGTAAAAACGGCTAGAGTGCAGAGCAAAGTTGGCTAGAGTGCGGGGTAAGTTCGGCTAAGGTACGGGGTGAATTCGGTTAAGGTGCGGGATAAAGTCGGGTAGGATATGGGGTAAAGTCCTCTAGGGTACGTTGTAACAACAACTAGGGTACGGGGTAAAGTAGGTCAGGGTACGGGATAAGGTCGGCTGAGGTACGGGGTATATTCGGCTGGGGTACGGGGTAAAGTCGCCTAATGATTTCCTCTTTTCTGGAATATGAAGCCCAAAAAACTAATTAAAATCGATTTATAATTCAAATTTGTAATTGTATCGCAATCTTGAAATACTTCCGTAACTTCCGAGCCGATTTCGAAGCTTCGTATAAAAAATCTGTTAAGGGTAAAATGACTTGATCAACGCTAATTATCTTTTTATTACCTCAACTGTGTACCTTTTTAGCACAGGAGACATAACTGATGATGGCAAGTGCTTAAATTAAGTGCCTCTGATCTTCGTTTCTGTAGGCACGTTAGAAAAGTCAAAGGGGAAAGAATAATTGGGTAAGGGGCGAGGTGGTTGAGGCAAGTGAAAGGGGGTGGAGAAAAGACTGGTGGAAGTCAGGGGTTGGAGGCAAGCTTTGATATATGGATTGCGTCTACGCGGTCTACGCACAAATGCGTCTGGGATCTCTCTTAATTTCGCAAAACAATCCGTAAATAAGTCACCGACGACTTACTGCAATTCCCCTTTTACACCCCCCCCCCCCAACCGCCTCTCTTTTCCTCAGTGGTAGAGACTAATTGAATTATGGCAATTACCAACTCGGTGATTTGGTAAGGGCGCGCCAAGATTAATGAAACGATCTCACTAACGATCGACTTCCTCCTACAGTCAGAAAATGTCTTTTAGATTCCTTTATTCAATTTTTTCCCATCTGTTCTTTACGAATTATCTACCAAAAGAAGTAGAACATTATTGTTTGAAAAATTGCAATCTGGGCAGGTTTCCAAATTTTTATGTTTTATCATTTTAGAAGCCTGAATCGTTTTCATTTGGAATGCGCAATATTGCGCAATATACTCGACTGAGTACTCGCGCACTGCGGCCCCTTCGAGGCGAGATTCGCAGTCGTCTCTCGCTCTGCACGCTGAGGAACTGCGTGAGCCAGCAATTCTAGGATTATTAAATCGGGGGTTGCTAAATCGAGGTCCGAGTGAATTAAAGTTGAATTTTCAAAAAAAAAATTATTTTGGACTGAACAGTTGCATTTACTACCTGATAGTTGAACTTTCAAGCAGAAGGAAAAAATTGTTAATAGAATGGTCGGATTTTCAACATGAAAATACACATTTTGAACAAGATGATCGAATTTTCAAAACAAAAACAAAAAATTAGCTTCAACCACAAAGGGTTTGCATTTTCAATAAAAAAGTGAATTTTCAATAAAATATTTGAGTCCTTAACCTAAACAGAATAATTTTTAACTGAACAGTTGTTTTCTTAATCATAAAAGATCAAATTAGTACCGAAAGATATAAATTTTAAAACTCAAAAGGGCAATTTCCTAAAAAAAAACAGTGGAATTATCCACTCGAAAATATGAATTTTCGACAAAAAAGTGAATTTACAACAAAATCGTTGAATCCTCGTTCACAGGAGATTAATTCTTCACTAAATAGTTGCTTGTTAACCAAATAAGATAAAATCTTAACAACAAAAAATTTTAATTTAAAATGAAAAGCAGTCAATATCAGCCAAAAAAATTAATTTTCGACAAAAAAGTTAAAAAAATTAATTCCTGACACAAAAAAAAAGAATTTTCAACAAAATATGTAGTTAAATTTTTAACCAAAGACAGGAATCATTAATAAAAAAAAATTTCAATAAAGTAGTTCCACTTTTAAACAAATAGTTGAATTTTTAACAAAAAAATGAATTCTCACAGGTAAATTCAATAATTGTTATTTCAACCAAAAAAGTTTTTTTTTTCAAAGTAAAAACTGTTAAATTTAGCCAAAAACGACCAAAAGCGATTGGTTTTCTACAAAAAAAATTGTTAACCAACTAAAGAGGTGTATTTAAAAAAAAACTTGAAATTTATTTTTAACAAATCAGGGCATCTTTTATCTAATAAGCTGAATTTTTAACCAAATAATATGAATTCCCAAAGAAAAATATAATAGGTGATATTTCAAATAAAAAAGGTTTTATTTTAAAGAAAAAACAGTTAAATTCAGCCAAAAACGACGAATTTTCAATTCAATTGAATATTAAACTAGAAACTTTTAATTTTGAAGAAAAAATTTGATATTTCAATGTGCATTCAAAAAAATGTATTGTAAATAAAAAATGTAATAGTAAAATTTTCAGTTGAAAAAATTAATTTTTATCAAAAACCAAGAAGTTGAATTTTTAGCAAAATAATTGAATTTTCAACCAAATAGTCGAATTTAAACATTTTCAGTTGAAAAAGTTAATTTTCATCAAAGAATAAAAAGATTTTTCAACAAAAAAGTTGCTATTTCAGCAAAATTATAAAATTTCCAACCAAATAGTCGAATTTAAACAGTTTCTGTTGAAAAAGTTAATTGTCAATAGTGAATGTAATTGTAAAATTTTCAGTTGAAAAAATTAAATTTCATGAAAAAATAAAACAATTTTTCTAAAAATAGTTGAATCCTCAACCAAAACAGATTATTAATTTTCAATCAGAAAGTTAATTTTCAACTAAATACTTTAATTTTTACGAAATTGTTGATTTTTCAAAAAGAAAGTTAATTTACGACCAAATAATTGAATATTCAACTAAAATAAAGAGCCTGCAAAGAAAAAAATGAATTTTTTACAAAATAGTTCAACTTTGAACTAAGTAGTTGAATTTTCAACCAGAAAAGAGGAAATTTCAATGAAAAATTTAATAGGTGAATTTTCAATTAAAACTCTCAGTTTTCAACGAAAAATAGAATAGTTATATTTTCCCTTAAACAAATTAATTTTAAACCAGAAAGGACTCTTGAGTTCAAAAGAATTAAAATTTAACGAAAAATAGTCAGATTTTCCAATAGGGTTTTATTAATTCAGTTCGCATTTATGCGAAAAAATGAGAAAAAAGGGGACATTTCTTGAAAAAAGAGAAAAAATTGTTTGCATAATTTTCTTATTTATTAATAAATTTATCAAAATTATTTTCTTTGATATATTTGCTTTATAAATTCATTATTGACCTACGCTTGAACTGTTTACTTATTGTTGTATGTAGTTACAAGCGGAGATCTGATCTATCATTGATCACAGCCGGGATTCCAGCCAGATTGTGGGGAAGTCAACGATAAAGAGGGTAGTTAATAGTCTCGTTTGGTTGTGTTTACAAAGTCTCATATTTTGTATTATTTGCCTGATATCATTCTCTTTAAAATCCTCACTACCCAAACAAAATACAAGGGAGATCCATGTTCATTCGTAATTAAAATTAATATCAAATGAAAAAAATTATTCAAATTTGGCGCGTGAATCAGGAAGTTCAATTATATACCTCCTTTAATCCTCCTCCTCAACTACCTCTACTTTCGCCTACTTCCCATCTCCACCAATAATTTTCCTCTCCTCACTTCCCCTCCCCCTGCTTCCCGTGATCTCAATTTCCATACTTCGCCTACGATATCTTCCCCTACTCTGGCTCCTCTTACTCTCTATACTCCCATTCCGCAAAGGTTTACCTCCCGTACGTAGTCTCATATCTCCTCCCTCCACTTCCACTGCCCTCAATTTCCCTACTTCCCCTTCCATAACTTCCCCTACTTCCTCTCCTATCACTTCCCTTACTTCCTTTCCTATCACTTCTCCCACTTCCTCTCCTATAACTTCCTATACTTCCCTTTCCCTCACTATCCTTACTTCCCCTCTCCTAACTATCCCGACCCTCACCACCCGCACTTTCCCATAACTTTCCCTACCACTCTTCCAATCACTTTCCTACTTCCCCTACCTCACATATCCTGATTCTTCTCACCTGTTGTCACTTCCCTTCCCGGGGAAAAAGTAAGATGGACTCCCTATCTAATCATCCCTCTCCTAATCGCCACCAATCCCCTATAGCACCTCCATACCTCCACATTCATTCCCACCATACTTCTATCCCCGATTTTCCCATCCCTTTCAATACTCCTTCACTACAACTTCCCTTCCCTGCTTAGCTCCACCCCGACTACACTTTCCGAAAAAAAGTACGACGGTTTTGTAGGCCCAAGCAGAAACCCTTAGAGTTTCGGTCCATCTTGCATTTTCCTGGAAAAGAAAGTAATTAGAGGTGAGAGGAATCAGGGGAAGAGAGGTAGGGGATGTAGGAAAGTGATTGCAAGGTTGGTAGGGAAAAGTTATAGGAAAGTAGGGGTGATGAGGGGTGGGGAAGTTAGGATATTGAGGGGAGGGAGAGGAAGCAGGGGAAGTGATAGGAGAGGAAGTAAGGGAAGTGATATGAGATGAAGTAGGGGAGGTTGTGGGAGGGTAAGTACAAAAATTGAAGGCAGCGGGAGTTGAGGAAGGAGATATGAGGGTGTTTATGGGAGGTAAACCTTTGTGGAGTGGAAGTGGAGAGAGTGAGAGGAGGGAAAGTGTGGGAATATACTGTGGGAGTAACTCGTGCGACTTAATTAACGTCTTAAGAATAATAATCGAAGAAAAAATCAAACCAATTTTTCAGGGTTATTCTTGAAAAGTCAATTTCCGTCTTTGATTAATTAATTAATACAGAATGAGAATTTGAAAGAATTGTAAAATTAATTGAAAAATTTGAGCCAAGTGTCAAGTAAGTGTGCGATATGCCTCCATAAACTGGAGGTCGATGATGTCGTATCGACTTTCGACCGAAGAAGAGACGCCCGCAGAATGGGATGAGGAAAGAGAAAAAAGGGATATAAGAAGATGAGAAAAACGTGCCTCGAGTCTAGACTCTAGTCCTGAGCCACCAAGTAAGCATACCTATAAGGACCTCCTATAGATTCCTCGCGATTCCTTATGTAAAAGTCTGCCTTAACGCTCACCAAACTCCTATCCTTAAGGTCTATCTTTTTTTCTTTTTTTTTTTTTTGGGGGGGGGGGGGGGGATTCAAAAAGTCGCGGAAAACTTTAGGATTTTAAGAAAGTAGTATAAAAGGTTTCGAACACGTTACTCCACTTCTAAATCCGCCTTCGATGCGAAATTCTGCTTTAGAGTGTCCATTCTTGCCAAGGAGGGGAAGTAAGAGGAAATTAACCGAGGGAAATTGAGGGAAATTGAGGGGTGTGAAAGTAGGGTAAGTGAGGGGAAATTAGAGGATGTGGAGTAGGTGAATTAAGGGAGAGGGGGACTAATGTTAGTAGGGTGTAGGTGAACTGAAGGGGAAGTAGGGAAAGTGAAGGTAAAGAAGAGGGTTGGGGAAGAAAGTGAAGTGGGGGAAATAAGGGAAGGAGAAATAGGTGCAATGAGGAGAGGAGAAGCCTAGGAAGAGAGGGGAAATAAGGAGAGGGGAAGTAGGAGAGTGAGGGGTGGTTAAATTGGGGAAGGGAGGTGTGGGGATGTAGCGGATGGGGAGTGTTAGCTGGGGAAGTGAGTAGAGGAGGAAGGGAAGTTTGAAGTTTGGGGAGGGGCCCCCTTCAAAGTAATTTAAATTAAATTTTGATAAGTTTCATTTTGCATATGAGCCTATATTATTTGAAAATTCAACTTTTGTTGAAAATTCATCTTTTTCGGCTGAAAATTCATCTTTTTGGTTTTAAATTTATGTATTTTGTGGAAAATTCATCTCTTTGGATAAAAATTAGTTTTTTTTTCTCAATTGAAAATTTAACTTTTCAACTTTTGATCGAGAAAGTATATTTTTTAGATGTTTTTAATGTATTTTTTTTGACAATCAATCTTTTTTGTAGAAAAATAATTTTCTTGGTTGAAAATTCATCTTTTTGGTTTAAAATTCAAATATTTAACGATATGTTTAAAAATTATAATTTTTTTCAGTTAAAAATTCATGTATTTTATAGAAAATTATTCTCTTTTATTGGAAAATTAATCTACTTGGAAGCATATTCATCTCTTTGGTTGGAAATTTAACTGTTTTGTGGACATTTTTTTTCGGTTAGAAATGAATTTTTAATTGAAAATTTGACTATTCCATTTTTAATTTAAACTATTAATTGGAAAATTCGTTTTCTGTTGTTATTTAAAAATCTTTAACTGAGATTTTAACTGATTTAGTTGAATATTTCATAACTAAATATTTTAGTTGAATATTTCATTCTCAATTTTAGTTGAAAATTATTTTTTTTTAATAAAAATGTAACTATTAAATTTTTGTTTTCAAATGATAATTTTTTGGTTAAAAATTCGTGTTTTATATTGAAAATTCGTCTTTTTGGTGAAAAAATAATCTTGGAAGAAAATTAATCTCTTTGGTGCAAAATTCAACCATTTTGTGGAAAATTCTTTTTTTTTGTTAACAAATAATTTTTTAATTGAAACTTTAACTATTTTACTTAAAATGTTTAGTATTTTGTTGAAAACTCTTCTTTTCTGGTTGAAAATTAATTTCACTATCTGAAATTATAGTTAATCCATTTTTAATTAAATAATTCTCTTTTTTTTTAATTAAAAATTCATGAATTCGATTGAAAATTCGTCTTTTTTTTAAGAAAAATGAATCTTCTTGGAAGCATATTCATCTCTTTGGTTAAAAATTAACTGTTTTGTGGAAATTTCTTTTTTTCTCGGTTAGAAATGAATTTTTGATTGAAAATTTTACTTTTCCCTGTTGAATTTAAACTATTTAGTGAAAAATTCGTTTTTTTTTTGTTGTTGTTCAAAAATCTTTAACTGAGATTTTAACTTATTTATTTGAATATTTCATCATTTCAGTTGAAAATTAATTTTTGTAAATAAAAATCTAACTTTTCAATTTTTGTTTTCAAATTATATTTTTTCAGTTAAAAATTCGTGTTTTTTATTGAAATTTCGTCTTTTTGGTGAAAATTAATGTTCATGGAAAAAAATTCATCCGTTTTGTAGAAAATTCTTCTTTTTTTACTGTTAAAAAATAATTTTTTAATTGACAATTTAACTATTTCACTTAAAATTTTTAATATTTTGTTGAAAATTATTTTTTTTCGGTTAAAAATTTATTTTTCTCTCTGACTTTATAGCTAAACTAACTTTTTGGTCGATAATTCAACTATTCCTGTAGAAAATTCAAAATTAATAGTTTAAAATTTTTATTTTCTTTAATTATAAATTCAACTACATAGTGGAAAGTTAAACTCTTGTTGAAAACTAATTTTTTTTCTTAAAGATCCATCATTGTAATTGACAATACATCCCTATGGTTGAAAATTTAACTATTTTTTTGAAGATTAGTTTTTTCATCTGAAAAATTAACTGTTAAATTTTTGTTTAAAATAATATTTTTTTTTAAGTTGACGATTCATCTATTTTATCAAAAATTCGTTTTTTGGTGAAAATTCATCTTTTTGGTTAAAAATTAAACTGCCCCAGTTCAGGATTTTTCATTGTAGCTTAAAATTTCAACTTAAGTCTTTTTGTTTATAAAATTCGAAATACTTGAATTGCTTCGTACAATGAAAAATGTTACTTGAAAACATTGATATGCCTAGAAAAAAACCTGGAATTGTCAGGATTTTTTTTTGGATTTGAGTAGATACCCTGCATATATAATTAGTCAGCTTTAATTACTTTTCTCCCTCAAAGCGAGCTTAAAAGTCCCTAATTTTTTTTAAATGAGGCTGTCAGTGTGACGTCTGAATTCAAAAGAAATTCATAAAAAAAGCTTCGAAAAAAACCTGAAAAGGGTCTGGAATTAAAAATTAAAATTAGTTTTGACGAATAGATGAAACGGAAATAATATCTAATTATAATTAACGACAGAATTTAAATCTAGCTCGAGAATTTTTACTGCTTTGAATTCTATTTTCACTTCTCCTATTTCTATCTCATCGTTATCGACTTTTATTTTATAAGCGTGGCTCTTTCGTGATTCGAGGGCATTTTAGTGATGAAGCTAGTTTAGCAACGCCTTTGAATTGCCCTCGTGTTTGGATGAAATAATCGTATAAAACTCAGGGATGATTGCTTTATTATTCCATGAAATTTCGTCGAGTCTGGGTGTCGTTATAATATTTTCTAGTTAGCTGATGCTATCTGTGACATATTTTTACAGAGTGTCTCAGCTAATTTGTCGAAGTAATTAGATAGGCGCCTTTCCGGACCACGAAACCTACATTACCGGACCACGAAACCTACCTTACCGGACCACGAAACCTACCTTACCGACTTCGAGAAGATTCTGCTGCTGAAGTGGTTCGTGTCCGTGCTAAGTTTCTGGAATTTTCTTTTTGGACGCTGATGACGTCACAAAATGATGTGGCGCAATTGTGAGAAACGAATTTGCGTAAACAACTTCAAGGTTATCTGTTATCTCAATTAAGCATTTTGCATAAACATTTAAAAGGTTATATTTTTATTTGTCCTTACATTTTCTAGCGCGTCATATAGTTATAAGAAAAACAAGCACAAATCGAAATATAAAATTGAAAGTGTTTACGCGAAATGCTTAATTGAGATAAGACATAACCTTAAAGTTTACTTTGAATTTTTACTTTTTATTTTCATTAATATTCTTACAAACGCTAGAAATTTTTAAGCAAATATATAGTATAATAATCAGTCGATTTTTTGTTAACAGGGGTAAAAGTACAATCCTGGAAAATTTGTATTTCAGTGTTTTTTTTACATATTCTAACTTTTTTTCAGTGGAAATTAAAAATATTTCTATTTGCGAATATTTGTTGATTAAGAAAGGGATGATTAAAAGTAGAAAGTCCAAAAGTTTAAATAATAAAGGGGAAAAATTTTGTAACGGTCGGGCGGAGGGGATTCTTCACTCATGTACGCAATTTTTGCAAATTCGCAAAAAATTTCTCCTGAAAATTATCTTTTTAGTTATAAATTTTATTATTTGGTTGAAAATTTAACAATTTTCTTAAAAAGACTTTTTTTGCAAATTCAACTTTTTTGTTAAAAATTCGTCTTTTGGGGTTAAAAATGCGAGTATTTTCGTATAATAATAACCTTTTGTTTAAAATTCATATTTTGCTACTGACAGGTCAACTGAAATCTTTTTTGGATGGAAAATCTTTTTTCTGAAAATTTGTATTTTTAATTTAAAAGTTCATCTTTTTTAGTAGAAATATTGCATCTTTCTTGGACAACAATGTAACTGTTTTGTTGAAAATTCAAATATTTCCTAGAAAATTTACTTTTTGTTTAAAATTTGTATTTTTCTGTAGAAAAGTCTTTTGAAATCCTTTTGAATGAAAATTCAGCTCTTTTTTTAAATTGGTCTTTTTGATTTGAAAATTCACCTGTTTTAGTCGAATTTTCATTTTTCTTGGACAATGCAACTGTTTGGTTGAAAATTCAACAATCTTGTTAATAAGTCATACTTTTTGGTTGAAAATTCGACTATTTAGCAGAAAATTAAATTATAGTTTACAATTCTTATTTTGGTGTTGCAAAGTGAACTGGAATCTACTTTGGATGAGTTTTAATACGGGCGGGAAGCCCATGGAGAATTCCCCTGGCGCACAAGCTATAAAGCCTATTGTGTCACTACTTTGGATGAAAATTTGACTATTTTTTTGAAAGTTTTTTTCTAATTTATCTGTTTTAAAATAAATGTTTAATCTTTCTCGAATAAAAATACAACTGTTCGGTTGAAAATTCAACTCTTTTTTAAAAATTTATTTTTCTGACTTCAAAATTTACCTGCTTTAGCAGAAATTACATCTTTCTTGGACAAAAATGCAACTGTTTGGTTTAAAATCCAACAATTTTGTTGAAAAGTCATACTTTTTGGATCAAAATTCTTCTGTTTTGTTCAAAATTCCACTATTTTGTAGAAAATTTACTTTTTGGTTAAATTTAATATTTTGGTATTGAAAAGAGATCTGAAATCTTTTCTGGATGAAAATTCAACTATTAAAAAAAAAAATTTTCAAATGAAATATTCATCTGTTTAAGAAAAATTTCATCTTTCTTGGATAAAAATGCAACTGTTCGGTTTAAAATTCAAAAATGTTGTTGAAAAGTTTTTTTTTTTTTTGGTTCAAAATTCTGCTGTTTTATTCAAAATTGAATTATTTTGCAGAAAATTCACTTTTTTGTTAAATTTAATATTTTGGTGTTCAAAAAAGAACTGAAGTCTTTTCTGGATAAAAATTCAACTATTTTTTGAATTTTTTTTTCAAATTAGAAATTCATCTGTTTTAAGAGAAATTTAATTTTTCTTGGATGCTAATGCAACTGTTTGGTTGAAAATAAAACTATTTTGTTAAAAATTCATACTGTTTTATTTTTAAATTTAACTCTTTTGTAGAAAATTCACTTTTTGTTTAAAATTCATATTTTGGTGCTTTTCTGGAGAAAAATTCAACTTTGAATACAAAAATTTGTCCTTTTTTATTAAAAATTCATCTGCCTTAGTCCAAATTTCATCTTTTTTTTTATGAAAAAAAAAAATAATTTTCTTGGTTTAAAATTTAATTTTTGTTGAGTAAAAATGCATCACTTTCGTGGAAAAATAATTTTTTGCTGAAGCCATATATTTTTTTTTAATTCAATTTTTGTAGAGAAAAATTGTCTTCTGGCTTGAGGGTTCAACAATTTAGATAAAATTTTCTTCCATTAGTAACTTTGATACTTTTTGTTGGGAATTTATATTTTTAGATTGGAAATTCAAATATTATGTTAAAAGTTCAATTATTTTGTTGAAAATTCAAGTATTTCCTAGAAAATTTACTTTTCGTTTAAACTTTGTATTTTTCTGTAGAAAAGTTTTTTGAAATCCTTTTGGATGAAAATGCAAATCTTTTTTTGAAAATTGTTTTTATTTTTCTTGCACAATGCAACTGTTTGGATGAAAATTTAACTATTTTTTTGAATTTTTTTTTTAAATCTCATCTGTTTTAAAAGAAATTTTTCGTCTTTCTTGAACAAAATGCAACTTTTGGGTTGAAAATTAAATTTTTTTTCTGATTTCCAAATTCACCTGCTTTATCAGAAATTACATCTTTCTTGGATAAAAATGTAACTTTTTCGTTCAAAATTGAACTATTTTGTAGAAAATTTATTTTTTGGTTGAATTTTATATTTTGGCATTGAAAAGAGATATGAAATCTTTTCAGGGTGAAAATTCAACTATTTAAAAAGAATTTCAGATCAAAAATTCATCTCTTTTAAGAGAAATTTCATCTTTCTTGAAAAAAAACGCAACTGTTTCGTTTAAAATAAAACTATTTAAAAAAAACGCATACTTTTCGTTGAAAATTCAACTGTTTTGTTGAAAATGTAACTATTTCGTAGAAAATAAACTTTTTGTTCAACATTCATATTTTGGTGTTACAAAATGAACTGAAAGCTTTTCTGGATGAAGGTTCAACTTTTAAACAAAAAATTGTCCTTTTTTATTAAAAATTCATCTGCCTTAGTACAAATTTCATCTTTCTTGGATAAAAATTCAACTATTTCGTTAAAAATTCATCCCTTTTGTTTTAAAAAATTCGTCTTTTTGAATGAAAAATTCAATTTTGTTCGTAGAAACTTATTTTTTATTAAGAAATTCATATTTTGATTTTGAAAAGTCAAGTGGAATCTTTTATGGATAAAAATTCAACTATTTTTTTTACCATTTGTGTTCTTTTTAAAGAAAAATTTATCTGTTCTAAGAGAAATAAAATTTTTTTTTGATAAAAATGCAACTATTGGGTAGAGAATTCAACAATTTTGTTAAAAAATGATCCTTTTTGGGTAAGAATTCGTCTTTTTGGATTGAAAATTCAATTTTTTTGTAGAATCTTATTTCTTGGTTAAAATAAAATCTTTTTTAACCGAAAATTTAACTTCTTTTTATTTATCTTTTTGATTTATGAATTCATCCGCTTTGGTAGAAATTTCTTTTTTTTTTTTTAATGAAAATGCAACGTTTTGGTTAAAAATTAATCTCCTTTACTTGAGTATTCAACTATTTTATTTGAAAGATTTTGTTGTATCACTTTGTGATATATTTTTAGTTGAAAATTCACCTCTCTGGTTGAAAGTTGAACTATTTTGTTGAAAATTTTTTATTTCTTCTTGGTTTAGAATTAATTTTGTAACTGAAAATTCAACTTTAACATTTTTTTAAGATTGATCTTTTTTGGTTGAAAATTCTCCATTTTTGGTAAAAAAAAAAAAAAATTCCTTGATTTAAAGTTTAATTTTTGTTGAGTAAAAATGCATGACTTTCGTGGAAAAATAATTTTTTGCTGAAGTCATATTTCTTGTTTGTAAATTCAATTTTTGCAAAGAAAATTCGTCTTCTGGCTTGAAGCTTCAACAATTTAGCTAATATTTTCTTTCTTTAGTAACAAATATTTATTTGTTGAAGATTCGTCTTTTTGGTTTTAAAAAACTTTTTCTTGTATAAATTTCCTGTTTTTTGATTGAAATATAAACTATGACACTTTTGGCTGGGAATTTATATTTTTTAGGTTGAAAATTCAACTATTATGTTAAAAATTTAATTATATAATTGAAAATTCAAGATTTTGTTAAAAAGTCATCTTTTACAGTAGAAAAGACATTTCTTTGTTTAAAATAAATCAATAAATTTGAAATTTGTATCTGAAATACTGTTTTATTCCTTTTATAAAAGCTTCTAGGTTAAAACTACTTCAAGATTAAAATGCTGTTATTTGAATATTAATCATCAAGGAAAATGAAAAATTAGACAAGGAAAAATAAGTTAATTTTAAAAATGAAGTTCTCGGACACCCTGCCTAATTCTACTAGCAATAATTAGTAAAACATTTTTAGAAACTGAAAATTACGTACAGAAAGAGTGTGGGGGGGGGGGGTGTAGAAATATTTTGTTACAGGAGGGAGGGGGGTCTCAGAGAGGGCCTATAATCCGTTACGTAATTTGCGTGTGGCCCCTTAAGTTAAGTTTTAATACCATGAAGAACTCCCCTGGCGCTCAAGCTATAAAGCCTTAAGGCTCCTTCACTATTCATCCTATTACAAAAGCAGAAAGAATCATCAGCAATTGACAAATCGAAATAATTTCTTTTACTCTAAAATACTCTCCCAATGTCGAGGGACTTGCGTAAAGAGTGATGCTGTCGATCCAGGGAATCGAGAGTTATTGTCTGCTACGGGGTGACTTTAAGAAGGGTCATCTTGCTGCCCGAATAGGGCACTTTGTCGTACCCTCTGCGACAACTATCTTGCCAGAGTCAGTGCTACTCTTGATAAGTGGCTTAGTGCTGAGGACCAAAGTCTTCCCTTTCGCTTTCCCGACCATTTCCTCCCTTTTCCGATCTTCGATGTTCCATTCGACGAACATTCGAACAACCAAGGCTTCATACAGATTTCGACTTTATTGGATCGTCAGAACTATCTCTACCTTCTTTCTCCGCCTCTGAATACTCCATCATCCACGTGTGGTTTACCACGCTTTTCTAACTCCCTTTCTTTCCACCAAAGCCCTATCATTTTTTTTCTTTGTCTATACAGACGATCAGTTCTATAAATTATCGGATCTCTTCAATTATTTTAACGTGTCCTAATGAGAAGGTTCTATCTGGGTGGCAATGCTACCGCGCTGATGAAGAAATTTTGAAACTACATTTTTGTCAAAAATGAGTTTTTATATCGTTGGACTTATTGCGGAAAGTCGAATTCAACTACGTTAATCCAGGGTGTCTATAGTGTCCTGGAAATCCTTCAAAACCTGGAGAAGTCCTTGAATTTTGCTCATGGGTCTGGAATTTTTGTTCTTTTAAAGAAAAAATAATTTTTTTATACTTTTTCTCTGCTAACCGAAACGAGATGACCTTTTTAACAAGAGACTGTTTATTTTATCACAGTGAAAATCACGATACTACAAGCGAAATGGTATTTGAACATTAATGGTTAGAGCAAGTAAAAAATTGGTCGGGGCAAAGTTAGAAAATTTTGAAAATGAATTTTGAACTAGTAATTGTTTCATTTAGTAGGGGAGAGTGGGGAGTTGTGGGCCACGCTTTGTTTTCAAGACATAACATATCTGAACATCGATAAATTGTCAATGTATGAACTGGTATTTGTAGTAAACTTCTCAATACATCAACTGGAGACCACAATTAATAAAATTCGCTAATGCGCAAGAAATATTTAGGACGACGTAAATCTTATAAAAATCGATATTTGTGATTTTGGTGGGGAGTTGTGGGCCATGACAAAAAATGAAAGAAAATGGCATATTCCAGTAGTTTATGTTTATTAAAGTTGCAGTAAATACAAATTAATGATCTTCAAAAGATTTTAAAAAAATTATTCTGATTCACAATGTATGCAAGTGTAATATCCGGTCCTCATGTTGGCACATTTCAAGTGCACAGCACGATCGCACATGTTGCAGTGAACTGTGTTGTTCCGATTAAAAATGTTTGGCATTGTGCCCTTGAAGATAATGCAAAAGTCTTTTCAGAACAAGAGAAAATAAGTTTCACTTAAAAAATTGAAATACGCATTAAGAACGTTTGGCCCACGACTCCCCACTAATGGTGGCCCACAACTCCCCACAGCCGACATTTACGAAATGACCTAATTGCCATACACACAATGAATGTTTTACCGAAACTGTTTGAATGAATTTAAAGCCAATTACTGAAGGAATATTTTGCAATAACGTGTCTTTTAAATCTGCTGTAGGACGGGACTTCGAATATCAACCACTTGAGTTGTACAAAAACTTTTATTTTGATTTCTTTAATCAACAATGTCAAAATACTAACTACGTGTGTTGAGACTATGAGTCGAGTTCACAAAGTTAGCTCACACAAAGAGTCTTTTGGCAGTGGTTAAAGCAGTCCTACCACCCACAACATGGCGAAGGTTAAGGTGGCCCACGACTCCCCAGGGCCCACAACTCCCCACCGTCCCCTAAGTTATTTGCCTTGTGTTTTTATTTCATTTTTTACAGTTGCTTCATCCTGATGACTGTAATTGTAGTGAAGAATTTTATTATTTGGTTGCAAATTCAACAATTTTTATTAAAAAGTCATACTTTTTATTTGAAATATCTACTATTACATTATTCGTTGAGAATTCATATTTTTTGGTAGAAAATTAATCTTTTTGGTTGAAAATTCCTTTTTTTGGTTGAAAAATAATTTTTAAACTAAAAACGTAACTGTTTTTGGCTGAAAATTGATATTTTATAAATTGAAAATTCAATCACTTGGGTAACACTTGAACTACTTTGTTAAAAATTTATTTGTTTGAGGGTTGACATCTTTAATTTAAAATTTAAATATTTCGCTGAAAATTCTTGTTTTCATTTTGAATTAATTTGTTAACCTGCAAATGTAACTTTCCCATTTTTTGTTGCTGAACTTTAATCTTTTTTTCAGACAAAAATTGCTCTTTATTGGTAGAAAACTAATCCTGTTGGTGGAAATTTTCTCTCTTTTGATTAAAACTGCAATTTTTGGGTTGAAAATCAACTTTTTTGTTGAAAATTAATATTTTCTGGTTGAAAATGCTGTCTTTTGGCTTGAGTGTTCAAAAATTTCTTTGACACTTTTTCCTGTCTTGGCTAAAAAATCTTTATTTTTTGAAAACTCGTCTTTTTCATTAGAAAATTGGTCTCTTTGGTAGAGAATTGATAATTTCGGATTGCAAATTCGTTTTAGGTTGAAAATTGATCGTTTTTAGTCAAAAATTAGCTATTAAATTTTTCAGTAATAATTCACCTTTTTTCGTTTAAAATTCAACAGTTTGGTTGAACGTAGAACTTCTTTTTTAAAAACTCATTTTATTTGTTGGAAATTGAACTATTCTGTCAAAAATGATTTTTTTTTGCATTAAAATTATCTTTTTTTTTTGCTGAGAATTTAGCTATTCCAGTTTTGGTTCAAAATTCATATTTTTTTCAGTAAATTTATCTTTTTTGGTAGAAATTAAAAATCTTACTAATTGAAATTTCAACTACTTGATTGAAAATTAAAATACTTTTCTTCAAATTTATTAAATTGGTTGAAGACTTAACTATTTTGTTGAAAATCCTTTTTTTCTACGAAAATTAATTTTTTCAACTGAAAATTTAACTATTCCATTTTTGGATGGAAATTTATCGTCTTTAGTAGAAAATTCAACTATTCGGTTGAAAATCTGTGTCATTATTTGTTTGCAAATTGGTTTATTTTGTTGAAAATTTGTCATTTTTTGGTACAAAATTTTGTTTTCTTTTGAAAATTTGTCGTTTTGGTTAAGAATTTAGCTGTGTAGGTTAAAGTTAACTATTTGGCTAAAAACTTAACTATTTTCTTGATTTCTTTTTTTAATTCAACTCTTTGGTTGAAAATTTAACTATTTCATTGAAAATTCGTTTTTTTGTTGAATTACAAACTATTTAATTTTTCGTTGAGAATTCGTCTTTTTGTCGAACATTCAGAAACTTTTTGAAACCAGAAGCGTATAGGAAAGCTGAGAGAGTTTTTAGCACATTTTTTTATCAGCGCCTTTTCCTATTGTAAGAAATCTTAAAAATAATTCCTATATCAAATATTCTCCATCAGTTTGAAAAATTGAATGAATTCATTAATTGTATTGTTTAAAAACTTGTGGAAAATGTAAAAATTCACATTTTTTCATCAAATTTGGAACTTTAGAGCCGGGAAAATTAGGGAAAAAGAATAAAATAATAATTTTTTTCACATTCAAAATATATAAAAAGGGCTATCAATTGAATTTGAATTGAATTAGCTAAAATTGCTAGTTTTCAAATTAAAGTTTATATCCTTTTTGTTGAAATTTTAGTTTAAAATTTGTTTTTTTTTTGGTTGAAAATTAATCTTCTTGATTGAAAATCATCCTTTTGTTTTAAAATACATAATTTTATTTGGAAATTCATCTTTTTTGTTAGCAATGTACTTATTTTGTTGAAAATTCAACTTTTTTATAAAAATTGGTCTTTTTGGCTCAAAAACTCAACAATTTGGTTGAAAAATAACCTATTTTGTTGAAAAGTCGTCTTTTAAATGAATTCTACGTTTTTTTATATTAAATTAAAATCTTTTTTTGTTATTGTATCAATTACTACATTCTTCTTCATCATTTTAGTCAGAAAAATGCAACCATTTTGTTAAAAGTTTAACTATTTTCTTAAACATACATTTTTTTTGTTGAAGATTCATAATTTTGGTGGAAACTTCTAGTTTAAAAATTATTCTTCTCGGTTAAAAATTCAAGTATTCCAGTTAAATATTTATCATTTTAGTTGAAAATTAATCTTGTAGGTTGGAAATAAAATTACTTAGTTGAAAGTTAAACTATTTTTTACATTTTTTTTTGCTTAAAGATTAGTCGTTTTAATTAAAAATTAATTTCTTTGGTTGAAAAATGAGCTGTTTCATTGAAATTTTGTTTTTTCTTTCGATGGTTTTCGTTGAAAATTTTTTTTTCAGCTGAAAATGTACTAAATATTTAATTATTCAATTTTTGGTTAAAAAATTATCTGTTGTGTTTGAAAATTTGTCTTCTTGGTAGAAACTAGTTTTCGTGGTTGAGAATTCATCTTTCTGGTCAAAAATTCAATTATTCTAGTTGAAGGTTCATCATTTCACTTAAAAATTCATCTTTCTGATTTAAAATTCTACTTTTCCAGTTGAATATTCACAATTTTACTTGAAAATTCATGACTTTTGTTTGAAAATGCAACTATTTTATTTAATTTAGTTTTTTTGTTGAAAATACTATTTTTAACTAAAAATTTAACTTATTCCAATTGAAAATTCTATAGCTGTAGTTGAAATCACTGAAAATTGAATTATTCAAATTTAATTTTTAATTAATGTTGAAAATTGAGTTTAAAGTTCAATCCATATTTAGTGGTTGAAAATTCAACTTTTTTGTAAAAATTAAGTTTTTGGTTGAAGATTTATTATTTTGAATTTAAAATCCATCTCTGATTGAAAATGTATTCACTTTGTGGAAAATTCATCTCTTTTCTTGTACAAAATTAATTTTTATGGTTGAAAATTCATCATTTTGGTTGAAATTTCATCATTTTTGCTGAAAAATATTTTTTTTTCAACTGAAAATTTATCTGTTCTATTTCTAGTTGAAAACTGATCTGTTCTAGTTCAAAATTCAACAATTTCGATACAAATTTGTCTTTTTCATTTGAAAATTCAACTATTTCGTTGAAAATTCACGTATTTTGTTAAAAAATCGTTTTTTTTTTTTGGTAGAAAATTATTTTTGTCATTGAAAGATAAAACTTTTTGTTAAAAATTATATTTTTTTGTTGTTGAAAATTCATGGTTCTAATTAAAAATTAATTTCTCTGACTGGAAAATGAGCTGTTTGATTGAAAGCTTCTTTTTTATTTGGATGCTTTTAGTTGGAAATTTTTTTCAACTGCAAATTTAATTATTATTCCAGTTAAATATTCTATATTCTACTTAAAAATTTTAACTTTGACTAAAGATTTATTATTTGACAACAAATTTAATTATTCAATTTTTGGCTGATAAATTATAGTTTTTAGTTGAAAATTCATCTTTTTTGGCAAAATTAATCTTCTGGGTTGAAAAATAATCTTTTTGGCACAAAATTCATTATTCTAGTTAAAGATTCATCATTTCAGTTAAAAATTCATCATTTCAGTTAAAAATTCATATTTTTTCTCTAAAAGTAAACTATTCCAGATAAATACCTACAATTTCATTAAAAAATTCATCACTTTGTTTGAAAATGTCAAAATTTTTTTAAAACTTAATTTATTTCGTTGAAAGTAATTTTTTTAATTGAAAATTTAAATTGTTCCAATTGAAAATTTCATAGTTGTATTTGAAAATTCATCTGTGTGGTTAAATATTAACTTTTGACTTGAAATTTGATTATTTAAGTTTTCGTTGAAAATTTATCTTTTCAGTGAAAATTAATTTTTTTTTTGTTTGAAAATTTCAGTTGAAGATTCATTTTTTTAGTTGAAAACTCGTATGTTTGGTTTGGATTTAATTTTCTTAACTCAAAATGTTGCTATTCCATTTTCGGTTGAAAACTTTTTTTTTTAGTTCAAAATTCAACTATTTTTTGAAAACTTCATGTATTTTATTGAAAAATTGTATTTTTTGGTGGAAAATTAATCTTTTAACTTGAAAACTAATCTTCTTGTTTATGGATTCATCTTTTTGGTTTAAAATTCAACTATTTCAGTTGAAGATTCATAATTTTATTTGAAAACTCATCACTTTGGTTGAAAATTGAACTATTTTGTTCAAAATCCGTTTTTTTTTCGTTGGAAATTATTTTTTCAACTGAAAGTTCAACTATTCCATTTTTTGTACAAAATTGATATTTCGTAGTGGAAAATTCAAGTATTTTTCTCAAAATTCATTTATTTTACAATGTTTTGCTCTGTTATGTTAAAAGATATTTAGAATGACCGTCATAAATTAAAAAAAAATGATTGCATTTTGCAGCGAACTTTTACTTGACCGGGAAAATTGAAAAACATTGTTTCTGGCACATAAAATACCACTTCGTAATGATAATTAGATGTTCACATTAATTGTTTAACAATTTATTATTGTTTTTAGCAATTTTCTCATAGAATGGAGTTAGAAAGACGCGGTTTTTAAAAACATTTCCCACTTGTCCAATTTTCAATTAGAGGAAAGTTATTGTTCATCAATGTTAACAGGAGTGATTGTTTAAACAATTTATTATTAATGTTAATAATATTCTCTTAGAAAAATGCTACAAAATTGCAGTTAAAAAAAAGATTCAATTCTAGTCGAATTTTCAATTAAGATAAGTTAAATAATTAACTAGAGTCAAGAAAATTAATTGTTTAAACAATGTGCTATTACTATGTATTATTAATGTTATATTTGAATAATGCTAGAAAAGGCGGTTTTTTTTTTAATTTCTGGCTTTTTGTCCAATTTTCAATTGGAGTGAAATAATAATGAATTCAAGTTAACTAAATAATTGTTTAAACAATTTGTTATCATTGTTAATAATATTATCTGTGCTTAATTGGTAGAATGTTGCAGTTTTTTCTGATATTTTCAACTGTTTGTCTATTTTTCATAAGCGTGACTTAATAATTAATTAGATTTCGAAAAATAATTCTTTAAACAATTTAATATTGTTTATAACTATCTTTTTTTAGATAAGTGCTAGAAAGTGGCGGTTTTTTTCTAAAATATTTAACTTTGCATCGCCTTTTTATTTATGAACAAATAATAAGTCAACCACAACAAAAATGATTTTTCGAATGGTGTGGTTGTTTCAAGTGAATTATTTTTGCTCTTTTCCCAATGCTTGAAAAAAATTAATTTAAAGAAAAAAAGCTGTTTTACACAAGAGGTGTTCCCATAAAAAATCGAAAAAAAAATTTTTGGACCACCCTATTGCACGCACAGAAAGTTTCTAAAAGGAAACCTAATTACTCAACATTT
The DNA here is from genome assembly GCA_932178445.1 of Andricus quercusramuli. NCBI lineage: Eukaryota > Metazoa > Arthropoda > Insecta > Hymenoptera > Cynipidae > Andricus > Andricus quercusramuli. The sequence goes on from CAKNXH010001601.1 coordinate 129,264, forward strand.
ATAAATTAATAATTGAACATTATCTCCGATTTTCGGTCAACATATCCACATCCAATTATAATTTCCTGGCTAGTTAATACCCACCTACTTGCTACGCTTCAGTTTCCGGTTGAAATAGCCTGCAGCATTTTGAATGATATAAACGTGAATTTGTTTCTGACTTTTGATGTCGCCAGATGCTGGTTCAATTGGCACTAATTAACGATGAGCACTTAGTTTAATGCATCCATTAGTATTGTTATTGGGAATATGTTACTTGCGATGCAAATTTCCGCAAATAGCAGAGCTCAACAATTATCGACGAAAATTTATGAACACATTTATTATTGACTTAATTTATGCCCCCACTGACGTGACATGTTTCCGGTCGTAAAATTTCTTGCCCTCTGTTTGGCAACCAACTTTGGTAATAACCAACTCTTCACAGAAAAGGAAGTTCAATCAATTTTTACGAGTCGGAAACATTTTATTACTGAAACAATGTAGTTGAAAAAAATTGCATACCCTTTTCGAAAAAGGGATCAATAAAAATATAGTCAATCTGAAAAATGTGACATTTCACACGATTTTTGGGACGGAACAAATTTTTCATGGGGTTTTTTTAAAATTCGTATTTTTTGGTAGAAAATTAATCTTCTTCATTGAAAATAATCATTTTGTTTTAAACTACATAATTTTATTTGAAAATTTATCTTTTTTGTTAGCAATATACTTATTTTGTTGAAAATTCGTCTTTTTCGGTTGAAGATTCCCTTGTTTTGGTAGAAAATTTTGGTAGAAATCTTCTTTTTTTTGGTAGAAATTTGTTATTAATTTTTTTATTTGTTATTTGTTAAATTTGTTATTAATTTTGTTATTATTAAATTGTTCTTTTTCCTAAATCATTTATCGAATTCTTTTGAATTCCCTCAAATTTGATATTGAATGGAAATGTCTCAAATAATTAACTAAAATGTAATGTAATTTAGGAACATATTGGACGATTTTACAGGACCTAGAAGGTGGTGAAATATTTTAAAAGATTACAAGAAATTTTATAAGATTTCTGAGAATGGCAATGTTTTTCAGGGATTTTAGAAGCTCCTACGTTATTTTAATTAATTTTCCAAGATTTGAGAAAATAAAATCAGGTTTCGTATAATTTCAGGGTTTGTTATAATATTTTGATGGTATTCAAAAAATGTATAAAAAATAATTGAGGGATGTTGAAAAGATTTTAAAGATTTGAAGCGATTTTCAAAGATTTTAAAAACATGAAAGATTCTATGATATTTTCAAAGATTCCTAGGAATTTTCAATAGATTTAAAGATTTTGAATGGGTTTCAAATTTTGTAAAAAGATTTGCAGCGTATTCCAAGAAATTCAAAGTTTTCAAAAGAGATTTTCAAATTTTTAAGGGATTAAAAATATTTCAAAGAATTGTAAATATTTTTCAAAATTCTCAGGAGGCTTAAAAATTGTCAGGTACTTCAATAAATTTCTTAAGGATTCGAAATATTTGAGTGTATTCAAAAAAATTCCAAGGAACTTTAAGACATCTAAAAACTTCAATTGATCTCAAAACATATTTGAAAGTATTTGAAACATCTCGGGGTATTTTAAATAGATTTCAATTATTTAGAATAATTCCAAAAGATTTTAAAGATTTTAGGGTATTTTTAAAAATTCCAAGCAATTTTTAAGAGCCTTAAAAAGTTCGGGGTATTTCAATCGATTTCAAAGGATTTGAAATATTTGAGGATTTTTCAAATGTTCCCAAGCCATTTTCAAGTGCTTTCAAAAGTTTTAAGGGATTTCAAAAAATTTCAGAGGATTTGCAATATTGTTGGGAATTTTAAATTAATTTGAGGAATTTCATGGGATTCCAAAGGATTTTCAATATTTAAGGGCATTTCAAAACATTCCCAGAGATTTTCAAGAGATTTAAAAGGTTTCAACAAATTTTCAAAGATTTCGATGATTTTAAAGGATTTGAAAAAAATACGTGCAGTGGTAAAGAAATTCCTGGAGTTTCGGAAAAATTCCAAGGGATTTTATAAGGCTTTCGAGAATTTCAGCGATTTTAAGGGATTTTATTAGCTATAAAGATATTTTAATAAATTTTTCATAATGTCTGCAAATCATCAGATTTCATAGAATTTTATGAATTTGAAGATATTTTAAAATATTTGTTGCAATTCATTTTAATTTATTTGGAATTTACCCTGAACTCTTATTAATTCACTCTGAATTCTTTTGAATTCCCTTAAATTCTTCTGAATTTTTAAAAATTCTTTATAATTCTCTTAAATTCTTTTAAATTATCACCAGTTTCAAAATTTTCAAGGGATTTTCAAAAATTTCAGAGGATTTGCAATATTGTTGGGAATTTTAAATTAATT
>CAKNXH010001601.1:131655-173130 GCA_932178445.1 Andricus quercusramuli
TTAAGGGCATTTCAAAACATTCCCAGAGATTTTCAAGAGATTTAAAATGTTTCAAAAAATTTTCAAAGACTTCGATGATTTTGAAGGATTTGAAAAAAATACGTGCGGTGGTAAAGAAATTCCTGAAATTTCGAAAAATTCCAAGGGATTTTACAAAACTTTTGATAATTTCAGAAATTTTGAGGGATTCCAATAGCTCTCAAGGTATTTTAATAAATTTTTCATAATTTCTGTAAATCATCAGATTTCATAAAATTTTACGAATTTGAAGATATTTTAAAATATTTGTTGTTATTCATTTGAATTTATTTGGAATTTACCCTGAATTCGTAAAATTGACAATTTAGAAGTAGTTTTTTTCTTGCTTTTAGAGATTAAAAAAAAAAAATTTTATCTTGCTTATATGAGAAAAACCTTTTTGATATTCAAAATACAACAATACGATATCTAGCGTATTTGTTCGCGTCTCTGAGACTCATCGATCGACCTATTGTTGAAGCTTTTATGACTCACCAGTACCGATTTATGAAGTTTCAAAAAATGGTTTATTCTGTTTATGTAAAAAAAACTTTTTTGATATTCAAAATAAGACAATATTACATGTAGAGTATTTGTTCGCGTCCTTGAGACGCATCGATTGACCTATTGATGAACATTTTATGACCCACCAGTACCGATTTATGAAGTTTCAAAAAATGGTTTATTCTGTTTATATAAGAAAAACTTTTTTGATATTCAAAATACGACAATATTACATGTAGAGTATTTGTTCGCGTCCTTGAGACGCATCGATTGACCTATTGATGTACCTTTTGTGACCCACCAGTACTGGTTTATGAAGTTTAAAAAAATGAGTTATTCTGTTTATGTAAGAAAAACTTTTTTGATATTCAAAATACGACAATATTATATGTAGAGTATTTGTTCGCGTCCTTGAGACGCATCGATTGACCTATTGATGAACATTTTATGACCCACCAGTACCGATTTATGAAGTTTCAAAAAATGGTTTATTCTGTTTATGTAAGAAAAACTTTTTTGATATTCAAAATAAGACAATATTATATGTAGAGTATTTGTTCGCGTCCTTGAAATGCATCGATTAACCTATTGATGAACCTTTTATGACCCATTAGTGCCGGTTTATGAAGTTTCAAAAAATGGTTTATTCTGTTTATATAAGAAAAACTTTTTTGATATTCAAAATAAGGCAATATTATATGTGGAGTATTTGTTCGCGTCATTGAGACGCATCAATTGACACATTGATGAACCTTTTATGACCCATCAGTACCGATTTATGAAGTTTCAAAAAATGGCTTATTCTGTTTATGTAAGAAAAACTCTTTTTATATTCAAAATAAGACAATATTATATGTAGAGTATTTGTTCGCGTCCTTGAGACGCATCGATTGATCTGTTGATGAACATTTTATGACCCACTAGTACCGATTTATGAAGTTTCAAAAAATGGTTTATTCTATTTATGTAAGAAAAACTTTTTTGATATTCGAATTAAAACAATATTACATGTAGAGTGTTTGTTCGCGTCCTTGAGACGCATCGATTGACCTATTGATGAACATTTTATGACCTAACAGAACCGATTTATAAAGTTTCAAAAAATGGTTTATTCTGTTTATGTAAGAAAAACTTATTTGATATTCAAAATAAGACAATATTATATGTAGAGTATTTGTTCGCGTCCTTGAGACGCATCGATTGACCTATTGATAAACATTTTATGACCCACCAGTACTGGTTTATGAAGTTTCAAAAAATGGTTTATTCTGTTTATGTGAGAAAAACTTTTTTAATATTCAAAATACGACAATATTACATGTAGAGTATTTGTTCGCGTCCTTGAGATGCATCGATTGACCTATTGATGAACATTTTATGACCTAACAGAACCGATTTATGAAGTTTCGAAAAATTGTTTATTTTGTTTATATGGACAATTTTTTTGATATTTAAAACAAGACAATATTACATGTAGATTATTTTTTCGCGTCCTTGAGACGCATCGATTGACCTATTGATGAACCTTTTATGACCCATCAGTACCGGTTTATGTAGTTTCAAAAAATGGTTTATTCTGTTTATATGAAAAAAGCTTTTTTGATATTCAAAATACGACAATAGTATGTGTAGAGTATTTGTTCGCGTCCTTGAGAAGCATCAATTGACCTATTGGCAACCCTTGTATGACCGGCTGTTGCCGATTTATGAAGTTAAAAAAATGTGTGTATTCTGTTCATATGAGAAAAACTTTGTTCATATTATGAGTACTATAGTACTGTATCTGATATGTTTGTTTGCGTCTTCGAGACACGTCGAATGACCTATTGATGAACCTTCTGTAGCCTCTTATGATCTAGCAATACCGATTTATAAATTGGAAAAATATGTTTATCTTGTTGATATAAGGAAATTTTTTTTAATATTGGGAGTACAACTAATATAATATATTTGTTCGCGTCTACGAGACGCATCGATTGCCAAAATTAAGAACTTCTCATGATCTACTATAACCTACCAATATTGTTTTTCAATTTGTCAACAAAATTAGTTTCCTTGTTTACAAAAGGGTTTTTTCATATTGGGAATATAATAGTATTGCATTTGATGTAATTGTTTGCGTCTTCGAGACGCGTGGATTGATCTTCTGGCGTACTGTCGATGATCATAAGTGATTAATCAATAAATTCTTTTAAATTATCATAAGTTCTTTGAAATATTTGAATTGCTTTCGATTCACTTTAGCACAGAGGATAAATTTAAAAAATTTTAATTCCATTTACAAAATATTCAATATTAAAAATATAAAAATATTTTAATTTTGGTCTAAAATATTAAGGGTCACGAAAAATGAAAAATTAGCCAGAAAAAATCAGGGGAAACAAAAACCATTTGAGCTTCCGTTTGTCGTTTTCGCGAAAGAAATAAAGGCGATAGTATGCCACCAGTCAGGAAAAGGTAGCGCGATAATTAATAAACAAACTCATAGATATACGATAACCGAAAAACTAAGAATGCCTATCACGGATAATTTATAGTGGGACCCCCGACCCGTGAACGATTAGAAAGCTGCGTGCGGGCAACCTTAGGTCATTTTACGACACGACGATCCTTTATCTCTTCCCTCCTTTTTTTTTTGTACTTCCTTTATCCATTTGCCTTTTTCTCGAACGTCGACGTTGCTGGTTTCAGGGAAGAGGGAAGAGGGCAAAGGGATAGAAAAGTTGCTGTTACCGCGGGAGGTAAAAGTCTGGCCATTGCATCGGGGAAAAACAAGGGTGAATTACGAGGCTGCGCCCCGCGGCCGCCTTCACCCCTAGAGAAGGATAATTCGAGCGATACATTTGAATTTCCCGCCATTACCCTTCCCTTTCCTCCCGTGGCCATCGGGGATTTCCATTAGCTAATAACGCACAGAGAGACGGCTCACACGCTTTCCACTACTACTATTTCTCTTTACTTCTACTTTTGTCTCTTGGCACCCCGAGCGATACTTTTTTTATTGGTGACACCAATCTCGATTCCTGATTAGCAAGCGAGTTTCAAGGAAAATTAAAATTTATCTCTGTTCGAGAGATGTTTCATAATTATAATTTTTTAAATAAACAATTCTATATTGTATCCATGTCTTATTTTTTCTTTTTGTCTTTTTCAGGTAAGCCAGTCTTAAAAAAAGAATCGGAAGTCCTTTTTTCAACTAGGTAAGAATAAAAATGTAACTATTAGGGATAGCCCCTCTTTACGTAACGGGTTTTAAACAATTCGTAAGAAGCGGCACTAAGAAAACATTTATTTGCAAAAACTATTGTTAAAATCATTTTTTGTAAGTCTTAAACTTTTTTAGAACGGAAAAAAATTCTGCGAAGCAACAGATAATCGATAGAGCAAAAGTATAGCTCGATGAGGAAAGGGAGAAAAGTCGCGACGGAATTTCAGCTATTTTCTGCAAATTGTTTCAGGGACGTATTTTCCTAGGTCGACTGTCTCCGTAAGGGTGGTGACTGCGACCTTCCATTTCCTTATTTGCAATATATCTCCTGCCAAGGGCTCTCTAACCTCTGCATCATTCTCGACAGTGAATATATTTATTCCTGAATTTATTTTGCGCATTGCGCTTTTCATTTTTATTATTTGCCGTCTTCAGTGTTTTGCTTTTAAAATTATTGGCAAAATACTGACAAGGGGAAGCTACACCCTTCGAAATTTGGGTTGTTTTCATTCTTCTTGCAGTAATAGCTCATTACCAAACTCATAATATACCAAAGTAGCAAAATGAAAATAAACAGAAATAAATAAGGAAAAGCAAAGTAGAAGAACGAAGAGGGACAGAAAGGGGCAGAATGAGATCCTGATGAAGAAAAAGGAAAGAAATCATATTAGTTGGGTCGTCTATGAAACCCTTTCTGACGGACGGCTGCCGCCCTCCTAACGAACTGATTTTTTTTCCTTTTCCCAGAGATCTTGGTTTCACTGAGGGAATAAACAATGCGAATGCTTTAATAATACGGCGACAGCGGGTTAGGCTTCGTTGACTTACGACGCAAGTTTTCGGTCGCGAGCAATTTAAGCTTCGAATCCCTCTTTTTGGGGACGCGCACTTTGAGAGTTTAGGCTCACCGGCCCTCCTTACCCTCAGCCCGGCCTTACGACGCTTTAATTATCAGTTGTAAATCAAAGTGCGAGCCGTACCGATAAATCTCAACGATGAAAACGTTCCTCACAACGAGTGAGCATAAATCCACTCGCAATTGTAGAAACGAATATTAAACTTCGAAATTGCCTCTTAAAGAAAAGTGCTTTTTCCTTCATTTTCAATCCAACGTATAGCCAGTGATGGGAAAAAAACTCGTTTCTTTCAACAAGTTACTGTAACTAGCTACTCTTTTGGTAACGATAGTGAAAACGAGTAGGTAACTAGTTTCCACAACTCAAATAATTATTCGAGCAAACGAGGGAGTGAAACCTAAAGAAAATGTGGATTACAATGTTTATGCGCTGGTCCGCGATATGTGCCTCTAAGGTGGCAATGATCCTTCTCCCGTATCATAAGCGGTGACGAGTATAACTAGTACTTCATAAAAAGTAACTTACCCATCTTGCTTATAATGGACTATAGGGCCTTTTCGAACATTTCAAAAACAACTTCTATATTTATTTTTATATTTTATATTTGTTGGAAGCCGGAAAGGGTTTTCTGAAGAGCCTTTCACAAAGCTGAATGACAAAGTGAAGAGCCTGAAGATATTGAAGGAAGCCTCTTACTCTCTAGTGCATCTTCAGATGTTTCTCTCCCAATCTTCTCGTTCTAAAGTTAGTTCTATGAACGAGATAAGATTTTTTGTAATAAAAAAATTCTTACTACTAGGGTGGCCACAGGTCAGGAAAAACCTGGTAATCAGGAAAAAATAAGAAATTGTTTGAAAAAAAAATTACAAAAGTCAGGAAATTTCTGCAAGAAGCACTAAAGTAACTCTCAAGGATAATAAGGGCTGCCACAAAGTCAATTTTTTCTCAAATCACTTTTTAATCACTTTTTTCGATTAAAATTACTATAGTTAATTTTTTAATGAAAATATCACTTTTGAGGTATTCAGGAATTCAAGTCTATACCTATTTCTGAATCTTTTTTAGTTCTTTTGAAATATGTTAGTGTATTTTAAAATATTTCTTGAAGTTTTAACAGATTTCCATGACTTGAAACAATTTCAGTGGATTTCAAAGAATTTATTCACAAGAAGTGACGGAAAACCTTTTTTGGCTTCCAAGAAATACAAGATATAAAAATAAATATACAAATTGTTTGTTTAATGTTGAACAAGGTCTATATTCCATTAAAAATGGGCTGTAAGGAGTGATGGATAAGTTACTTTTTAAAACGAACTAGTTATTTCTCATCATCGCTCATGATACGAAGGAAGGATCATTGCCATCTAACAGGTGAATTTGTGGACCAGCACATGGAGCTTGTAATCCACATTTTTCAGGTTTCACCCCTTCCTTCGCTCGAATAATTTTTTTAATTAAAGAAAAGCATTCAGCATTGAGACTGTAAATTATATATCTTCCTTTTCTATGAAACTCAAATCTCAGAAGCCATAATAAAAGTATAATTTCGAAGATTTGTCTCCAAGCGACAAGAACCGTAGAATATGAAGAAAAGGTGAAAGGGAGAGAGTACAAACTTCCGAAAGGCCTTTATCCAGCTAAAGCGATTCGAAGTTTGAAAACCGTTTAGCTTTCCCGACGTTGCACCCAGAATTTGCACCCTATCTGCGCCCGCTTTAAGTTTCTTGAAGACCACCCTCGCTGCTTTAATATTGACTGTCATTTTACCTCAGGTATTTTAATCAGATTTTTTTTAAAGAGAAGACAAATTGAAAGGCACGAGTCTTGAATTTCACTCGAATTGCGTGTTTCTGATATCGAATCGAGGATCATTTCCAGTCTGGAAACAGTATCAGGAAATCTTGATATACCTCGAGATTCAGACAATAGTTTAGTGGCTTAAATATCCGATAGATAAGCCTAAAGACAATGGGGTGCAACCAATATTGTGGGAAATGATAATGCGAGGGTATTTGAGTGAAGATAATTAGATTTAAGTTGTCTATAAAATCCTAATTTGTAAATAATGTTTTTTTTTTCAAATATGATTATATCGTTTTTCATATAAGAAATGATGAATCGAAATAACGCCCATAAATTCTGATTATACCTTTTTTAAAAGAATTTCTCTCTGTTATCTGTTTTCAATAAACTTCCTCTTTTTTTTTCGCTTACATATAAACTGAATTGATAGAAGCCAATAGGACATCAAAATTATATTTTTAGTTAAAAGTTCATTCTTTCCGATGGAATAGTCTACAATTATATTCCTGGTGCAGAATTCTTCATCAAAATTTAATTATTTTGTCACATATTTGTCGGATCAAACCATTTATAAAATGATGAAGTAACGATAGGCTTATTTCAACAGTCCGGTCGATTTGAAAATAATTATAAATTCTCTTTTAGAAGTGGTGGCCCATTTGGTTTTGTGAATAGTCTAAATGAAACTGCCTCTAATCACTAGTCGTAAATGGACGAATAGTTAATCTGCGAAACAAAGCCGATCACGAATCTATGCAAATACAATTACTCCCCATTCCCATTCTGTTAAGTTTCGAGCGTGCTGGTTGAAATCTGCCGGTTCTTATCAGGACATTTCTCGAAGCTTCAGCCAACGAGGCAGAATTATCCACGGGGACATGTGAACCTGAGCAGGATTTAGTCTTTTTCCTTTTCTCTCTTTTTTGTACTCATTATCTCTGGACTTCTCTTACATAAATCGAGAGTTTTCGTAGCATCGTATTCCTGAATAAATTCAAAAAATATTTTAAAAATTTTCATTTCTGAAGAAATTTATTCATTTTTAACTAATCTATCCCACCGCTGTCACCAGTTTACTGTAACTGGGACCTATCTCACCGCCCTTACCAACTTACTGTCACGGGTGACAGCGGTGAGACAGCTTAGTTTTAAATTAATAAGTTTATTTGGGTATAAAAAATGACCTATCCCACCGCTGTTACCAATTTACTGTAATTGGTGACAGCGGTGGGACGTGTCAGTTTTATCTTTCAATTGTAATCAACTCTCTGTTTTTGGTTCGATTTCAATCTGTTTTCTGGAAACTCATCTTTATGGATTGAAAATTCTACAATTTGATTAAAAATGTAACTATTTTTTCGAAAAATATAATCTAATTTGTTTTCTTCCGTTTATAGAATATTCTCTATTAAAATGTTAGAAGATAAAATTTATGGGTTTTATATCAGTGGTGGGATAGGACGGTTTTAAATGAATGAATTCATTTAGATATCAAAATGGCGTATCCCACCGCTGTCACCAGTTTATTCTAATTGGTGACAGCGGTGGGATAGGTAATTTTCATATCTAGATAAATGTATTTTGATATAAAAAATGCCTTTTTTTGAAAATTCGATGCTGAGAACACTTCTTTAAGACTGCCTTCCTTTTTTTCTAATAATAATTGGTGGGGAGGTATATCCTCATGAAAATATAAACAAGCTGAAAATCCCAGATGGAGGTAAGGCAGCTTCTTGCACGCTTGAATTAACGTCTTCTCGCATTAAAGCTTAACGACCTTGAGTAGAATTTCACGTGTTTCTACTATTTCCAATGCATTGTAGCAACATTGCACCCTATAGACTCTGGAGAACACTTTACCCAGACATTTAACATTTCACCTTCCAGGGTTGCAACTCTGGCTGTGGGCGGGTCAACTTCTCGGCCACAAGCACAATATACAAAGCATCTCTCACACAGCTTGCCTCACATAGTCTCTCACGCAAAGTGGATTAAGCTCTTATCGCATATAACATGTTAATGAACTTTCTTACTGCCACTTTGGCGCTTCCAGTTGAGTGTTACGTTCGTCGTTACTCTCGACGACCTCCCAGAATTCTGAATGACCGTAAAGCTTCTTCTAGGTTTAATCAAAATAAACTTAATTGTCAAATCTTTAATCAGGTGCTACAAGTCCTCTGTCTCCTTGAGGAAACATGTAAAATCTTTAAAAAAGAAGTGAAACTTGATTGGCTTTTCATTATTTGAAGTTTAGACCTGGTCATTGCTCGGAACGAGTCAATTTTTTCCTGAAAATTTTGAGCCTTGTTTGTGGAAAAGTGGCGACTGGGTCCTTCATTACGATAATGCATTTGTCCATTCATCGCAGCTTATTCAGCAATTTCTGGTGAAACTGCCTGTATTTAAGCTGTTTCACCAGATATTGCTGCTAGCTATAGAATCTTATCAATCTCGGTAACATGTCGGTAGCAGAAATCCACAATTAAAACGCATTTTACTCATCTACTTTCTAACTCGTACAAAACACCATAAGAAAATGCTCACATGAATTCATATATGAATAAAAATAGAGCTAATGCTGTGAAACGATTTCCAGTTATTTTCCAGCAGAAGCCGATCAATTCTGGTCATGAAGCTTCGGAATTCAGAATAGATAGAACAAGCATAAATTTCTTCCGATATTGTCTGGCTCACTGGAAAGAAAACAATTCCATGCATTTTTGAGTTTGGCTTTACGGGGCATCGAGGTAATGCAACTCGACGAGGGTAGTTTTATTCGAGAGTGTAACTGTTCTCCTTGAAAATACACAGCAATTCTTACAATCCTCTTTTCTAGAAAAAGCAATGTCTTTCAAGGAAGTCTTATTTTCGATCGGTAATTTTTTTATTTTGATTTTGATATATTTGTTCTTTGAAATTCAATAGATATGCCCGAGACGAATCCAGATATGTCTTCAGTTTTTTGATAGGGCAATTACTTTTTTTAAAATAAATTCCCGAATTTTCAAATCTATATCTATAGCTAAATTCAGGATCGTTATATTTCAACCAAAGATCCATATTTTCCCCAAAATGATTTATAATTATCCCGATTGATGGTACGGTATATAAATTAATTTAAGTTCAAGCTAGATTGAGAAGAGTAATTGTCTGGTGAAGTGATTTGAGGAGGGAGTTGTAAAAGTTGTTATTTTTTCGTGAACAGCGAATGTTTTCTCAAGTCTCCAGCTGTCAGTGCTTCTGGCCAAAAATACCCATCTATTCGCAAAAAGAGAAATCCGCCTCGTAAAAACAAAGTCGCCTTTTCTCTTATCGGCCTCATTCGTACTCGTTTATTACTGCGAAAGATAGAAGCTGAAACTTGTGCAATTTTCTGCCTCAAAGAAGATCGATTTAACCTCGAATAAGAGCTGGACTAAGTTCGTAACTTCAGACCCAATCAAATTTACTCTCGTGTTTTGAACTGATCAAGTTTATCTTGAGAGATATCTAAAGAAGGTAGAGCGAAATTAATGTCCTGTGAAATTATTATTAGCATCTAATATCTGTTTTAAATCCTGCAAAAATTTCTTTCAGTAAGGAAAAAAGAGATTTTTCACAAAATAATGATGTACCATCATCTGATGATCACCATGAAATCATCTGATTTAGAAAATAGTTGACTTTTAAACCCGAAAAGATGAATTTCCTGCCAAGAAAGATATTTTTCAAGGAAAGTGTTGAGTTTTCAATAAACCATGAACGAAAATAGTTGGATTTTATGATTGGGTTCTATTAATTCGCATTTAGATGAAAAAACGAGAAAAGGGGAAGTTTCTTGAAAACAGGGGAAAAGAAGGGGATTTTCAAAAAAGTAGGTAGAAAAGGGATTAGGGAAAAGATCATGAAGTCTGTCTTCAAATGCTTAAATTTTAAAACGTTTTTTAGCGACCCTTATTCGATTAGAATTAAAGTTTAGATTACAGTTTTTATAGGAGGGTCCTCCTGATTTACCTGTAAAATGATAATGATCACTCTCTCTGGTATCACAAACTTCGAAGGGGCTTTTATAAGTGCGGAAGTCTATTGAACAATTAATTTTTTTTCTCAGTTTTCTCCTAATACTCGAAATTTGAATCATGAAGGTAATAATTAAGGTATGTTTACCCCGGTTGACGACAATGTTAAATAATTCGAGAGTTCTAGAAAAAATGAAAGAGTGATATCGTAAAATTTACTGCTCGACTCGACTATCCGCATTTTTGTTATTTTAAACCATCGCACACTTGTACCGACTTTTACTGCGGTGGAATTACACCATTTGTGAGATTTACTCCAGTTAGGTTAGAACTTAGGGTAGAAAAGAACGAAAGTCTCTCAAGAACATCCGGGGAAAGCCAGCCCTTTTCTTGTATTGCCTGGAATCGCCCGAAATTCGATCTCCCCTCACAACCTGCAAACAGAATTTTAGCTTCACAATCACTTTGAGGGTCAATTTCTCATCGCTCAATCACATATTACAATTGTTTTTAAATTTATCACCGGAAATGACTTCAAAATAAGTACAGGAAGCCACCCCTACCAGGGAAAGTATTTTAATTAATTTTGAGGGTTGTTTTAACATCCCTTAAAGATAGAAAATAGAAAGGAAATCGAAATTTCCTAACCAAAACCACTCAAGACTTTTTGATTAAACTATTGGGGTCGGAAATCACTTAAGAAAAAATGTAGGGAACATCCCTAGACGAAAGGTTCTTATTTAAAGGTTGTCTTAACACTCCTTAAACATTCAAGAAGCAGGGAAATCGACATTTCCAAAAAGCTAAAACCACATGGAATTTTTTAATTAGCTACTGGATTAAGAAATTACTTCAAAATGAGTGCAGCAAGCATCCCCTACTAGAAAAAGGGTTTGAATTGATTTCAAAGGTTACTTTTGACATCCCCTAAAGATTCAAGTAAGGAAATCGAACCCTTTCTAACAACCAAATCCAAGGGAGATTTTTTGATTATCATATTAGCGCTGGAAATCACTTCAAAAGAAGTGTAGGAAGCATCCCCTACCAGGAAAAGTGTTTTCATTCATTCTAAGGGTTGTTGTAACATCCCTTGAAGATAAAAATTAGCAAGATAATCGACATTTCCTACCAACCAAACCTACGGGAGATTTTTTTATTTAACTTTTGGTGTCAGAAATTACTTCAAAATAAGTGCAGAAAGCGTATTATACTCAGAAAAGTGTTTGAATTTATTTTAAGGGATGTTAGAACAACCCTTAAAAAATTCAGCGACTTTTCCTTCTAGCATATGTTTGCCACATTTATTGTAAACTGATTTCCGATCCCAATAGGTTCATTAAAAAATTATTTGTGCTTTTGATATTTTGGAAATATTGTTTTTTTTGCTTGAATGTTCAAGGGATGTTAGAACAGCCCTTGAAATAAAATCAACGACTCTTCATCCTAAAAGATGTTTTCTGAACTTATTTTGAAGTGATTTCTGACTAAAAAGTTGATAATTGTAAGCTTTTATAAATCAGAAATAATTTCAATAATTCTTAACTCGAATCCCGATCAAATAATTGTAATTACGAACGTTGAAAATTGAAAATATTTATTTAAAATTTCACGATAAAATTAGAAAAATTCGCCGGGAATATTAATAGTTTACTTGGGCGGGTTTTGTCAGTCAGATATGAATTTTTCACATTTAGAGAAGCAACCACAGGTGCATCGTATTATTCATGAATAATGGTGCTATTTTTCGCGAAAATTTAGTTTCTTATGACTTCCGACATGTTCCTACTTCCTGCAACTTTTTCGCCTCAAGTGACGAAAATAAGGAGCGAAAAGTTTATTAGTTTCTTTTTAGTGTCTGTTCCAATCTCTTGAAATAAAATTTCTAGATTAAATTTTTATTTATAAAAGTATATAAACTTTTTTTTATCTAAAATTCAAAAAATACAATTATGGTGTTAAATTATTTCATCTTCTTAAAATTATAAATAATAAGTTAGAAAATCTACCTGAAAATCCGTAGATATTTCACATTCCGAAATCATTCCTCTTACTTTCACAAAGTTGATTTGCATACACGAAAAATTTTCAATACTATAAAAATCGAGTTGACGTCGAATTTTCGACAATAATATATTTTTCTGATAAATATCAAACATTCACATTATTTCGAATTTTTCCATAGTAAAGTCCTTAGTAATTCGACAGTAATTTTCATAGTTTTAATAATAAAATAATTTGATCAAATAAAATAAAAAGTCATCGCATTGAAATGAGTACAGTAAAAGAAGACGATGCAGTTCGAATAACCTTAACAGGAATAAAAAAACAAGAAATTAGATAATCAATAAGAAATACTAAATTTAAAATAAATAAAAGTATTTACTTAACTTAGGAATATTGTTATGTCATACCTTACTGAAACTTTTCATTGACATTACGTAAAATTTTCCGGCAGTGATTTTGCATGGTTTCGAACTTCTCATCATTATAAAAAGTATGGTTTTTCTGATCGATGTTGACATTTGATACCAACCACTATTGTAACTACAAGGATCAGTAAAATTTGTATAAAAAATTGCCATTTCTGAGTACTAATAAAATATAAAAACCACAAAAATTTTCAAGTTAACTTGAATTCCTATTTTTTTCTACAGAAATTAATTTAAAATTAAATTTTCTTTATGGTATGAAATATTTACGCTGATTCGGAAATCATCAAACTGTGATCTACTAATCTTTGCCCAGGCACACTGTTAAATAAAAGCTGAACCACCAGTAAAATGGTATAATTAGTAAACTTAACGGTATCATCGATGTTGTCCAGTTTTATCACAACCTGAAGAAAACTTTATTTTACAAGTATAATTTCAAATAATATAAATAATTAACAATATTTTTTAAAAATACCTGAACTCCAGTGAAACATAGAATTAACATACTAATTCCTGTTAGAACAAAAAAGTAGACGGCATAAGTTTTTTCGATGTCTTCAGCATATCTTGAAAGGATAGTTGCATAAATGATAAGTTTAATAATATTATTATTAAATAAAATTTATTTTTTATTATTATTAAATAAAATAAAAACACTGTTAATAGTTTTAAAAATATAGAATACTAACTTAAGTGCATTGTTGTGCTGCTTAATGCAGAAGGAAAGTTCTTGAGATACATTCTTTTCCAGCTGTTTTCTGTTCTCCAATTTAAAATCCTTTATAATATTCTCTAATCGATGTCTTGAACATGAAACAAATTTGAGAAGCTAAAATCTACTTTATAATTCAAGTTTGGTAAATTTCTTTTAATTTTTAAAATTTAATTGGCGAAAAATATATTTACAGGGTTAGTACAGGAAAGTGAAAAGCAGAAAGTCAGGGAAAATCAGGGAATTTAATAGTTGGACAAAGACAATCAGAAAGAGTCAGGGAATGTCAGGAAATACCTGACATGAAGATAATTTTATTGTTTTGTGGAAAATTCAATAATTTTGTTGAAAAGTCATTCTTGGTTGTTTTAAATTCGTCTTTCTACGTTGACAATTCCTTCAATCGAAAAAAGCCCGAAATTTTGGGCAGTTTTTCTCCCTAGGCAGAAAAGTTACGGCACTTTTGCTCCGTTAGACAAAAGCACAGCACTTTTGCTCCCTTAGAAAAAAAGCACAGCACTTTTGTTCTCAATGGAGAAAAAGTAAAGCCTTTCTACTCCGTAAGAAGAAAAAGTACAGCATTTTTGCTCCCTAGTATGAAAAAGTACGGCACTTTCGCTGCCTAAGGCGAAAAAGTGTCCATTATTGACCTCTAACGTCACGCTAGTCTGAAAACTGCTACTTCTATCTCCGTTTACTCTCCCTAGGGAGAAAAGTTACGGAACTTTTGCTCCACAAGAAAAAAAAGTGCAGCACTTTTGTTCTCTACGGTGAAAAAGTACAGCACTTTTGCTCCCTAAGAAGAAAAAGTATAGCACTTTTGCTCCCTAGGGCGAAAAAGTGCCCATTATTGACCTCTGACGTCACGCTAGTCTGAAAACTGATACTTCTATCCCCGTTTACAGAGGTAAAAGAGACCCTTCATATAACTGTGTCCTGTTAATTTTTTTTCAGTGATTCATCATTTTAGATGAGAACCTTTTTTTTCAAAATTTAACTTTTTTGGTGAATATTCATCTTATTATTATTTTATTTTATTGAAAATTAATTTTTTTCCGAAAATAATTTTTGTGTTTGCTGAAAATTGAACTATTCTAAGTCAAAAATTTTTTTTTTCTCATTCAGGATTCAACTATTTTATTTTTTGTTGAAAATTTACCTTTTTCAGTTAATAATTCATGTATTTCATTAAAAATTTGCCTTTTTTGGTCATTCAAGGTTTACTGAGAATCATTTTTTATTTTTACTGAAAATTGAACTATTCTACTTTAAGTTGGAAATTTAGCTGTTCTAGGTGAAAATTGAACTATTTTGTTGAAAATTCGTCTTTTTTGTTGATGTTAAAAATTTATTTCTCCAACTCAGGATTTAACTATGTTATTTTTTGTTTGGAAATTTATCTTTTTTAGTTCATAGCTCATGTATTTTATTAAAAATTTGTCTTTTTTGGTAGAAAATTAATCTCGTGGGTTGAAAATTAATCTCTTTGATTGAAAATTCAACCATCTGGTTAAAAATTAATTTTTTTATTTCAGATTCATCATTTCAGTTAAAAATTTGTTTTTTCAACTGAAAATTTAGCTATTCCATTTATTGTGA
Organism: Andricus quercusramuli; assembly: GCA_932178445.1. Classification (NCBI taxonomy): domain Eukaryota; kingdom Metazoa; phylum Arthropoda; class Insecta; order Hymenoptera; family Cynipidae; genus Andricus; species Andricus quercusramuli. The sequence continues at coordinate 146,787 of CAKNXH010001601.1, forward strand.
AGTATCTACCTTTTTGATAGAAATTTAATCTTCTTATTTGAAAATTCATTTGTTCGGTTGAAAATTTATTTTATTTGGTCGAAAATTGATTTTCCTTCTACTTGAAATAACTATTCTACTCTTCGTTAAAAATTCATCTATTTAAGGCCATGTGATGAGTGGGTCATGTGACCAGATTCCTACATTACCGGCACTTTTTTTTATTTTCTAACTTATTTTCGCACGAAGCGCCACATCGGGCTGAAAATTCGGGATACTAAATAAGAAGCACTAAGAACGTTGGGTCCCGTCCTGAATATTTAAAATTATGAAAAAAGTTTTTTTTTGTAAATAACTTTTTTTCTGCTTTTTTCATGATTATTAAATTTTAGTACCAGAGCCACCTTTCTTAGTGCTTTTTATTTGTTATCCCAAATTTTCAACTCGATGTGGCTATTCGTGTGAAAATAATTCAGGAAATAAAAAGTGTCGTCACATGGACCTAAGTTGAAAATTCTTGTATTTTGTGAAAAATTTGTCTCTTTTAGTAGAAAATTCATATTTTGCTTTGAAAATTCAACTATTTAATTAAAAAATAATTGTTTTATGTTGAATATTCATCATTTTAGTTAAAAATCTGTCTCCTAGGCATGAGACTGTTTTCATACCTAAAAAAAATTCAGAACCGTCAGAGAAAATAAAAAAATGGTATGGGAAAAGTGAAGAAAAGTAAAAAAATTTCGAATTTGGGATTTTCTAGGAACCCTGATTTATTATCAAATGCTCACCCGATTGCTGAAAATATTCCGCAGACGTGTTGCACATAAACGAAATACATAGAGTCAACACTGACCGATATCGTGAAATTGAGGTAAATACCAACAGTATTATATACAAAAATATAATAATAATATTTTTCGTGATCAATGCCAAAATCCTCAGGCAAAGCATATTTTTTGGACCTGGTTCCATTTGATAAAGGTGAAATTGAATCAAGCATCTGCGGCGAAAGTGTGAAGGAAAGATACGAAACAACTGAGCAATAGGTGGCAACTAAAATTTTTTAAATAAATCATACATTACATCCACGGAAAAAACTGGTTTCCATAAAGTTTCCTTATTGTTCATTACTTCATCAATGTTTCTGTACTAAGAAAATTTCTTCGTAATGAGACATCTCCGTATTCCTCGAAGAAAAATTAATTAATGTAGGGAAATCACCAGTGTATAATAATGTGAGCTGCCTTCCTTCTTCAGCATATTTCTGCAAAATTCGCACTTCCGGTTCATTGGACCAAACGTGCCAGTCATTTTTTATTTTTTCTAAGAGATTTTTCATCTGAAATATTTCTCAGAATTATTTAAATTGTCTTAGAGTTGTTATCAATCATATGAAGTGAATTAAATAAATGATTGTCTGGACACTCTACCGTCCTTAGCGCTCGGACTCGCTCTCCCAGTAGAGTAGAATGGGGCGAGGCAGCCAAGGCGCTACATTTTGGCGTGCAGACCACTTGTTTGAAATGATATCAAAAAGTTTATGGTGTCGTTAGAAAGCTTGATTCTTTGGCTACAAAATTGCCTTGTGGCATTTTGACGTAGCTCGCTCATTACAGTTTCTACAACCGTTTTTCAGAGACGCTATGCTTTTGCTCAACTGTAAAAACGTGGGGCGAGGCAACCAACCATTTCATCAGTTATTAGGCGGCACACAAAGTTTCAATAAACAAACATATAATGATGTGTCAGTTCTTCATTAGGTCCAAGATGGCATAGAAAAACAAAAAACAAATTTGAATGTCTTCTCTGCCATTTAATGGAACTCAAAACAAAAAATTAATCTGTTATCTTCGTTGCTGCTGTCCGAGGCATAAGGAGTTTATACCTTCTTCGGGCGGCCTTGTCGAGAGCCACCACAAGCAATTCGTTTTTTAGCATTTTCGGCATCATATGCCGTTTTTTGGCTACCTCGCCCCACATGTGCTTTTTTCCACAACTTCACCCAAAAAAGTATTTTGAATATCGAAAACCAACCATTCCATCGTGTTAAGCACGAAATTCTACTGCGGAAAACACTTAGCTTTTTTTTAACAACCTATACACGAAGAATAAACAAACGTAAATCACGAAAATGTTCCTTCCGCTAACCTAACCGATCTCACATTACGAAGGCACGCGATTTCAATTAACGCTGTGCAAATAAGAAAAATTGGCTGCCTCGCCCCGTTCTACTTTTTTTTTAATAAATTTTCAGCATTAAATTTCTAAGAGAATTTTTGTTTGCAATTTTTTAATTTTTGTCACAGAGCAACAATATATAAACAAATAAAGTGACAAAATTGGCCATTTCAGCTTTGTGAATTTTTATCTCGAGACAAAATACGGAAGGAGACTCACTATCACCTGGAATTATGGAAACTTGACATTTCTTTTCACAATTAGCTATAGAATACGAATGAAATATCACTTTCCAAACATCACCCCCATAGTTTTATAGGGTCCTAAAAAAACCCCGTAAGTAAAAAAATGAGTTTTTGGCGCGTATTATGATTTTTGTTTTGTTTTTTTAATGCAAATTGTTCCTAATATATGGAATACTACTTCATACTCATAATTAGATGCTTACATAAATTGTTTAAACAATATATTATTGTTTTTAGCCATTTTCTCTCAGAATAGAGATAGAAAGTCGAGGTTTTTTCAAAAAAATTTCACTTTTTGTCCAATTTTCAATTAGACTGAAGTTATAATTAATTTTAACAAATGTAACTGTTCAAATAATTTATTATTATTGATAATAATATTCAGTTTGAATAATGCTAGAAAGTTGCGGTTTTTTCTGAAATTTTTCACTTTTTGTCCACTTTGTACTTAAAGTGAGGTAAAAATTGAAAAAATGTAACAAACCTAATTGCTTGAACAAATTATTATTGTTTATAACTATATTATCCTATAATGACGCAAATTACGCTCAATTTACCTTTTTATTGTTGTGTAAACTACTGGTTAGTTTTATTAAAGAAAGAACGAGGCTTGCAATGATGACGACACTGTCAATCATTTCATCGATGTTTCCCCAAACAGCATAAAATCGTCTTAGCTAAAAACAAAATATATTAAAAATGAATAAATTATTTCAAATTTTAAGTCGAAATATATTGCATTTTCAAGAAAATAGTTGAATTTCCAATAAAAAAATTAATTTTCAACCAAAAGAGATGCATTTTCTACCAAAGCGTAGAGCTTTCAAGTGAAAAAGTCGAATATTTAGAAAGCAGTTGACTTTCAATCCCGAAAAGATCAATTTTCAACAGAATAGTATTTTTTCCAAAAAAACAGTTGAATTTTATAGAATAAGGATGATTTTTTAACAAAGTAGTTGCATTTTCAACCTAGAAAGATGAATTATCAAAAAAATTTGAATCAAATAGTTGAATCGTCAAGCTAAGAAGGCGAATTTTTCAGAAGACAGTTATCCGATAGGATAAATTTCAACAAAAAAGTTAAATTTTCGAGCAAGAAAGATGAATTTTCAACAAAATAATAAAATTGCCAACAAAATAGCTGTATCGACCAAAAAATTCAACTTTCAACCTAGTAGTTCAATTTTCAATGAAAAAACATTAATTCTCAACAAAAAATGTAATAATTGATATTTCAACTAAGCAGATTAATTTTCATCGAAACAGTTGCACTTCTGCTAAAAAAAATCTATCAAAAAAAAAAAAAAAAATTTCAACCAGAACAGAGTTTTCATTGAAGAGAGAAAAAAATGTCAATTTGCAGATAGAAAATTTAATTTTCAACTAAAAGAGAACGAATTTTCAAGAAAATATTTCAATCTTCAACTGAAAATCAACTTTTACCAAAATTGTTTAACATTCAACTATTTACTTGCATTTTTAACGAAAGAAGATGCATTTTAAATAAAAAAATTTAATACTTGAATTTTCAACTAACAACTATCAATTTTCAGCCAACAATGCATGAGTAAAATTTTCAGGGATCAAAATTAATTTTAACTTTAAAAAAAACGAATTTTCAACAAAATAGTTCAATCTTTAATCAAATAGTAAACATTTTTACCAAAAGAGATGAATTCTGTACTGAAAATAAGACAGTAGAATTTTCAATTAAAAAGAATTAAATTTGAACGAAAAATAGTTGGATTTTCTCATTGGGCTCTAGTAATGAAGTTCGCATTGAAGCGAAAATTGGGAAAAATGAGAAGTTTCCTGAAAACAAGGAGAAAAAAGAGGATCGAAGAAAAGTATGAAGAGAAGAATAGGATGAGTGTTGAAAAATTGAAAAAAAACTTTACTTGTAAACTAAAATAACTAATTTTCCTTTTTCCAGCATTTAAAAAAATTCTTATTTACATTTATATTTCCCATTCCCAAAATTGAAACTTTAGTTATTTCCAAAGGAGAATCTATTGATTAATTTCTGGAACATTGAAAAATGAAATAGAAACCTACCATTAGAGGAATGTTGCTGCCCCAAAGGATGAGGAAGATGCATCGATGAAGAATTTTCTCACAGTTTGATTGATAAGGCCAAAGTCCAAGAGCAGACAAGAGAAACTTATTGAGTCTAAAATAAGGATGATGGAAATCCATCCCTCGGCAATGTCTCTAGCAAGACTGTAGGGGTAAAAATCAAATGAATTTCTTCCACCCCTTCTAACATCGACCTATCATATTCCTTAAATATACAATTCTCAAGTAGCTTTAATTGCCCCAATTTAATATTCTACCACGTTAGCTGTGACTATTGATTGCGCAAATTATGGCCACGTAAGTCCTCCACTTTTGCATAATAAAATAGAGAATATTGCAAAATAGCGAGTCCACTTACTATTTCCTTTAAGTATTTCCTTGGTATAACATGTTGCAGTAATTATTTTAATTTCGTATTCTGTCACGTCTGGTATTAACTAAAAGACTGACGTGGGAAAGGAGCTTCTGGCTTTTGCATTATGAAATAAGGGATTCTAATCTGGGGGTGAAAAATATTTAGTAAAAGACGCTCGCATCAGTCATCAGTTGGAAGCCTGACTGTTAAGAGTGCAGAATATTTTTGAACTTCTATTATTTTTCTACTGGAATATAATTATCTAAGATGAATAATTATATTAGAACTAACAACAAAATATTTAAAAGGAGTATATAATGAGTATTTTCAACAAGCTGCATTCATTCGATAATTTATAACAATATAAAGAATATTTCTTGGTAAGTATCATCTTAATTACGTTAGGTAGATTATGATATCTGTCGCGACAAAGTTTTGAGAACGTTTCCGATAGGATTGTTCGCGAAAAAAATCTGAATCTTTCAAGTGAATATCTCGAGTAGTCTTCGAGATATCGATGTTTTCATTAAAAATTATTTCTAGTTGCACCCTCCCCCTTTCCAGGATCACCTCCTCCTCCTTTGACATCCCTTTTTGAGAGGAGAGTAACTTGGGTGACGCCTGCACCCAGTCACATCCTACCCCCTTTCCAGGAGTCCTCTCCAGGAGTCACAAAATCTTCTTACTGAGGAGCCCCCCCCCCCCCCATTTTCTATACTAATTCTTCCGGGAAAGTGACTTCAGCGACATCCACCTCACTTTCCAGAATCACTACCTTTGTTGTTTTATATCCCTTCTTGAGAAGAGAGTAATTTCGGTAACTCCCACACCTGTCATACCATCTCCTCTTTCCAGGATCACTTCCTTCTCTTTTTTTGAATCCCTTCTTGAGAGGAGAGTGACTTCAGGGATATGTACACGCACTCATACCCTCACCCCTTTCCCACCTCTTTCCAGGATCGCTCCCTCTTATTTTAATTGCCGCCTCGAAAGGAAAGTGACTTCACCCCCTTTTTTATATTTTTTCCCCACACTTTTCATACCTCTTATCTGGGGAAAGTGACTTCAGCGATAACGACCTCCAATCACATGGTCACCCTTTCCGAAATCACTTACTACGTTTTTTTTATATCTCTTGTTAAGAAGAGAGTAATTTCGGTGACTTCCACACCTGGCATACCATGACCTCTTTCTAGGATCGCTCCCTCCTCTTTTTTTATATCCCTTCTCGATAGGAGAATGACTTTTGGGTCCCTACATCCAGACGTACCCTCACCCCTTTCAAGGATCACCCCCTTTTTATACCTTTTCCCCTCATTTGTTATACCCCTTCTCTGGGATAGAATAACTTCGGCGACATCCATTCTCAGTTCCTCACCCTTTTCCAGGATCAAACCCTCACCTCTTTCCAGGATCGCTCTCTCCTTTTTTTTATATTCCTTCTCGATAGGAGAGTGACTTCTGGGTACCTACACCCAGTCATACCCTCATCCCTTTCCAGGATCACCCCCCTTTTTATACCTTTTCCCCTCATTTTTACACCACTTTTCTGGGATAAAATAACTGCGGCGACATCCGTCCTCAGTTCCTCACCCTTTTCCAGGATCATACCCTCACCCCTTTCCAGGATCACCCCCTCCCCTTTTTGTACCTTTTCCCCTAATTTTGTATACCCCTTTTCTAGGATAAAATAACTTCGGTGACATCCGTCCCCAGTTCCTCTCCCTTTTTCAGGAATACTCCCCGTTTTGTATATTGCTTTTCGCAGGAGAGTTAGTCTGAAGACACCCAATTCCCAGTAACACTCTCTTCCCTTTTCATGGCCCCCCCCCCCCCGGTTTTTTCATATCAATTATTTGGTTGAGTTTTTTCGTCAAATTTGTATGAAACTTGGTTTAAGCGGTTTTTTGGGATCGCTGATTTTAAATTTGATGTCAAAAGTGATAAATTCAAAACAAGGCATCCAATAGGGTGGCCCTTATTTTTCACTTTTGTAAGTTCTCTGCTCCCCCCCCCCCCCCCCAGTTTTGTTCGAATGCCCAAAAAAAATCTGAAAATTTGAGCAAAATCGGTTAATATTTAGGGGTGGCGCGAAGACCATGAAGTTTCCCATTGATTTAACATGGGAAAAAGTCCGATTTTTGTAAATCTAATATTAAAACCCGGAAATATGTTAAAATGATTCTGTGTTTCAGTATATTGTTCAGAATTTATCAGAGAATAAGAATCAATCAAAATTTTCGGGTTGAATAATTTTAAGCCACTCTTATGGGTCCCCAAAAAAACCCCATGCGTGATAAATTTGAATTATACGTAATATTTCGGTTTATTGACGCTTTTCGAAAGTTTTCAAATAATAAATAATCATTAATCGGTAATTCAAGAATACCCAGTCAATTTTCAACTAATATTCAATTTTTTAAATAAACGATAACAGTAAAATAATTTGTTTAAATAATTTCACAATTATTCAACTAACACGCATTTGTTCAAGTATATATTTTACCTAAAAAGAGCAGGAAAAAATTTTATCTTACTAAATTTTCGATAAATTCCAATATTTTTAAGTACTAATTTGTTTACTATGAGTGCACCTAGATGTTTAAACAAATTTGAATTGTTCAAACAATTTTTTGTTTACAAATATTATTTTTGCTATTTTCCGAAATATTGAAATGTTTGGTGTTCTACTTTGCTTTTTAAGAATACTCTTAAATGTTTTAAAAAACTTAAATTATTTAAACAATTTAATATGTTAACAAATGACTGGGTATTCTTAAATTACCGATTAATGAGTATTTTCTTTTAACTTTCAAAAAGCGCCAATAAACCGCAATATTTCGTAAAATTCAAATTTGTCACGTATGGGGTTTTCTTTGGGGATCCATAAGAGTAGCTTGAAATTATTCAACATCAAAATGTATGATTGATTCTTATTCTGTGATGAATTCTGAACAATATACTGAAACGCGGAATTATTTGTAACAAATTATCGCATTTAAATATTATATTTACAAAAAGCTGACTTTTCCCCATGCTAAATCAATGGGAAACTTCACGCTCTTTGCGCCACCCCTAAATATTAACCGATTTTGCTCAAATTTTGAGGAGATTTTTTTTTGGGGCATTCGAACAAAACTGGTGGGTGTGGGCAGAGATATTCGAGAAAAAAAAATTCACCAAGTATAAATAAGAATCACCATAGCATCCAATATGGCGGAAAAAATGGTTAAGACTTCAAATATTTATCTGAAACTTGATATAAGGGGTTTGGGGCTCGCTGATTTCGAACTTGGCATCAAAAGTTGGAAATTCAAAATGGAGGATCTAATATGGCGGAAAAAGTGGTCATTTTTTGTACATTCTTGTCTGTGGCATAATGGGCTTTATAGCTTGAGCGCCAGGGGAGTTCTTCATGGGAAGCACGAAACCATAGTAAGAAAAGTAAAGCGGAAAAAACAGATTACCCTTTGAATAAATAATGTAAGATTTTAATTGATTTTGTGTAATTATAGAAATTTCCCTTATTGGACAATGTCTTTCACACCATGGAAGCCTGCAAAGTGAAAACTAAAGCAGGCTGTCGCATTAAAGTACCAACTGTAGGCACTAGGCAATGCTATAAATCTTCATACAGGTACATTTCGTGGTTTGGCTGTTACTTTTACGAGGTGCATCGAATCGCATTTCCGCGTGCTGATGTCACGTCGACACTCTCTGAATACTAACGCTCTAGCAACCTCGGTGACCCACACGTTTTACATCCACCCTGTTAGCCACGAGTACTTTACGTACTAGTATCTCTACTCTACAAAAGTAATTTTTCTATTTCTATGGTTTTTTTTAGAGTCAAATATTGTTTTCCTTATCGGCTATTTCCCTATATTAAAGAGGCTTCGGGCGGATAAATTTTCGGGTGACGCTTGATTTTGATGACTTCGAGAAAAGGCCGTGAGTTCGAATCCCGTGGTCAGCAAACTTTTTTTATTTTTCCCAACTTACAAGAGGAACCTACGCTCTTCGTATGTTTTTTATTTATACTCTTCTCAGTAATAGGCAGGGTGTCCAGCGACCTTGAAAACCTTAAAAACCTGGAATTCTTTTTGAATTTTTGTTTAAACCTTGAAAACCTGGAAATCTCCTTGAATTTTTCACGAGAACCTTGAATTTGAAGGATTTTTTTTGTTTTTAAAACGGTAGCAATGATTAATTTCAATTATTAAATTCAAATCAATTAAAGCGCTAGTGGTACAATAGGCTTTATAGCTTGAGCGCCAGGGAAGTTCTCCACGGATTTCCCGCCCGTATTGAACCTAACCTAATTAAAGCTCTTAAACGATTTAAAAATTTTTCAAAGGATTTCAAAAGATTCCAGAAAGTTTTTTAATATTCCAGTGATTCCAAACAAACACAAAAGATTTCACAAAGATTTCAAAGAATTCATGAGAATTTCAAAAGATTTCAAAAATGGGAAAGATTTAAAAAACGGTTCTTAAAAAAGTACACCAGATTTCAAAGAAAATTTGTTCAGAAAGAATTCACACATATTTCTAAGGCTTTCAAAAGATTTCAAGAATTTCAAAGATTTCAAAAACGGTAGAGTTGACCAAAATTCAAAGGTTTCAAAAGATTTCAAACATTTTAAACGATTCCAATTTTTTTAGATTATTTCAAAATATTTCAAGTGTTCCAGTAATTTTAAACGAATATAAAAGATTTCATAAAGATTTCAAGGCTTCCGTTTTCGGTACCGATCGTGAGAGAACTCTTTTGTGTCAAGTGTTGCGTTTTTTGGCTTTGGTGAAGGGAATCAGCGTGTGTGGGTGCAGAAAGGGCAGTGAGTGCGGAGAGCAGGGGTAAAGGAAGAAGGGTGAGTGAAGGCAAGTGTGCAAAGGGTGGAAATAAGTTGTGAGAAAGGAAAGTTGAAACGTGCAAATTTTGTTTTGAGGTTAGGTATAGAAGGTGGTTGTCGGGAAGGGGGGCAAGAGGTAGGCAGGTGAAGAGAGGGTAGCGTCGTGGAACAGTGGGTAAGGTTGGATACTGGGATGCCGACGGTAAGAAGCCCGCAAACGGGCGCCAGAGGGCAGGGAGAGGAAGAAGCAAGAGCGGACGAGGTTTTGAGCGTGGTTAGTGGGGAGAAGGGAGAATTTGACAGTAGCGATGACGAGACGTTCGAGACACCGACCAGGGAGAGAAGGGGTTCAGGCACGAGCCAGAAACGCGGGAGACCATCAAACCTACAGCGCCTCAACAGGCTAGGTAGAGCGGGCTCGAATAGGAGTCTGGATGAATGGCACAAAAAGGGGAACGTGACTAGCAGTGAAGGGGAAGATAAAAGGAAGAGAGAGGAAGGGGAAGATGATCCGGAAAGGGACAAGGATAACAAGAAAATGAAAAGTAAACGAAAAACACCAGACAGAGATTGGGGGGATGGGGGGATGTTTGAGAAGCTAGCGGCCCTCATAAAAGGGTTTAGAGAGGAAACAAGGAAGAGTCTGGAAGATATGAATAGGCAGGGGAAAGAAGTTAGGGGGGAAGTGAGAAAAGTAAGAGAAAAGTGGGAAGAGTGGGATAAACTCTGGAAAGAGGAGAAAGACAAGGTATGGGGTAAACTAGAGGCCATAGAAAATAGACAGAGAGAGATTGACGAACAGACAAATAGGGAGATAAAACAACTGGAAGAACGGGTAAGCAAATTAGAAGTTAGGAATGAGCATATGGGGAAGGGAACAGAAAGTGCGGAAAAAGTAGAAGGGAGTGATAACGTGCAAAATGACAATGAAAGAATGAAGAAGAGACTGAGTGAGATCGAAAGAAGATTGGAAGGGGAAGAAAGGGCGAAGAGAAAAAATAACATAGTAGTCAAGGGATTGAAAATAGAGAGTGAAACAGGGGAAATTGAAATCAAAAATCTGCTGAGAGATATTGGAATTCGGGTAAGGGTAGAAGGAGTTAAGAGATTAGGAATGACGAAGGAAGGAAAAGAAGGAATGTTTGTAGTAAAAGTAGGGAGTGAGGAGGAGAAAAAGAAAATTATGGAGAACAAAAAATTATTGAAAGGAAGAAGGGAGAGAATTGAAGAGGATTTGACTTGGAGGGAGAGGAAAAGGAGATGGCAAATAGAACAGAGAGCATGGATAGAGAGGAAAAAGGGATGCATGGTATGGATAGGGCGAGACAGACTATGGATAAATGGGGAGGAGTGGGTCTGGGACGAGGAAGTAGAAGAAATAAGGAAAAAGGGAAAAAGGATTGAGAAAGATAGAAGAAAGGAAGATTCAAAAGAGGCTAGAGAGCAAACAGGGGGGTTTCCAAAAAGCAAGGCGGAAGAAAAGTAAGGAGGATAGAGGAGGGAAGGGAGGAGAAAAAAGTGAAAATAGCTTTCTGGAATGTGTCAGGCTTGAAGAACAAGAATGAAGGTTTCTGGCGGGAGTTAGAAAAGTGGGACGTGATTATGATGAGTGAAACCTGGGCGGATGAGAAGGATTGGAAGGGGATGAAAAGGTTGTTACCTAAAGGGTATGTGTGGACAATGCAAGAGGCAAGGAAGGAACACGTTAAAGGTAGAGGAATGGGCGGCATGGTATCAGGGGTGAGAAAAGAATGGGCAGTAAAAGGTAAAATAGAGCAGGACAGAGAAGAAAAGGAGGGAACAATGGTAAGAAGGATTATAATAGGGAAAGTCAAAATAGCGGTGGTTTGTGTATATAGAAGAAGAGGGGAAGAGGAAGGTTGGAGAGTAATAAGGAGGTGGATGGAGGACAAGAAGGAAGAATTGGTTTTGATAGGAGGTGACTTAAATGCCTGGACTGGCGAGCAAGGGGGAGGGATTTGGGATGAAGAAAAGGAGGCATATATGAGGAGCTCCAAACATAGGGAGATAGACCGGGAGGGGAGGAAGTTACTAGACATAATAGGAGAAACCGGATGGTTTATATGTAATGGCAACATGAAAGGAGATGAGAAAGGAGAGATTACATTTATAGGTAAGGGAGAAACAATCATAGACTACATCTTGGCAGAAGAAAGAATGAGTAATATGATATGCAGTATGAATGTAGGGAATGAGATAGGGTCAGAACACTTCCCAGTAATAGCTACACTGAAAGGTGGCGTCCATAAGCATGGCAGAGGGAGAAAGGAAAGAGGGGGGGAAAGGGACACGAAAATGGGAGTCTGGGGGGTAGATAAATTAAAAGTGTTTGAACAGAAGATGGAAAAGGAGAATATTAGATATGAAAAGGAGGAGGGGGTAGACTCGTTAATTAAAAGGTTGAAAGGGTCGATTGAGAAGGTGAAGAATGAGATAGGTACAAAAGAAGGAAGAGAAGAGGGAAAGAGAGGATGGTGGGACGAGGAATGCAGGGAGAGTAAGGAGAGAATGAAAGAGTCTGTAAAAAAGTGGAGGAAAGGAGAAATAGAGAAGGCGGAGTACAACAGGAGAAAAAGAGAACATGAGAAGATGCTGGAAGGGAAAAAGCAAAGGGGAAAGGAGAAATACAAGGAAGAAGTAGAAAAAGCAATCAAAGAAGGTAGGGTCTGGGATGTGATAAACAGGGAAAGAGGAGGAAGGAAGGGCGTGAATGAAGAAATAGAAATGGAGGAATGGACGGATTATTTTAAGGGTCTGTTAGGGGGAGAACAAAATAAGATCAAAGGGGAAAATAGAAAGACAGTCCAGGGAGAAACGGAGGAAGCGAACGAAATAACAAGAGAAGAAGTAAATGAGGCGATAGATAGACTGAAAAGAAACAAGGCCACAGGAGAGGATGGTATGGAGAACGAAGCGATAAAGTATGGAGGAGAAGGGATTAGGGAAGTGATGTGGAGGATATGCAACAAGGTCTGGAAAGGAGAAGGGTGGCCGGAGGAGTGGATGACAGGGCTGGTAGTACCGCTTGTTAAGAAAGGGGAGGGTAAGAAGGTAGAAGAGTACAGAGGGATCACTCTCATGCAAGGGGGCTATAAAATATACACAGAAATTCTAAGAAAAAGGTTAGAGAATCAGATAGAAGAGAAGCAAAGTATCCCACACAACCAGACGGGATTTAGAAAAGGGATGGGGACAATAGACAACATTTACGTACTCAACTACTTGGTTAACAGAAACTTAGGGAGAAAAAGAGGGAAATTAGTCGCTTTGTTTGTAGATTTCAAAGCAGCTTTTGACTCAGTGAATAGAAAAGTGCTATGGCAGGCAATGAAAGAGAGGGGAATAGAAGAAGGGCTGGTGGAGAGGATAAAGGAAATTTTTACTGAAACCAGGATTAGGGTGAAGATACGCGGGGAAAAAGGGGAGGTTTTCTGGACAGGAAGAGGTCTAAGGCAAGGGTGCCCGTTGAGTCCACTACTTTTTAATTTGCTGCTGGCAGACCTAGAGGAGAAGCTAAAGGAGAAAGGGAAAGGGGGGACGATCCTGGGTAATAGCAAACTATACTCCCTAGCATACGCGGACGACGTAGTTCTAATAGCAGACGATGAGAAGGGGATGAACCTAATGATAAGAATTTTCGAAGAATACGTGGGAACAAAAGAACTGACGGTGAACGTAGGGAAGACCAAGGTGATGTGCTTCAGAAATAAAAAGACCAAAATAGGTTACGTTTGGAAGATGAACGGACAAACAGTGGAAATTGTGGAGGAGTTCTGTTACCTAGGTTTTTGGTTTGAGTCAGGAGGGGGAAACGATTTGCAGGTGAGGAAAAGAATCGAAAGTGCGAGTAAAGTAATGGGCCAAGTATGGGGTATAGGAAAGAGAAGGTTCAAGGACGATTGGTGAATGAGGGTTTGGTTGTTTGATGCGTTGGTTTGGGCGGTGTTGTGTTATGGAGTGGAGGTTTGGGGATGGAAGGAACGTAGGAAAGTGGAAAGCATACATGAGAGATTTCTGAGATGGGTAATGGGGGTCAGTTGGAGTTGTCCAGGATACATGATAAGGGAAGAACTAGGAAGGGAAAAAATGGTAACTAGACAAATTAAGAGAGCCTGGAGGTTTGAAGAGAAACTGAAAAGGGGGGAGGGGAGCAGGATAGCACAAGTATGCTTGGACGAAGTTCGGAACAAGGAGACGAGAGGAAATTTGGGAAACTCGAAATGGGAGGAAGAAAGGACAAAAATGAGGAATGTTTGTGATATGCAGGAAGGGGTTCTGGATTGGCAGAACATAGAATTAGAGCTATTAGTAAGACAAGGAGAAGAGAGATGGAGAAAGATTATGGATTCGAAGTACAATAGATGGTATATGATGGTCAAAGGGTTGACGGAACCAGAATATTTGCAAAAGATGAAAAAGGAAGACAAATTGAATAGGGTGGTACGGTTTAGAATGGGGGAAGGAGTGAGATCTTGTAGATATTGGATGGATGAAGAGGATAATTTGTGCAGAGTATGTGGATACGAGGTGGAGTCATGGGCACATGTGTTAGAGAGGTGTACAGGAGAGGAAGATGGACAGTTGAGTGTGGATGAGTGTGTGAGATGGATCTTGGATGGTAATGGACAGGGAGTGATGTGGATGAAAAAGCTGGAAGAAATAAGAGAAAGTAAGGGAATAGGGCAGAGCCAAACGGGTAATCCTCTGTGAAGGAAAGTCACTAGAAAAATGGTAAATTTTAAATCGTTGAAAATGCAATTGATGGTAAGAGAAAACGGAAGCCCTGGAAGGTCGCTCATACTTAGATTTGTAGAAAGTTAAGAATAATAGTATTAATATGACTGTTATCATGTAAGGCGAAGATTTAGAATATAAGCAGCGAATAAGTTAGACTAAGGATGAAATGTAAAGATATGTACAGGGAGCGGAGGCCCTCAAACCCGTAAAAGGGAGAGATTAAATATACATACATACATACATACATACATAAAGATTTCAAAAATATTTCAAAGAATTCATTAGTATTTCAAAATAAATTTGAAAATATTTCAAAAGGTTTCAATGATTTCAAATGAACACAAAGGATTTCATAAACAAAGATTGGAAAAAGATTTCACAAATATTTCAAAAGAATACAAAAGATTTCAGCAAGATTTCAGAAATATTTCAATAAATTCATAAGAACTTCAAAGATTTCAAAAAAGGTACAGTACACCAGACTAGAAAACATTTCACAGATTTCAAAAGGTTTTAACAAATTTGAAAAGATTTGAAAAGATTTCAGTCATCTCAAACGAACACAAAGGATTTCATAAATAAAGATTGCAAAAAGATTTCACAAATATTTCAAAGATTTCGTAAGGATTTCGAAAAATTTCCCAAAGTTTTCAAAGATTTTACACAAATTTGAAAAGATTTCTCAAAGGTTTCAAAGATATTTCAAGATTTCATAAAGATTTTAAATATTCGAAAAAATTTCAACGAACATTTTTCCAGAAATCTAATAATAATTTTATTATCTTGGAACTTTAATTTTACCTACAATTTTTTCAAAATCCGACAAAAGTAAAAAAAAATAGCTTAAAATCATCTAGATTCTTTCTTGGAAATTTTGAAAATCTTATTAAATATTCTTTAAAAATTTATTTTAAAAAAATGGTTAGTTTTTCTAGAAAATTTTTATACAAATTTTGTATTCATTTGTTACCTTTCAAAATGTTGAAGAAGCTTATAAATTTCGTTTTTTTTTTCAATTTTAATATTTAATTTTTTTTTATTAATTTTTAATTTTTTTTAATCTTTTCAAAACTTTTAAATATATTTTTAACTTACTCGATTATTTTCCAAATTAATAATTGTTCAATTTTCATTAATTAAACAAAAAAGAAACTTTGTAATCTTTTTAAATATTCTCTGAAATTAATTTTTCGAAATAAAAAATCATTTTGAATTTTTAAGCAAACTTAAGACTTTCTTATTTTCTTAAAACCTTTAAAGATCCTTAAAGAGCTTAAAAACTTCGTTTCAAAATCTTCAAAAATGTAAATTTAATTTTTTATTTTTCGAAATCTTTTCCAGTTTTAAATTAGGTTTGGATCTTCTCAAAACTTTTAAATATCTTTTAAACTAACTCAAATTTTTGCCACAATAATAATTTTTCACAAATTCAAATTAATTTATGCATCAAAATTCAATATTTTCATTTACGAATTAAAAATTTCTCGAATGGAACAATTAAAATTGTAACGTTCAAAGTTTAAATTTAACATTCTAAAATATTAATGATTCAAGGCTTTCTATTTCAAATAGTTCAGTTCAAAATTGTTCGGTTTTTATTATTTGATTTATAATTGCTCATTTTGAATGAAAAGAAAAATATTGCTAAAAATTCAAAAAAAATGTCTTAATTACAAAATTTTCAACTACACGGGTTAAAAATAGAATATTTCCGATTGAAAGAATATTCAAAATGGATTTGGAATTGAATAAGAGCATTTAATTTTTTTAAATTAAGAATAGTTCATAAAGTTTCAATCGAAAGTTTACATTTGTTTAACTACTGAGGCTTTCAAACCAAATTTTTTTATTTTTAACGTTAAAATCTGTAATTTTCTTATTTTTGAACAGATTCAGAATTGTCCCCTCTCACCGCGCGCTTGTCACTGTACTTTTTTAATTATGATACAATATAATTTATTATGATACAGTATGATACATTTTCATATATTATCATACTATATTACAGGGAATCTTGCAATATGATACAATATCACACAATATGATACAATATCATACGATATAATACAATATCATACGATATAATACACTATTATATACAATGTGATGCAATATCATATAATATGATGGAAAAAGGTACAGTATCATACAATATGATGCAATACGTTACAGCATGATACAATACGGTACAATATGGTACAGTATGATACAATATTATACATTATCACACTATGTGATACAATAGGATACAGTATCATAAAGTATGATATAATAGAATACAACTTGATAATTTATGATACAATATAATACATTTTCACACTATACAATACCATATAATTTAATACAATATTATACAATATACAGTATGGTATATTTCCATACCACGTGACACAATATCATATAATATGATGGAATATGATACATTATCATCCAATATGATGTAATACGATGCAATATGGCACAATATGATACAGTATGATACAATATGATACACTATCACACTATATGATGCAATATTATACACTAGCACACTATATGATGCAATATTATACACTAGCACACTATATGATACAGTATCATAAAGTATGATGCAATAGGCTCAACTGGATACTTTTTGATACAATATAATAAAAATATCATGTAATTTAATACAATATTACACAATATACAATATGGTATATTGCCATACAATGTGACACAATATCATATGATGGAATATGGAACATTATCATCCAGTATGATGTAATACGATGAAATGTGACACAATATGATACAGTATGATACAATATGATACTCTGTCACGCCACATGATACAATATGATACACTAGCGCACTATATGATACAATATGATACAGTATCATACAATATAATGAAATATGATACCACCTGATGCAATACGATACTTTATGATACAGTATGATACAGTATCATAAATTATTATGCAATATGATACAACTTGATACTGTATGGTACAATATTAGACACTATCGCACTATGTGACTGTAGACTATACAATACCATATAATGTAATTTAATACAATATTATACAATACACCATATGGTATATTACCATACAGTGTGACAAAATATCATATAATATGATGGAATATGATACATTATCATCCAGTATGATGTAATGTGATACAATATGACACAATATGATACAGTATCATACAATATGATGAAGTATGATACAATCCAATGCAATACGATACATCATGATACAATATGATATACTATCACACTATAAGGTACAATATCATACAATATGATGCAATATGATACATCATGATACAATATGATATACTATCACATAATATTACAATATGATACAGTATCATACATATAATACAGTATAATACAATGTGATACAATCTGATGCAATATGATACAAAATGATACAGCATCATACAATATGATATACTATCACACTATATGATGCAATATTATACAGTATAATGTATTATGATGCAATATGATACAATATGATGCAATGTGGTACAGTACGATACAATATGATACAGTATAATGCAATATGATACATAATGATACAATATAATGTACTATCACGCAATATGATACAGTATTATACAATATATTACAGCATCATATAGTATGATACAATGTGATACAATCTGATACAATACGATACAATATGAAACAATATAGCGCATTATGATACAGTATTATACACTATCACACTATAGGATGAAGTATCATACAATATGATGCAGTATGATACAATACGGTGCAGCATGATACAATATGACACACTATCACACTATATGATACAATATGCTACAGTATGATACAGTATGATACAGTATCATACAATATGATGGAATACGATACAGCACGATACAATATAATACACCATTACATTATACGATACAATATAATGTAGTATGATACAATATCATACAATATCATACTTTATAATACAATATGATACAATATTATTCAATATGATACACTATGATGTGATATGATGTAATATGACATAATATGATACAAAAGAGGTACAATATTATACAATATATCATACACTATGATACGATATACAGTATTTCTCTCTCTTGTTTTTTGCAGTCTCTTACTATGTGATCTGAAAACTAATGATGATTCCTCACGAAAAATTTTTAAGTTAGTCCATCAAAGTTTCACTTCTGCCTTGTGGCCTAACTGCCACACACTGTTTTTTTTTCTGCAAGAAAATACAAGACAAAAATAGCTATTTGTATTTAACTTTCCTTTCTTGTAAAAATTTTTCCGAACAGGGATTATATTGGTTACAATCAAACAGTCAAAAACAAAGCCTTAAACTTCCGAATGCAGCTAATATAATGAAAAATCTCAATTTAAACCCTAAAATATCAAACTATTCAATGCAAAATTTCGATTCATTATTAAGCTACCTTATCCTTTATGAAATTATGATGAAACTTTCACCTTCCGAAGATTCGACTTTGCGTGACTTTCTGATGTAGAAACTCTTGGGTATTTCCTTTCGATCGCCTCAAATTAAGCTACTATTAGAAAAGCCTCATCTACCAATTCCCTGAGGTGAAGAATATTAAGACCGAATTATTTTGGTTTTCATTGGCTTCCCTCGAGGAAATTCCATTTTCATATGAATTAATTAAAGAAGAAAGTTTTGGCCTCTAAAAATTAAGATGTGTGAGGCATGGTCATTCTTATTTTCCCTTTTTGTTCTTAAACTAACGATGATTTTTCAGAGGCAGAAATCTTCAGCCAGGGGGGCGATTTGTGTATTTTGAAGAAGTTCGAAATCGTTGAGACCGAATGTATTCACTCCTCGGATTCGAGACACAACCAGCTGTATTTGAAAGGAACCTTATTCTTTGCCCGTTGTGCGAATCTGCTGTGTTTTGGTCTCGTTCTTATTTCGTTCATGTATAAAGAAATTGTGGTAAAGTCTTCGTTTTGAGGAGGATAGATTTTAAGTGGCTTTTCAATTTGCAATATTCTCTTTCAAGTTTGTTAGGAAGCTATTTAAAATCAATGTTCTGTTAACATTTTGAAAAGAGATACGGAAAAATGTGTTGTTCAAGCAAAAAAATATGAAAGCACCAAAACTAAAATATGTTTTAACCCTTTCGCTGAAAAGGGGGGTCTGTGAGACCCAGACAAGGTTTGCTTCGTTGGTTACTCGGAGGATAGAAAAGGCCCCAAGCTCTATCCCCACCCTAAAAAATTGTATGTATTTGGATGGAGCTTGGGCACGTTTCTATTTTCCGAGTAACCAACGAAGTGAATTTCGTCTGGGTCTCACAGACCACCCTTTTCAGCGAAAGGGTTAATAAAGTAATTTTTGTTCTTGAAACAGCTAAGTGATTAAAAAAATTAAAAACTAGTTCCGCAATTAATTATACTTTTTTTAATTTCAAGTAAGCCCTTATAATTTGTTTAATTGTAAAGCAAACCGCTAAATCGATTATACATTTTAAACGTCGTCAAAATTCATCCTGTTTCATTAGCACCATATTCAGAGCTACAACATTCTCAATTCAGCCATATAATATTGTTGCTTTGAATATTTATTTCTTTAATTGATGGTAAATATAATCATAGAACAGTTTTTTACCATCGCCAAAACATGTGTGCAAATTTTGAAATTGATTAATTTGTTAATTAATTTTTTCGAGATTGAAAATATGTTTTTTGAGAATTTCGGGTCAAATTTTGACTTTTTGGGAAAATCTTTTACGGCACAATTGAGCACAAACCTAGCACAATTCAGTACAACTTTTTTTTTTGAAAAAACAAAATGGCGATACTGGCCCGGAAAAGTTTTTTTTTAAATTTTGGCTTCAATCTTGATTTTTTTCAAAAAATTTTTGCGGCATGATTGAGCACAAGTCTAGCACAATTCAGCACAACTTTTTTTTCTCGAAAAAACAAAGTCGCGGTGCTAGCCCCAAAAACCTTTTTTTTTTTTAATTCTGACTCATATTTTGAATATTCGGAAAAAAAACTTGAGCACAATTCAGCACAACTTTTGTTTTTTCGAAAAAATAAAATGGCGCTGCCAACTTCTTGGACCCCTATCCTCAAAAAAGTTCCCCCATTTTCCCTTTTTCTCTTAAAATATACGATATTTGAAAATACAGTATTCGAATTGCGCGAAAAATTCTCTGAAATTGAATAAATTAGGTACACCATTCAAGTCTAAGCCATTAAAAATAATAAAAATTGAAAATACTCTTAAAATAATGTTAAACTGAACAATTTTAAAGCATCTTGAAAATGTGAAAACTGGAGACAAAAGTTGTTATCCAATATAAAATTGGAACAGTTCAAAATATAGTAAAATATAGAAAAAAAATATAATAATTCAAAATCATAAAAAATGCTAAAATTAATTTAATCGTTTGAGCTGAGAGGGGAAAAAACTTATGGGCTGGCATTCGACAAGAGTGGAAAAAAAATTTACAATCAATAAAATTTAAAGATTTTAAATTCAAATTATTTCTTATTGGTTAAAAATAATGACGAATTTGTTA
This sequence comes from Andricus quercusramuli, assembly GCA_932178445.1. Taxonomy (NCBI): domain Eukaryota; kingdom Metazoa; phylum Arthropoda; class Insecta; order Hymenoptera; family Cynipidae; genus Andricus; species Andricus quercusramuli. The sequence continues at coordinate 167,755 of CAKNXH010001601.1, forward strand.
TATTTACAGCTTTTGCTAGTGAACAATAATAAAAAATTTAAAAATACATTTTTTTCTCAATACAATTTTTTTTTTAAATGTGCAAAAACATGTGTTTTTTTATTGAGTCATATGCACACATTTAACAAAAAAAGTTGAAAATGTCGAACCTGAAATTTATGCAGCTTGAACCAAAGAAACATTTCGTCTTTTTTTTTCGGAAAAAAATTTTTTTTTTGTGATTCAGGATTTTCATTTTTTTTTTTGCCATTTTCGAACGTTATAAACACCATTAATTGAAAATTGTACTATTTTGTTGGAAACATTTTTCGTTCAATATTCATATTTTTGGGCGGAAACTCAACTGTTTTGCATCAAATTCTTTTTCTTTCACTTGAAAATTCAACAATGTGGTTGAAATTTTTTTCATTTCTGAAAAATCTTTATTGGTTAAATATTCAACCCTTCTCTTGAAAATTTGTTTTTTTTTTGGTTCGAAAATTCATCTTTTGGTAGAAACTTCATATTTTTGTTGAAAATATATCTGTTTGCTTGAAAATCAATCTTTTTTTTTTTGTTGAAAATTCAACTATTTGGTAAAAAAAATCTTTTTTTTTCAGATTCATCTCTTTGGTTGAAAATTTTACGATTTTATTGAAAATTAACTTTTTTTTGTTGAAAATTTATATTTGAAGGTTGAATATTCAACTGTTTTGTAGAAGATTCCCCTTTTTGACTTGAAAATCCCACAATTTGTTTAAAGTTTTTTTTCTTCTTGACTGAAAAATTTTGCGTAGTTGCAAAAATGGTCTTTTTTGTTTGGAATTAATCTGTTCTGCCGAAAAATGCAAAGGCTTGATTAAAAATAATCTGTTTTAGTTGAAAATTTAACTATCTGGTCAAGAGTTGTACTACTCTGTCAAAAATTCATTTTTTTGTTTGAAAATTTAACTATTATGTTAAAATTTTTTTGTTTTTTGGATGCAATTTAATTTTTTCAACTGAATATTCAACTATTCTATTTTTATCTAAAAAAAGTTACTTTTTAGTTGAAAACTTAACTATTTTGTTTAAAATTTACGTATTATGTGGAAAAGTCATATTTTTAGCTCAAAAATTCAACGATTTGTTAGAAAGTTTAACGATTTTGTTAAAAATTCAACTGTTCATTCAAAAATTAACTTTTTTTGAAAATTCATATTTTCGGGTGGAAAAGTAATCTTTTTGGCTTCAAAATTCTATAGTTTGTTAGAAACTTAAACTATTTTGTTAAAAACTGTTTTTTAGAAAATTGGTGTTTTTGGCCTGAAAATTCAAGAATTTGGTTAATTTTTTCTCTTTTTTGACTGAAAAATTTTTCTTGGTTGAAAATTCAACTCTTTCGTTGAACATTTTTTTTCGTCTAAATATTTATCCTTGTAAGTTAAAAATTCAACTATATTGTTAAGAATTCAACTTTTTTATTAAAAATTCGTCTCCTTGGCTAGAAAGTTCAACTCTTTCGTTGAAAATTAAATTTTGGATTGAAAATTCAATCACAATTCTTCAAAATTTATATTTATAAGAATAATTGATTCTTTTCTGGCTTTAGTTTTTTTTATAAAAATTATTGTAATAGCTTTAAATCTACTTGTAAATATTTCTGGTGATTTTTATGAGTTACTCACATGCTTAGAAAAAATTACCATTTTTGCCGATATATGACCGGTCGTATAATATTTTTACGACGAAAAAGGTGTATAATGCTAATATTGAAAAATGTAATGTATTGGGTTCATGCATGCGACCCAGAAAGTTTAGATATAAATTTTAAACGACTTTATATTCTACTCAAACATTAAAGTCTGGAAGCATTTTTGTTGAAACGCCTCTTTCAACTCATAAAAAGTGAATAAAAATTTTATGTAGTGAGCTTATAAATAAATCATTCAAATTTCTTGTTCGAGGTGATGATTTCCAATTCTGCGGATTTACTTGGGACCAAAAATTATTGTATCAGAAAATTAAAAATTTTGAAAAAATTCAAAATGTCTATAAATTATCGAAATTCCTATTTATTTATTGAAATTGATATGTATACTATTGAATTTTTTGTTAAGAATTCATATTTTCATTTGGTGGAAAATTATACTATTTTGTTGGAAGCTGATCTTTTTGGCTTGAAAATTCAATATTTTTTAAACCATTTTTTCTTTTTTGACTGAAAAGCCTTTCTTGGTTGAAAATTCGTCTTTTTGATTTAAAAATTCATCTTTTTTTTGTTGTTTTTAAAAGTGTAACTGTTTTCGGTTGTAGTTAACATTTTTTGTTCTAAAAATTTTCCAGTTTAAAAATTTATCTGTTTCAGTAGAAATTTTATCTTTTTTGGATACAAATATAACTGTTAGGTAAAAAATTAATCTTCATTGATTGAGCTGTCAACCATTTTGTTGAAAATTCTTCCTAATTGGTTCAGTTCAACTGATTTTGGTTTAAGATAAAAATATTTTGTAGTTAAAATATCAACTTGATTTTTCACAAAAGGAAGAAAATTTTACCTAAATTTTTGAATCTTCAAGCCAAAAGACGATTTTTCTCTACGAAAATTACATTTAAAAACAGAAAATATGACTTCAGCAAAAAATTATTTTTCCACAAAACTGATTCATTTTTACCCAACAAAAAATAAGTTTTTAACAATATAGTTTAACTTTTACCCAATTAGTTGAATTTTCAATTTGAAAAGATTAATTTTCAACGAAATAGTTAGGATTTCAACCAAAGAGATGAATTTTCAACTAAAAATATAGTTCTTTAAAAAAAAATGAATTCTCAACAAAGTGATTCAACGAAATCTTTCAAAAAAAAATAGTTGAATATTCAAGCAAAGAAGAATAATTTTTAACCAAAGAGTTACATTTTGATTAGAAAAAAAAAGAAATTTCTACAAAAGAAGATAAATTTATAAACCACAAAGATAAATTAAAAAAAAATATTGAATTTTCTGTTAAAAAAGACTTTAATTGACTTTTCACGATCAAAATATTAATTTTCATCTAAGAAATAAGTTACGAAAAAAACTGAATTCTCAATCCAAAAAGACGAATTTTTGCACAAAAGGTTAAAAAGGTTAAAAGCTAAACCTTCATCCAGATTAGCTTTCAGTTCATTGTTTAACACAAAAATATGAATTTTGAGCAAAAATTAAATTTTCTACGAAATAGTTAAATTTTCAACAAAACAGCTGAATTTTCAACCAAAAAGTATGACTTTTCAATAAAATTGTTCAATTTTTAACCAAACAGTTGCATTTTTATGCAAGAAAGATGACATTTCTCTTAAAACAGATTAATTTTTTATTTAAAGAAAAAAACACTGAATAGTTGAATTTTCATCCAGAAAAGATTTTAGTTCTCTCTTCAACACCAAAATATTAAATTTACCCAAAAAGTGAATTTTCTACGAAATAGTTAAATTTTCTAGAAAACAGATGAATTTTTAATTAAAAAAAATTAAGATAGTTGAATTTTCATCCAGAAAATATTTCAGTAGAATTTTCAACCCAAAGTATGACTTTTTGTCAGAATAGTTTTATTTTCAACCAAGCAGTTGCATATTTATCCAAGATGAAATTGCTCTTAAAACAGATCAATTTTTATTAAAAAAAAAAAAAATTTAATAGGTCAATTTTCATCCAGAAAATATTTCAGTTCTCTTTTCAACACGCAAATATTAAATTTGACCAAAAAAACAAATTTTCTACAAAACAGTTAAATTTTCAATAAAACAGCAGAATTTTCAACCAAAAAGTATGACTTTTCAACAAAATTGTTGAATTTTAAACCAAACAGTTGCATTTCTATCCGAAAAAAATGTAATTTCTGCTAAAGAAGGTGAATTTTGAAATCAGAAAAACATATGTTAAAAAAATAGTTGAATTTTCAACCGAACAGTTGCATTTTTATTCTAGAAAAATGAAAAATTTCTTTTAGAACAGATGAATTAAAAAAAAATTAAGAAAAATAGATTAAATTTCATACAAAGAAGATTCCAGTTCACTTTCCAACACCAAAATAAGAATTGTAAACTATAATTTAATTTTCTGCTAAATAGTCGAATTATCAACCAAAAATTATAACTTTTTAACAAGATTGTTAAATTTCCAACCAAACAGTTGCATTTTTGGCCAAGAAAATTGAAAATTCTACTAAAACAGGTGAATTTTCAAATAAAAAAAACAAATAAAAAAAAATAGTTTAGTTTTCATCCAAGAGGATTTTAATAGACTTTTCTACAGAAAAATAGAAATTTTGAACAAAAAGTAAATTTTCTAGGAAATAGTTGAATTTTCAACAAAACAGTTGCATTTTTGCCCAAGAAAGATGCGTATTTTTAACGAAACAGTTGAATTTGCAGAAAAAGAATGTCTTTTTAAGAAAATTGTTAAATTTTCAACCAAATGTTAAAATTTATAACTAAAAAGATAATCTTCAGGAGAAATTTTTCCGCAAATTTGCCAAAGTTACGTACGTTAGTGAAGGACCTCTTTCCCACTACCGCAAAAAATCGTGACAAAATGTCTCGCCCCCTCCTCCTCCTGAAATGTTACGTAATTTAAGCACGGGCCCAAAGGTGATTAGCCGCAATGTGACTTGTCATTTTGCCTTCATCTTTCGTCGCATTTTTTTTTTAATAGTAGGAGGATAGTCTAAGGTCTGGAATGGCTCGGGTTACGTTTCCCAAATTTCAAATTTGTCGCGGGTTGGTAAAAAGAGAAGGACGAGGTGATGGAGAAGGAGGAGGAGTAGGAGGAGGTGTATAAGGAGTAGGAGGAGGCAGAGGAGGAGGAGGAGGAGCCGGAGGAGAGGGAGGAGGAGAAGGAGAAGTCCAATGCCTCGAATGGGTCGAGTCACATTTCCCAAATTTCACATTCCTCGCGGGTTCGTAAAAAGAGGTGGAGGAGCAGGTGGTCGTGTAGGAGGAGGTGGTGGAGGAGGTGGAGGAGGAGGAAGTGAAGCAGGGTTGAATTCAGTATTTTTTCTACTCAAATGTGGATAAAAAATCTGTTTAAATGAGAGATGCCACAATTTGTCTCGCCGCAAATGTGATTCGCCGCAATGTGACTTGTCATTTTGCCTTTATCTTTTGTCGCATTTTTTTGAATAGTAGCAAAATAGTCCAAGGCCTGGAATGGGTCGAGTCACATTTCCCAAATTTCACATTTGTCGCGGATTCGTAAAAAGAGGAGGAGGAGGAGGAGGTGGAGGAGAAGAAGGAGGTGGAGGTGGTGGAGGAGAAAAAGAAGGAGGAGGAAGTGAAGGAGGGTTAAATTCAGTATTTTTTCTGCTCAAATGTGGATTAAAAATTCGTTTAAATGACAGATGCCACAATTTGACTCCTCGCAAATATGATTCGCCG
>CAKNXH010001601.1:173140-202281 GCA_932178445.1 Andricus quercusramuli
TAAATGACAGATGCCACAATTTGACTCCTCGCAAATATGATTCGCCGTAATGTGTCTTGTCATTTTGCCTTCATCTCTGGTCCATTAAAGTCTCCCAAGTGTTAAAGCTTTTCAAAGACCATATTCTCTCTCTTGAACGTCCGTTAAATTCTTTCTTAAAATTTCATCCAATAGACCCCATTTTTTCTCACCAGGATCATAAATCGGTGGTTGCGCTTGCGCCACTTGTCGGCAGGCGTCTTGCGACGCGCTGACGTTCAGTAGCGCGGCGTGCGCCGAAACACACGCACGTTCTCCGGGTGCAAGGAAGGGTGTCTCGAAATAATGTAGAAATGCGCGATGTGGCCCCTACGAATCGGATAACCTCATGGGACACGAGGTCTTCGGTTCCGGAAGTGAAGGTCCCCGGATTCCTCCTTATTAACCTACTACACCCCAAAAAAAATAAAACCCCACTAAAAAATTTAAATAATAATTACACCCTTCCGATTAATAATTTATAAAAAAAATTTCATATGAGAAACTATCTTATAAAGTACATTTTGTAAACTAAACTCTAAAAAAAGTGTGAGGAAGACTGCAAGGAAATTTGTGACTGCATTGAAATCAATGTTGTACCCAGAAGTGATGTTGAATGATTGCAGGAAACGCAGTTTTATTAAAGTTTGTAATATTTACGAGGATGTCGCGGAGCCAGTGGGGTTGATCTTGATAAATTAGGTGCGTGTTCCAATCGCGTATAGCGTGAGTGAAGCACGTGTTACACGCTCGCTTTTTTCTTCCCTTCTTATTACAATTATTATGATAATTATTATTTTTATTGGTTTTAAAGACGGTCTTTATGAATTTGTCAAGTGCCACTGATGACTATTATCGCTATTAATGTTGCGAATTTGATTCACGTTTATTGAAAAAAAAAGGTTACGACTTTGTTACGCGCTTCGGTGGTGATTTGTTGAGCTGGACTCGGATTGAGGGTCATTATATTTGGAAGGGAATTTTTATGTTTGTCGTTTGCCGAGTTTGTTGTTGAACCGATTTTACTCGTTAAAGCTTTCGTGATTTTATTGTTTACCGCTTGCGCTTCCCACTGGAGAAAATATTGACTCCACTAGATTTCTACGATTTTTTATTGTGTGAGAGTGACGAACTTTAGAGGTTTTTCCTGGAGGATTGGAGAACACTTGACATCATGGCTACGAATCCGGACAAGGACTCTCCAAGGTATTCCAAATTTTCGAAAAAGAATTTTTTAATACCATTTTTTAGGGATTTTGAATGCTACAGTTTTCGTTTCTCCGCTTTGATTGATTTTTGGAAAGTATAATCAGTCTACAATTTTGGGGGTTGAAATTTTTATTTTAAACGGGATCTAGTCACAATTCTTCAATTTTGGTTTAAGTAAAAAAAATCAAATATTAACGAATTTAAAATTGTTCATATTGGCACAATTATTTTGAAAAAATTGTTCTTTTTGGTACGGAAGGTTTAAATAAAAAATAAGTAAATAATTCTTTAGTTTTAAAATCTATATAATACAATTGCAAATTTAACAATTTTAATAAATGTGTGAGATAGTAGCATATTTTAAATTTTACTTGAAAATTGTGAATTTTAAACAATTTTAATTCAAGTTTTTTCAAGTTCAGATAGTTTTCACTTTAAAGGAATGACATCATTTTACGGAATATTAAAAGTCCTAAATGTGGAATAATACTAAAAAGTAATTACCGAAATATAAATTGTCCGAATAACGAAAATTCCGGAAAGAGAACAAAACTACCAAAAATGTTTCTTCCTGAAATTTTTCAAACCCGACTTTTCAAATTCCAAAAATAATGAAATTCCCGAAAATAGTAAATTCGAGAAATTTCCTATTTCTGAAATCAGTAAATTTCGCAATATTTAGATTACCGAAAAAAGTAAATTCCCGAATATTCAAATTCTGGAAAATAGTAAATTGCCGAATTTTCAAATTTTTGCAAAAAATTATTCAATATTTTTTTTCTTTTAGAATAGCGTTTCATTTTATACGGGGTATTTACTATTTCCGTAAATTTGAAACATTGGGAATTTGATTTTTCGAGAATCTGAACAGTCTGGCTTAAAAGTTTCGGAAACAAACATTTTCGTTAGTTTTATTTTCTTCTGGTAATTTTTATTTTGCGGAAAAATTTTGTTTTGGTAAATATTCCATGTGAAATGAAAGATTATTCTAACAGAAAAAAAATTTTGTATTTTTTTGCGGAAATTTGAAATTTCGGCAATATACTATTTTCCCGAATTTGAAAATTAAGAAATTTGCTATTTTCGGGAATTTCATATTTAGGCAATCAACTATTTTCGATATTTCAAAAATAATTTGGGTTTTATCATTTCGGAAATTTATTGTTCAAATTTGATATTCAGAAATTGATTAATCTGGGGAATTTGAAATTTTGGGAATTAAGTGTTTTCGGGAATTTAATAATTTGGGGAATTTGGAAAATCGGATTTTAAAATTTCGGGAATAAGCATTCTAGGTAGTTCTATTTTTTTCGGGAATTCTCATTTTTTGCAAAAACGTTTTTCTTTTGATTAGTAAACACCCCATATAAAATGAAATATTATTCTAACAGAAAAAAAATATTGTGTTTTTTTTTTAGCGGGAGTCTTAAATTTCGACATTTACTGTTTACGGTAATTTGAAAATTTTCTATTTTCGGGAATTTCATAATTAGGAAATATGATATTTTCGAGAATTTGAAATTTTGGGAATTAAATATTTTCGGGAATTTGAAAAACAGAAAGAAAAATGGATTTATCAAGTATTGGCAATTTACTATTTTCAAGAATTTGAATTTAAGGAATTTACTGTTTTCCGGAATTTTAAAATTCGGCAATTTGCTATTTTCGAAAATTTTAAAATTCATGTTTCAAAATTTCTGTAACTTTAAATTTCGGAAATATAATCTTCAGATTGAAATTCAAGTTTAATATTGGGAAATTTACTAATTTCGGGAATGTGAAAAGACGAATTTTTAAATTTCGGGATTGAGAATTTTTGGGAGTTTTATTTTCTTTCGGGAATTAAAATTTTTTTTGGGAAATATCTGTTTTGGTAATTTTTTTTTTCGATATTTTTTCTATTCGGGAATTTGATAATTTGGGGAGTTTGAAAAATCGGATTTTAAAATTTCGGGAATAAGCCTTATAGGTAGTTGAATTTTTTTTCTGGAATTTTCAATTTGTGGAAAATTTCTGTTTCGGTAATTAGTAAACATCCCATTTAAAATGAAATATTATTATAACAGAAAAAAAATATTGTACATTTTTTGCGAGAGTCTTAAATCTCGGCATTTACTGTTTACCGTAATTTGAAACTTAGAAAATTTTATATTTTCGGGAATTTCCAAATTATGCAATTAGATATTTTCGATAATTTGTAAATTCGGGTTTTAGAATTTCAGAAATGTAATATTCAAATTCAATGTTCGGAAATTTGTTAATTTGAGGAATTTGAAATTTTGAGAATTAAATATTTTCGGGAATTTGATAATCAGAAAGAAAAAATTGATTGATCAAATATTGGCAATTTACTATTTGCAAGAATTTGAATTTCGAGAATGTACTGCTTTCCGGAATTTGAAAATTCGGTTATTTGCAATTTTCGGGAATTTTAAAATTCGTGTTTTAACATTTCGGCAACCTTAAATTTCGAAAATTTAATATTCGGATTGAAATTTTAATTTTATATTGGGAAATTTACTTATTTCGGGAACGTGAAACCACAGATTTTTAAATTTTTGGGAAATGTCTGTTTTGGTAATTATTTAATATTTTTCCATATTCGTAAGTTTGAAAAAAAATAGTGAAAATAATTAAAATTCTATAAGAAGAACAATGTTCTCAATTAAAACAATTCCAATTAAATCGATCATTTCAATAAATCTTGAGAAAATATTGCAGAAATATTGAAATTTTAAATATTTCTTTAAAAGAGGAATTTTTAAAATAATTAAATAACGAATGAACAAATAATAACAATAGTTGACCTTTTTTATTCAAACTTACACAATATCTTTTAAAATTCAGGTAATAATATAACAAAATTGTCAAAATTAATTATCAACAGAGTGATTTTTTTTAAAGTCGCATTTTCTCAAATTTATTAGTTTTGAAGATGTATATTTATACTTAATTTTTTTATTTATATATATATATATATATATATATATATTTTTTTAATTTAAAATTTATTGAGGTCGAAACTAGAATATGGTTCTTTCGTTCAAATTCTAAAACGCTTTTCTGCAATAATGACTCAGTTTATCGACGAAGCGTTATTATACGGTGAATCGTTTTTGGGTGCTTTTCAATATTTAATCCGAAAATTCGCCAGCAATAATAATCGAGGCATGTATTCGACGCACATTCTGCAAATCTGGATTCGGTGCGTATGCAAGAGTGCACGTCGAAGCCCCCGAAAACACAGATTCCAATACGTGAACGCCAAATTGCGAACAAAATTTAAATTTGCTCGATTAATTCATTCATCTGAACTCCCCGTGCATAATAACTAATTAGAAGAGAAAAAAATTAACTCTGATCTCAAAAGGTGAATACTAACCAGGAAAACCGGGAAACAACCGGGAATACAAATTCGAGCCGGGAATCATAATTAAGATTTCTGGGAGAATATTGCAAACACTTGAAGAAAAGTCCAAATTTATTTTTATTACAAATTTTTTAATTTTTTAAATTTAAAATAAATTTAAACTTAAAATTAAATTTTCAAGTTCGAGCCGGGAATCACAATTAAGGTTTCTGGGAGAATATTGCAAACACTTAAAAAAAAAATCCAAATTTATTTTAATTAAAATTTAAAAAATTTTTTAAATCTAAAATAAATTTAAACTTAAAATTACATTTTCAAGTTCGAGCCGGGAATCACAATTAAGATTTCTGGAAGAATATTGCAAAACACTTAGAAAATTTTCCAAATTTATTTTCATTTAAATTTTAAAAATTTGGTTGATTTAAAATAAATTTAAATTTGAATTTAGTTTAAAATTTCAATTTTTCAATTAGAGCCGGGAATCACATTCAAGAGTTCTGGGAGAATATTGCTAAATACTTTAAAAATTTGCAAATTTATTTTAGTTTAAAATTTTTCAAATTTAAAATAAATTTGAATTTAAATTTAATTCAATATTTTAATTTTAAATTGAATTTTTGAATTCGAGTCGGGAATCACACTCAAGATTTCTTGGAGAATATTGAAAACACTTAGAAAATGTTTTTATTAACATTTTTTTAATTTGTTAAATTTAAAATAATTTTAAATTTGAATTTAATTAAAAATTGAAATTAATTTTTTTTTTATTTTGAGCTGGGAATCACACTTAATATTTCTGGGAGAATATTGCAAAACACTTAGAAAATTTCCCAAAATTATTTTAATTAAACATTTTTTAATTTTTCAAATTTTAAATAAATTTAAATTTAAATTTTAAATAAATTTAAATTTGAATTTAATTTACAATTTATATTTAAAATTAAATTTTTTAATTTGAGCCGAGAATCACACTCAACATTTCTGGGAGAATCATGTCAAACACTTTAAAAAAATTCCAAATTTATTTTAGTTTAAAATTTCAATATTTTCAAGATCTTGAGGCAAATATCCTAAATGTGCAGAATTCTTTTTTTTATGTTAAAAAAGTAACAAAGTTTTGAAAGATATTTAAAAAGGTTTATAGATTTATACGTTAAAAAAAAATACGAAAATTTTTTATCATTTTAAATTTAAATAATAATTCCAATTTAGGAGGTTTAAAAGCTTTAAAAAGGATAGGGAATTATTCAAAATTTAAAAATATTTTAACATTTTTGAAACCAAATGTAAGTACAGTAAAAAAAGTAAAAGATCTGGAAGATTTCAAGGTATTTTTTTATTTTGAGAGATTTTTCAAAATTTTATAAATAATTCGAGTCAGTTCAAAAAGTGTTTGAAAATTCTTCCTTTGGTATAGAAATTTAACCTTTTCGGTTAGTAATGCAATTGTTTGGTTGAAAATTAATTTGGTTGTTGGTTGAGAAGTAAACCGTTTTGTTGAAAATTCTTTTTTTTTCTTGAAAATTAATTTTTTAAATTGAAATGGGATCTTTTCTAGTTGAAATTATAGAACTATTTTGTTGAAAGTTTTTTTTTAAAGATGAATTCGATTCCTTTTTATTCAAAATTAAACTCTTTTTCAGTGAAAATATGGACTATTACATTTTTCGTTGAGAATTAATGTTTTTTGCATGAAAATTCAAGTATTTGGTGAAAACTTGAACTGCTTTGTTAAATTTTTTTTTATTATGCATAGTTTTTTTCGTTCAAAATTCATCTTTTTGGCAGAAAATTCATCTATTTGGTTAAAAATTCAAGTATTTGGTTGAAAATTTAACTATTTGATTAAAAAAAAACTTTTTTTGTGAAAAATGAATATTTTCGGGATAATAAATAAAATCAATAATAAATCCTTTGTAGAAAATTTATCTCTGGTATGAATTTAATCTTTTTTGGTTAAAAATGCAACTGGTTGAAAAATTATCTTTTAGGCTTGAAGAGTTAACTATTGTCTTAAAAATTTAACTTTCTTGAAAATAATTCGAAATTTGAAAATATTTTAAAAAATTTACAAGAAAATTGGGATTTTTGAAGATTTTGAAACAAAATTTAGGAGTGTCTTAAGAATTTCTAAAGGTTCCAGGAGAATGAGAAAATTTTCTAAAATTTCATATGATTTTCTATTTTGAAAAATGAATTGTAAGAGAAAATTGAAAAAGGTTTCAAAAGATTTCAAATGATTTTCCAAAATTTCGAAAAAGATTTTAAATTTAGATTTAGGTTATGATTTTAAAATTTAATCAAAAAATCGATGAAGTTTAAAAGATATTTAAAAGTTGAATGAAGATTTAATAAAAATTCAAAACATGTAAATATCTCAAAAAATATTAAGCAAAATGTAGATTTATTCAGATTTTCAGTAACAACTGTAAAATCCCAAAAAAATAACATTTCCGACACTGTAAAATTCTCAAACAAAATTTTGAAATAGAAAAGTCTGGAAATGATGAAATTGCCGAAATATAAAAATTCAGATTCAGAATATTCCCGAACAGTATATAATATTACCAAATTAATAAATTCTTTAATAATAAAATTCCCAACAGAAAATTCCTGAATTATAAAATATCCGACATTCTTAAATTCCCGAGTTCAGAGAATCAAATATTTTTTTAAACATGATTTATTTATTGAAAATAAAATAATTTATCATAACAAAAAAAATTTTTTAATGAATATCAAAACAAATTGAACACAAAATTTGTTTTTTTTATCAAATTATTCCATTGTTGTGTTTTTAATAAATAAATTAGATTTACTGAAAATCAATTTTTTTAATTGCTTAAATTGGGCAACTTTATATTCTTGGGAATTCCCAATTTTGGCAATATTCCGAATATTTTCTTTTTCGGAAATTTAATTTTTCGGAATTTTTTTAGTCGTCCCAATAAAGTTTCGAACCGAAAATTGAAGAATTATAATAAGAAAATTACGGAATTCAAACAATTAAAAATATTGTTTTTTATTCAATCATATTAATGCATTACAAATTCAATAATGAAATATTTTAATAAAAAAAAAATTCTGATTTTCAATGTATTTTTTAGAAATGATCATTTCAATACAAAATAAAAATAATTGAAAAAAAATATTTCTCAATGCAAAAGAACAATATCAGAATAAGATTTTTGTTATAAGAGCAATAATTAAAAAAATATGCAATGCACATTAAAAAAAATGTCCCATTAAAACAAAAAGTAAATAAACATTTTTTTAATTGTTTAATTCAGGAATTTTGTAATGTCGGGAATTTAACAGCGACGAAGATTTTATAATTTGGTTATTTTTTATGGCGAATTTTATTATTCGGGAAACTTTTTATTCGATGCTATTAGAAACTGTCGGAAATAATATTATTCGGAAGTTTTCCAATTCAGGAATTTTATACTTAAGTAATTTTATAAATTCGGCAATTTATTATAATTATTATTTATTATAAGATTATTCATGCTTCTGGTAAGAAAATTAGCAGACACCCTCTTTTTGTTAAAAAAAATTCTATTAATATTAAGAGTGTTTAAATTCCGAATATGTTAATCCCAGATTCAATTCTGCAAAACAATTGTTGTAAATCTACTTTGGCTTTGAACTTTTGTGCGAAAACTCAGATTGAAATACGCGAACTTATTAGATTTAAAATACTCGAGAAATGTACAATGCTTTGGGTATTAAAAGAGAAGAGATTTTCAAGGATTAAAGAGACTTTCTGTTGGAATAAAAGTTTATCTGTTAATGTGCAGAGAAATAAAAGTGTTAAAACTGGATATTTTTACTCTCTATTATGTTTTTACTTTGAAATGTGAATTACCTTTTTATAGTCATTATCTTTTTTGTATCACGTTTAAAATCCTCTATAGAAGAACAAGATTACTCGGAAGAATTCTTGATTTTGCTTTATAAATTATTGTTTTTACTTTTAACTAAAAATGGCAAAATAATGCGTGTATTTCCTGAAAAAAGTTTCTTCTCTCGATCTCTCTAGTAGCCTTATGGGAAAGCACCCGACCGGCAATCGGAAGTACTGTGGTTCGATTCCCAGCGGAGCGAAAGGAGAAGAACTTTTTTCAGCAAAAATCGATTGAAATCATTTTTAATACATATTTCCATCTATTCTGAAAAGATGTTAAAAATTTCTGTTACTCTCTGATGATAATACAGATTCTTGAAAAATGACAGTAATGGAAAAATAATTTTTTTTTATGAATGTTCTTTTTCTCCGGACTTGGGCAGCTGACGATTATTTTTCCAGATATTAGAAAACTTTCTCTCTTAACGACGATTGCACGGTATATGTCGAGTGAGAAAAATCTGATACCCTCAGGGTTTTATCATTTTCGTCGCAAGCTCGAAGCTTTTTTATGCTTTTTCGAGACTAAAAGCCCTTGTTTTTTTTTAATGGGAGGAAGTAATTCTTATTCTTTCATATGTGGTTTATTGGCAAGCTCTTCAGAATAATGTAACCAAATCTTGAACAGCAGAAAACTTTTTAATAATCAAATTCAATAAAAAAAATGGATTATCTAAGAAAAATGATCAAAAAGTTGCAAAGAAAATCAAACAGTTGCATTTTTATGTTTTCAACAAAAAAAAATCTAGCAAAGGAGGTGAATTTTCAGCTGAAAAAATTAATTTTTCACCTGAAGAGAAAGAATTTTCAACTAGAGATGGATCATTAACTGGAAGTGAATTTTTAACAAAGTAGTTAAACTTTCAAGGCCCCCCCCCCCCCCCATGTTACAAATCGTCGCAGAACCTGTTACTCCCTTGGTAGTGTGAAGTCTTTTTTTAAAGCCCTTTATTTGATTGTAATTTATTTTTAGATTACTGTATTCATGGGTGGGTCCACCTGATTTACCTGTAAAATGACAATGATCTCTGTCTGTGGCATTACAAACTTCGAAGACTTTTTCAAAAGTGCGAAAGTCTTTTCAACAATTCCATTTTTTGAAGCTTCTCCAAATACTCGAAATTGAAATTACAAAAGTTTTTAAAAACTTTTTTGCCAAAATATAGTTATCTTAGCCCCTTTTATTTCAGAGTATAACAGTTTGAAAAATGCAAGAAATGAATTCACGAGAGAAATACACGAGAAAGTTTTCAGTTTGAACTACTCATTATTCTTAAATATTTGCTAGCAAACATCAATTTCGACGAGATTTTTAATCGGCTTTGAGAAAAGGAAAATACGGAAGGGAAGGAACATGGAGAACAATTCTTATTATGCTTGGGTTTTTCCTAGTTTTCCCAGCCGAGACTTCGAAGGGGTTTACTAGCTCCTTGCTTTTAAATCTTCGAGTCTGATAAGACTTTTCCCTTTTACTCAAGCACTTCGTTCCCTGTCAGATTATTTCATATTGCCTCTCCCTCAAAGTAGAAAAAGCCAGGAAAGGTACGATTCTGAGATGTTTTTTAAAAGCTCCAAAAAAATGTAAGATGATTACACGGCTTGTTAACTAAGAATACTAACAAGAAATATTTCATCCTTTCTTGTCCGTTCTAAATTATAAATCTCCGGAAGTCACATCTCTGGATTTTCATGTCATAATATTGTCAGATTTTTCATTTGAGGAATTTTTCTTCAGATCAATAGGTTGAATTTTTTATTTTCAATTAAGTAGGAAATACCCGCCTCATACCCAATACTATACCTCCTACACTCTACTTCCTGCCATTTCTCATCCTGGCTTTCCTTTCCCCTACTTCCCCACTTGTAGCTTCCCCTACTTCCCCTCCATTCATACACCATCTCTTCCTTTACTCTCCCTCCCTTACTCTCCCTCCCTTACTCTCCTTCCCTTACCGCCCCTACTTCCCTAGCTCACCTCCCCAGACTCCCAAAATTACTCTCCAGCTCTACTTGTCCTACTTCCCTAACTTCCCATTCATTACCCTCCCCTCCATCGACATCCATCCACTCCCCCTCATCCCTCCCTCGTCTCCCTTTATCACCTCTCACCTATCCTCACTTCTCACACTTACCGTCGCCTTTCTTAATTCCTCTACTTTCACATACCCAACTTCCCCTTTGTTCCGCTACATCCCCTCCCTGCCCCTACTATCCCTCCCCTTACTTATCCTTTCCCTTTATCTTCGATGAAAAACGTGAAAAGCGAGCGAAATCCTCTTTTCTAGAAAACTAGGAAAAATTGTGTTTGTAAGCAAAAATTTGAAAAGCTTTTCAAACATTGCTGAGGGGGTAAAAACTACTTTTAAAAAATTCAACATATTGCCATCTCCTTTTTCTATTTTCCACCTCTTTCCGAAATATATGACGAAAGTTTTGGTGACCTAGCATTCGAATAAATGGTGGCAGCTGCGGTTAATATTGTTTCCCTACTTTTTTCTCCTCTCATTCGCGACCATCCCAGGAGAGAGAAATAGAAGGAGAAAGAGAGGGAGGGTTGTGATGGCGGGTTGGTAAAAAATAGAAAAAAAGGGTGGGTCACGCAGACGTTCTGAATGAGGTCTGACGAACGTCAGCAGTGGTGCAAACATAGAATACGAGAGAAAAGCTTGCAGGACCACTCGGAGACGGGGATAGACAAATAGAAGCGGAAGTACAAAGCACCCGTGTAACTGCCCACGCTCGTAGCACGTAACAACCCCTTCGCGTCAATGCAATCCATTCGTTTTTGTTCACGTGACAGAGATGTCCTCTACCCTTTGGCACGTGCTCTTTTTAAATCTCTCATTGTTTATGCTTCACTTTTTTGTCAAAAAATTAGTTATAATAGGCACCGCGCGCCAACTACAAAGATTTTCGTAGTCTATTAAGACGTTAATTGAGTCGTTCTAATCTCCCCTTGCCATACTTTTTCTCTACTACGCTCCCCTTTTCTCCTACTTCTTTTCCGTAATTCCCCTCCTTTACTTTCCTTTCCCTTCTCTCCCTTCATCTTCTCTCACTTCTCCATCCTTACTTCTTGTACTTGTCCTCTCCTTTCATAATTTCCCTCTTCTTAGTTATCTTTCTGTCCCGTCACTTCCTTTTCCCTACATTGCCTACATACACTTCCCTACTCATCCTTACTTTACTATTACTACTCCCTTCCCGTACTTTCCTCCCTCACTTCACCGCCATACTTCTTCCACTTGAATAACTTCCCATCCCCAACTCTCTCATCACTTAACTTACACCCTCTCATTTCCACCTTCCCTAATTCCCCTCCCATCACATCCACTATTCTCCTTCCATCTCTTCTCACTTTTCCTCCCCCAACTTCTACTTTCCTTCTCCTCCAATAATCCCTATTTCCCACCCCCTCACTTCCTTTTTCCTACTTTCCCTTCCCTCACCCACACCTCTCACTTTTCCTTACTTCTCACACTTGCCCTTTTCTCCAATCATTCCTCTCCTCTCACCTGATACCCCCTACCTTCACCTGCAATCAGTCCCTCTTCAGCTACTTCCCCTAACTTCCTTGCTCACTTTCGTCGACTTTCTTCACTGCCTCTTCTCTCCTTCATCTCCTCTCACTTCTCCTACCTCCCCTCTTATAAACTTCCCTCACCCCCTTGCTCACCAATCTCGCTTCCCCTCTCGAGAAAAAAATACTGAAACATTTGTTGAATTTTTATGTTCATTTTTTTTCATTCTAAAATTAAAAATTGAAAAATTGTAGTGCTATCCAATTCAAGGTACTCAAGCTTTTGAAATTGAAACTGGGCACCATTATGAGCTTTGACAACAAATGAACATTTAATCGCTTAAAGTGATTTCCTCACACTGAAGGAAATTGCTGGATTGGCTCTGGGACGTTATCAAAGGTGGTCGGATTACCTCTTTGATAGTCGGAGCTGTTCTTTCTTTCTTCCTTCATTTTCTCTCACCTTTCACTGCTCAGTTCTATTGACTTCCCAAAGCCTTCGTCTTCTTTTTCTTCACCTACGGCTTTCTCTAGGACGGGAAAAAATAAATTAAAATAAAATAAAACCGGAAGAAGAGACGAATCTTGTAATTTAAGAAGGGACTTCAATTAACGCGAAAAGGACTTTCCTACGTATCAAGGAAGTCGGGTCTCCTTTTTTGCTTGTCTACCATGAACTTCCGGATCCTGTGCGAAGGGAAAAAGGCTTGGAATCCTTGGACGGGACTCGGTGAAGTTTTTCAATCTGTTATATCGTTACGAGAAAGCGCAGAAGAGAGACAAGTTGTTTGCTTTTTGTAGAGAGTATGTTGAAGTGTTGCACTCTTACCGGAAATAAAAAATAAAAAATAAAAATAATAATTATAATAACGTATGGAAATTTTATTAAAGATTAAAGATTTTGATCAGTTTGTAATGAGATTTCAGGTTTTCTGCCTGACCGGAATATCAGAAAACCGAAAGCTTTCTCTAAATATCCCAAATTATCTTTTGTGGTTGGAAATTTATTTTTTAACTGAGAATGTAACTATTCAATTTAAAAAAAAAATTTTTTTCTTTAATAGAAAATTTATGTAATTGGGTAGAAATTTAACTACTTTCTTAACTTTTTTTTAAGGTTCATCTATTTGTAGCAAAATTTTACAATTCTGGATGAAAATTGATCTTTTTTAGTTAAAATTTTATCTTTATGGTAAAAATCTAATCTTCTTGTTTGATTTTTTTCTTTGTGTGGTTAAAAATTTTTTGTTGAAAATATATACATCTCTTTGGTTGAAAATTGAAATATTTTTTTCAATTCGTTTTTTGTTAGAAAATTAATATTTGCGGGTTGTAAATTCAACTGTTTAGTAAAAAATTCGTCTTTTTGGTAAAATCTAATCTTCTTGTTCGAAATTTTGTCTTCGTGTGGTAAAAAAGGCTTTGGTTGAAAATCGAAATATTTTTTTTAAATTCGTTTTTTTATTAGAAAATTAACATTTGCAGATGGGAAATTCAACTTTTTTTATAGAAAATTCATTTTTTTGGTTGGAAAATTCAACTTCTGAGTTCAAAGTTTACATACTGTGTTGAAAATTATTATTTTTTTTTTTGGGTGAAGATTCATCATTTTGATTGAAAATTCATGTCTTTGGTTCAGAACTTAACTCTCTCGTTAAAAATTCGTCTTTTTGGTAGAAAATTAAAATTTTCGAGTTCAAATTTCAACTGTTTTGAAGAAAATTCGTCTTTTTGGTTGAAAATGAAACTATTTTTTTATAATTTGTATTATGTTTATATAAAATTAATATTTGCTGCTGTAAAATTGAACGTTTTTGTATAAAATCATTGTATTTTTTGAAAATTTTTTTTTGTAGAAAAGTAATTATTCATGATTGAAAATTCGCATTTTTTGTTTAGAATTTATTTTTGTAGGTTAGAACTATTTGGTTCAAAATTCAAATATAGTAGGAAATTAATCTTGTGATCTTCATAGTTAAAAATTCGTCTTTTTGGTTGAAAATTAATATTTTTAGGTATCATTTTCTAGCATTTGTTTAAAAATTCAACTGTTTTGTTTAAAATTTATTCATTTTGTTGAATATTTTCTTTTTTTGGTTAAACCATTTTGCTTTGAAAATGCGACGGTTTTGTTGAAAATTGAACTGTTTTTTTATAATTCGTCTTTTTGATAGAAAATTATTATTTGTTGGTGTAAAATTGAATTTTTTGCAGAAAATTCCATTCTTTTTTGTTGAAAATTATTTTTTATTTGTCACTGAAAATTAATACCTTTTAGTTGAAAATTCAACTATTTCTTTTAAAATCATTGTATTTTTTGAAAATTATTTTTTTTGTAGAAAAGTAATATTCATGATTGAAATTTTTTTTTTTTGTTGAGAATTTATTTTTGTAGGCTAGAAATATTTTGTTCAAAATTCAAATATAGTAGGAAATTAATCTTTTAATCTTCATAGTTAAAAATTCGTCTGTTTGGTTGAAAATTCATCTTTTTAGGTATCATTTTCTAGCATTTGTTTAAAAATTCAACTGTTTTGTTTAAAATTTATTCATTTTGTTGAATATTTTCCTTTTTTGGTTAAACCATTTTTGTTTGAAAATTCGACGGTTTTGTTGAAAATTAAACTGTTTTTTTATAATTCGTCTTTTTGATAGAAAAATATTATTTGCGGGTGGAAAATTGAACTGTTTTGTAGAAAATTCCATTCTTTTTTGTTGAAAATTATTTGTTTTTGTTACTGAAAATTAATCTTTTTTAGTTGAAAATTCAACTATTTCCTTTAAAATCATTGTATTTTTTGAAAATTATTTTTTTGTAGAAAAATAATATTCATAATCGAAAATTCGTATTTTTTGTTGAGAATTTATTTTTGTAGGTTAGAACTATTTGGTTCAAAATTCAAATATAGTAGGAAATTAATCTTTTAATCTTCATAGTTGAAAATTCGTCTTTTTGGTTGAAAATTCATCTTTTTAGGTATCATTTTAGCATTTGTTTAAAAATTCAACTGTTTTGTTTAAAATTTAATAATTTTGTTGAATATTTTCCTTTTTTTGTTTAAACCATTTTGGTTTGAAAATTGGACGGTTTTGTTGAAAATTAAACTGTTTTTTTTATAATTCGTCTTTTTGATAGAAAATTATTATTTGCTGGAGAAAAATTTAACTTTTTTTTAGAAAATTCCATTCTTTTTTGTTGAAAATTATTTTTTTTTCCACTGAAAATTAATCTTTTTTAGTTGAAAATTCAACTATTTCTTTTAAAATTATTGTATTTTTTGAAAATTCTTTTTTTGTAGAAAAGTAATCTTCATGATTGAAAATTCTTATTTTTTGTTGAGAATTTATTTTTGTAGGTTGGAACTATTTGGTTCAAAATTCAAATTCAGTAGGAAATTAATCTTCATAGTAAAAAATTCTTCTCTTTGGTTGAAAATTCATCTTTTTAGGTGTCATTTTGTAGTATTTGTTCAAAAATTCAAATGTTTTGTTTAAAATTTATTCATTTTGTTGAAAATTTTCCTTTTTTGGTTAAACCATTTTGGTTTGAAAATTCGACTGTTTTGTTGAAAATTAAACTATATATATTTTTTAAATTAAGGTATTTTTTGAAAATTCTTTTTTTGTAGAAAATTATTCTTCATAGATGAAAATTTGTATTTTTGGTGAGAATTTATCTTTGTAGGTTAAAAATTTGAACTATTCGATTCAAAATCCAAATATAGCAGAAAAAATAATCTTTATAGTTAAAAATTCGTCTTTGTGGTTGAAAATTCATCTTTTTAGGTATCAATTTCTAGTATTTGGTTAAAAATTCAATTGTTCTGTTTAAAATTCAATCATTTTGTTGAAAATCTGCCTTTTTGGGTGAAACCTTTTTATTTTGATAATTCGACTGTTTTATTGAAAATTTAATTATTTTGTTGATAATAATTAAAATATTTTGTAAAGAAGTCATCTTTTTCTTGTGCAATATTGCAATCTTGAAAACTTATTTAAAAATTTCGACTTTTCTTGATTTGTTGCTGTAGTGTTCCCAAGCAAAACTAAGATCCGGCTCGAAGGACCATCTTTCCTTTAACTCTTCTTTTAAGATTAGAGCGAAATTCGAGTATAAAAAAATAGAAGGAAGTTTGGAAAAGAATTATAATTCTGGGATGAAACTGAGAATTTCCGTAAAGAATTATAATTCTTAGATCGAACTGACAATTTTTGAAATTTCTATTCAAATTGAAAATTATGATTCTTTTACGAATTCTTCTGTTCCAAATCAGTATAAATCTCATGACCAAGAACTATCCGATGTTCCAACTTGGAATAACAATTTTATTTCCAAAACTCCTTGTTCCAGATTAGAAATCTTTGAAATCTTTTAAAATATTTAGAAATCTCTTGATATCTTTAAAAATAAAATTTCCTAAGCTGAAAAACTTTGACCATATTTACCCCGGTGATCCATAATTACCCCGGTGTCCCATACTAACCCCGGTTGACTTTATTTTTTCCAATTTTAATTTTTTTTTGTGTATCCAGTCATAAAATGGAATTGTTTCAATCAATTTTTTTCGATTGAATAATTTAAAAAAAGAGATGATTGTTTTAAATAGGATTTTTGGAAGTTTTGCTACAATTTGTAATGAGCGGTAGAACATAACATCAAGAAAATAATGCCCGAGGTAGACGAGGTGACTTAATTGAAAGATACAATTTGGCACAAATTTCTCAGTATATGTGTGTTTATGTATGATTATGTGTGTACATGTGTAAGTATCTCTGTCTGTCTAACTATTTCTCTAAGTAAATGTGGTTTGTGTGTGTATGAGAGACTGGATTGAAACACATGTATGAGAAAGTGCACTCGGGCTAATGCTCCGCATAAACTGCCTTGCTTGTATCTAGCATACTTCCTCATGCACCAAAGCACTTTCCTGCAAAGCACCGCATTTGTAATTACGCTTGCGCTTAATTGTCACTGATAACGAGATAACTGATCCTCGTGTCCCGCGAATATCTTTCTCCTGGAACGACTCAGAATCACGTGCTGAGGCTTGATTTCGTGATAGCGAATGGAACATCGTATTAAGAATTTTATAGCCGGAAAAGCTACTTAGGAGGAGGAAGACGAAGTAAAAATTGATTCCGGCGCGGGGAATCGAACCCGTGCCCACTGGCCCGAATCCCGGTGCGCTACCACTGCGCTAACCACGGAGTCGGCAATAAGTTACGTCTGCCACATTAGAATGTTAGATCCTTTTTGGCATTTTTAACCAAATAGTGGAATCTTCAAGCCAAAAATGCGAATTTTTTAATAGAGTGTTTAATTTTTTACCCAAACAGTCGAATTTTACATCCAAAGGGACGAATTTCCAACAAAATAGTTGAATTTTCAAACAAAAAAGATAAATTTCAAAATTATTCGATTGTTCAACAAAGAAGATTAATTTTCTACCCTCATAGATTAATTGTCAACAAAATATGTAAATTTCCTACCGGGAATACCTAATAGAATTCAATGAGAAATTCCAAATATTGTTGGTTGAATTTTTTTTTTTTTTATTTCTGCTATTATATTTTTAATTTGGAATTTATTTCGTTTGGTTGAAAATTCTGCTATTTACTTGAAAATTGATTTATTTTCTTGAAAGCGAAACGGATTTGTTAAAAAGTCATCTTTTTTTTAAATAATTAAACTAACTGGTTGAAAGTTAAACTACATTCTTAAGAATTAATTTCTTTGTTTGAAGATTCTTCTATTAGGTACAAATTTTTTTCTCTTTTTTGGAAATTCAATTGACAATTCATATATTTAGTTGAAAACTCGTCTTTTTTGGTAGTAAATTAATTTTATTGGACAAAAAATTCTCTTTTTTTCTTGAATATTCAACTATTTCATTCATCTCTTTAGTTAAAAATTCAAACTTTATGGTGAAATTTCGTTTCTTTTTTGAAAAATAATTTTTTCAACTGAAAATTAAACAATTTCCACCGTTGGTTGAAAATTAAACAATTTCCACCTTTGGTTGAAAATTTATCTTTTTTAGTTGAAAATTCATGTATTTTTTGAAAATTCGTCTTTTTTGTAGTAAATTAATCTTCTTGGTTCAAAAAATATGTTTGTGGTTAAATATTGAACTTTTTGGTCCAACGTTGTACTATTTTGTTGAAAATTAATTTTTTAATTTTTGAAAACTTATTTTTTCAGAATTAAATTTTTTTGATTGATGATTTATCTATTCCTTTTTTTGTTCAGAAGCTAATATTTTTTAGATGCAAATTTAACTATTTGGTTGAAAGTTTATATATTTTTAGTTGAAAATTCTTTTTTTTTTGTGGTTGAAAATGTCACTATTTTATTGAGAATATATATATTTTTTGATTGAGAATTAACTTTTTTACCGAAAGTGCAACTATTCTATTTTTGTTTACAAATTCGTCTTTTCAGTAAAAATTTAACTATTTAATTGGAAGTTTATCTTTTTTTAGTAAAAAAGTATTGTATTTTGTTCAAAATTCGTATTTTTGATAGAAAAATAATCTCCTTGATTGAAAATTCATCCCTTTCAGTTAAAAATGCAACTACTTGTTTTTTTTTTTTTTTGTTTTTTTTTTTTTTTCTAAAAATTCGTCTTTTTGGATTTTTTAAATTGTAAAATGAACTGCTTTTTTTAAAAGATGTTTTACTTTGTACAAAATTTACTTTTCTAACTTATTCATCATTTCCGTTAAAAATTCAACTATTTAGTTCTAAATTATAATTTTTATTGAAAATTAACTTTTATTTTTTAAATTGAAAATTCATCTATTTGGTGGAAAATTCAATTATTTGATGCAAATTTTCTCTTTCCTTTGTTGAAAATTCTTTTTTTTTTGTTCAGTTAAAAATTTAATTACTTGGTTGAAAGTTGTTGTACTTTGTTGAACATGAATTTTCCAAAAATTTAACGATTACATTTTTGGTTGAAAACTTATATTTTTCAGTGGAAAATTCATTTATGTTGTTGAAAATTCGTCTTTTGATAGAAAATTAATCTTCTTGGTTGAAAATGAACTTTTTTGTTGAAAATTCAACTTTTCAGGTTGAATATTCAACTGTTTTCTAAAAAGTTAGTATTTTTGGCTTGAAAATTCAACTGCTTGTATGAAAATGCAACCTTACTCAAGTAAATTTTAATCTTTTCTGTTTGCAAATTCAAGCGTTTGGATGAAAATGAATATTTTTGTTCTGAAAATTCCACTTTTTGTTAAAAATTCTTCTACATTGTTAAATAAATCTTTCGTGGTCTAAAATTCCATTGTGTTGTTAAAAATTTGTCCTTGTGGATTGAAAATTAATTTGTCTTCGAAAAATTCCTTTTATTTTGTTTTGAAAATGTAACGTGAAAAATCATCATATATCCCCTGTTTTAAGAGAATTTTATGCTCTGAAATCTGATATTTTAATATTCGTGTTCAGCCAATAAAAATGATTTTAATAGTGCTTAGCCGAAAAAAAAGCCCCAAAAAGGTAATTTGCCACATTGCGTAATTTTGTAAATAGATTTAAAAAAGTTGTATTTTTACGTACGTACTGCAACTGATAGCGTTTCCAAACCAAACTAACATCCGGCTCGAAGGACCACCTTAGCTCTAACTCTTCTTTCAAGGGTCGAGTGAAATTCGAGTGCAATTCTAGTACGAAAATTAGTCTGTAATTCTATAGACTCTGTGCTTGGGTAATGTAAGATGAGAAAAATGACCGTTGCAGTTTTTCAAACCACTTCGTCTATAGAAAACCGATACCTGAGAAAAATTCGTCTGTGCCGCGAAACTGCGGCCGTTCTCCAACTCAGGCATGCAAAATACGTGTCTCATGAGGGCGGTGATGCGGCAAGTTCCTTCGGAAAGGTGATACGTACTAGCAATTGCAGTCGATACATGAACATTGAACAAGGCTAGCACAAAAAAGTACAATTTTTCCAGACACAAAAAAAAATAAGCATCCTCAACCATAAAAATCGATATTTTTCATAGCTTCTTCTTCCACTGTTTTAAAATGAAAAAAGACTCTTTTTTTTCCTTTTTTTTTAAAGTTGTAGACATGAAATCTTATATAGATTTTGTTCGCAAACCTGATTGGCTGCCGCACTGGATGAATATGAATTTTAGTTACTTTTTTCGGTATGTTCGTTTGAATTTTCTGTACTTTTGTAAATCACAATTTCCAAGTTAGTGATTTTGTATCATGATGAAATTCATTTCTGAATATTTCTAAAGATTATTGATAAGAAAGTAAATTTGAATTGCCAATGTTTTTTAGTTTTAGAAAATAATTATTTTAATAACATTTTTCTATCCCACTATGATTTGTAAACTTTAATTTGCAATCTAGAAGATTTTTAAGACATTTTTTAATTTTACAGGAATTTAAAAAATTGTAGAAAATCTTTTAATCATTTCAACAGATATTTCCAAGTTTTAGAAGTTTTTCAAAAATCGAAAATAACTGAAATCTGGGGAATATTACAAGAAATTTAAAAAAGGTCGATTTTTGAAGATTTCGAAAAGAAAGTGTTTTCACAATTTTGAAAAGTTTCAAGAGAATAAAACATTCTTCTTCAGATTCTTGCGATAATTTAATATGATTTTTAGTTTGAAAAATGAAAATTAAAGAATATTTCAAAAAAGTTCCTAAAGTTTCTGTAAACAACGTATAAGATTTTGAAGAAAAATTTTCAAGTTTGCGAGATTCCATAATTTAAAAAAAAATCGAATAAGTTCTGTATACTGATTTCTTTTAGGTCTGTGTTAATTATTATCCTTAATTTTAAAAATTCTTGAAACGAAAGCCCGTTCACTATAGCAGTACATAAATAAATTCAAGTTTGAGAGATATTTAAACATTTTGAAAAGATACAAAAGAAATTATAAAATTTGAAAAAAATACTAAGATTCCTGGGATAGCTTCTTATGATTTTTCGTTACAAAGAATTAATTTTTAAAGAAAATTTTAAAATATATGAAAACATTTCAAAAGATTTCTAAAAATATCGAAAAATAGTCTGGAAGATTTTAATGCGTTCTTTTTTTAATTTGAAAGGGTTTTCAGTAATTCTTCTTTATTCATAATGTGTCCCCTAAGGGTTTACATGACTTCCATTTCTTACAACACTTCCTTCTACATTTTTTATAAAATCTTATCCTTACTATTTACAATTATTTACACCTATTTACATAAAATCTTATATCGAACGCCTTAAATCTATTTTTGACGCTAGCGCAATTTGGGACGTGTTAGCGAACGAGTGAGCGAGTGATCGAAAGCGAGAGTGCAAGCGAGAGAGAGAGAGAGCGGCAATGCAAACGCATCTTAATCTACTTATGCTATTACATAATTATTACTTACAAATCTTTACGCTTCTTATTTAAGCGACTTCCGTTTCCTTTTTCTTTCACTTCTCTTGTACCTCCATTTT
This sequence comes from Andricus quercusramuli, assembly GCA_932178445.1. NCBI lineage: Eukaryota > Metazoa > Arthropoda > Insecta > Hymenoptera > Cynipidae > Andricus > Andricus quercusramuli. Next base: position 194,617 of record CAKNXH010001601.1, read on the forward strand.
ACCATTTTTTGCATCCATTCTTTCATTCTTTTTCAATTACTCCCCTAGCATCCTCTAACTCCTTCATCCACTCTTCCCCCAAACCATCCTCCCCTAGAATCTTTACCACATTCTCTTGCCAGGTTCCTTTATCTTCCATTCCTCTCCTACATCCTTCCCATACATGCTCCCATGTTTCCTCTTCCCATTCACATATTCTGCACTTCCTGTTATCTTTCTTCTCCCAATACATACTTGCCCTTACCTCGTTTCCCAATCTAAATCTTGCTATTCTTGTCCATCTTTTCTCTCCCCATCCCTTTTCTAAATACTTTGGTACTCCTTCCTTTTTTATCATCTTATACCATATATTATATTTTGATTCCTCAATCATCCCCCATCTTTCTATTAATTGTCTTTCTCTCTCCCTTTTTTCCACTTCTTCATAGTTGACTTCAGTCCCGTCTTCTATATCTCTAGCCTTAAAGAACTCCCTCCTTTCTTCCTCCCATCTCGTTAATTCAATCGCCCTCCCTCTCCTTTCTTCTACCTCCATCAAACACCTTCTTGCTAACTCCCCTCCCTTTCCCTCCCTCAGCTTCGTCTCAAAATTCCATGCCCTCTTTCCCGCTCTAGTACTTAATTTATCCCTTTGCGCTTCTTCTCTCACCATATATCCCGGCGTCCTCCAGTCTACCCCTAGCGTCCACCTTATATACCTTTCTTGTAAACTTTCAATCTCTTTCCTTTCTTTCCATCCACATATCTCTGCTCCATAACCTAATACCGGCCATACCAGCGTATCAAATAACCACATTCTCCTTCTCCAATTTTTTTTAAATCTTCTTTTTCCTATTCCCCATATCTGTTTCATTACCCCTGCTGCTTTTTTTATCCTTTCTCTTATATGAGCTCTATGATCTCCATTTGCTTGCAAGGTATATCCCAGATACTTAAACTCTTTTACTTCTTCTAATTTTTTTCCCTTCCATCTTCCCGTCCATTCTTTTTTCTTCCCCCTCCTTTTCTAAACCTCATTATCTTTGTCTTTTCTACATTTAAATTCAACTTCTTTCCATCTAAGTATCTCTCTAATCCGGTAATTAAGCCCGCCATCCCTTCTTCATCCTCTGCCATCAACACTATATCGTCTGCGTATGCCAGTGTATATATCTTTCCGTTCCCTATCCTAACTCCTCCCCACCCTTTTCTCTTCATTTCTTCTTCCAAGTCTGATATTAATATATTAAATAAAAGCGGGATCAGAGGACATCCTTGCCTTACCCCACTCACCAACCAGAAACTATCTCCCACTTGCTCTCCTACCTTTACCTTGCTTTTTGTCTCTCTAAAAATTTCCGATACTCTCTTTATTAATCCCTCTCTTATCCCCTTTTTCACCATAACTTTTTCTATCTCGCCTCGGTCTAATGAGTCAAACGCCGCCTTCAAGTCCACGAACACTGCTATCATTGCCCCTTTCTCCCTTTTAATCCTCTTATTTACTAAGTAGTTCAGAACATATATATTGTCCATTACCCCCATCCCTTTTCTAAACCCTGTCTGATTCGGTGGCTCTATCTTTTTCTCCACAACTTCTTTTTTTAACCTCTCCGATAAAACAGTCACATATACTTTATACAGTGTTGGCATTAGTGTCACTCCTCTATAATCTTTAACCTCCTTTCCTGTGCCTTTCTTCACTATTGGTATCACTACTCCTTCTTTCCATAACTCTGGCCACCCCTCTCCTCTCCATACTCTATTGCACATTATCCACGCCCATTCCTCTAATTCTGTCCCCCCATATTTCCATACTTCATTTGGAATCTCATCTATACCAGGTGCCTTTCCATCTTTCATCATCCCTAATACCTTGACTATTTCCTCTCTTGTAATATCCTCCTCCTCATCTGTTTCCCTACCATCTCTCCCTCCTTTCCTAACTTTCCTCTCTACCCCTCCTAGTAATTCCATAAAATATGTTTTCCATTCTAACATCTCAATATCCTGGTTTACTCTTTTCCTTCTTCTTCTCTCTTTATTTACCACCTTCCAAACCTCTTCTTCCGTCCTAGCCTTCTCCGCTTCTTCTTCAAACCTTTTATTTTCTTCCTCTTTTTTTTGATCACACATCTCAGTATACTCCTTCTTTTTTCTCCTATATTCTGCTCCACTACTTGTCCCTTTTCTCCATTTTCTTAATACCTTTCTCACTTCCTTCTTCTTCTGTTTACAATCCTCATCCCATCCACTTCTATCCCCTCCTTCACTAACTTCTTTTTTGCTTGTGCACTCTAATGCTCCTTTTATTTCTCCTACCATTATTTCCATTTCCTCGTTTAAATTCCCTTCCCCCATTTTGATATTCCTGATTTTTTCTTTAAGCTGTTCTTTACCTTCCCTTGACCAATCCCCTCTTCCTACTCTTTTCACTTTTGCTTCCTTTTTAGCGTTTTTGTTATTACTCATTTCTCCCTCTATCGTCACTATTACGGGAAAGTGATCCGAATCTATGTAGTTGCCTACCTCTAGTCTCTTAACCTTCTCTCTTACTTCGTCATCCACTATCACATAATCAATTACCGTTCCCCTCTTTCCTCCTGAACGTGTAAATTCCCCTTCCTCATCCCCCTCTATACTTCCGTTTAGGATAAACCATCCCATCTCCCCTAGGCTCTTCAACAACTTCTTTCCCTCCCCATTCAGTATCTTGTCTTTGGATTTTCTTCCTCGCTCTCCATCCCATTCCCTTCCTCCTCTATCTCCTGTTCTCGCATTAAAGTCACCTCCTATTATTAGCCTACTCTCAAGCTTATTTTCTTCCATCAGTTCTCTCATATCCTCTGATTTTTCCTGCATATCACCGTTCACATAAACCCCCACTATCTTCCACCTCTCTCCTCCCATATTTATCTCTTCTACTATTAATCCTTCTTTATGTTCTTTCAACTCTTTTTTATCATTCTCTCTTATACATTCGTTCCTTACTCCCATCACCATTCCTCCCATTGCTCTGCCCTTTTTATTCTTCCTCTTTGCATTTTGAACCTGCCATTTGTAACCTCTTGGTAATCTTCCCCTTACTCTTTCCCATCCCTTTTCATCTAGCCACGTCTCCATCATTACAACTACATCCCATTGTGTCAAATTTTTCATGAACTCCCTATCCTTTCGTTCTAAGCCTGCTATATTCCAGTAGCATATCCTCCATTCTTCCCTACTTTCGTTTCCTGTTTCTTTTGGTTTCTCACTATTTCTTATTTCTTTACCTCCTGTTCCTTTCTCTTCTAGTTTCCCGATACTTCATTTTTTACTAAATCTTCCCTGTCCTCATCCCAATTCCACCATACACCTTCTATCTGTATTTTCCCATACTTAACCCATGTTCTTCTTCCTTTTTTTCTTTCCTCTTCCGCTATTTTCCTTAACCTATACTGCATGTTCCTTTCTACCCATGTCAAATCATCCTCTATTCTCTCCGAGCTTCCATATAACATCCTCTTCTTTGTCATCACTTCCCTCTTATGTTCCCATTTCTTCAGTTTCACTAGTGCCATTCTCTCCCCTCTTCGCTCTTCCCTTCCTACACTTCGCACTTCCTCTATCTCTACCTTAGCATCAATCCTTTTTAGTACTTCTTCCACTCCTTCCCTTAGCTCCTTCCCCTCTAATCTTAGACCCTTTATCACTATGTTTCTTTTTCTTTCTTCTCTCTCTTTTTTTTCTATTCTTTGCTCTATTTTTCTCAGCCTTTCCTTCTCCTTTTTCCCACTCTCCCCACCTCCAAACTCACGGTTTGAGCTTTCAATTTTTGTTATTCTACCTTCCAACTCCTGTACCTTTTTATTAGGCTCTTCCTTCTTTTCTAGTCTTTGCTCCAACATCTGCATCCTTTTCTTTAACTTTTCCCTGACTTCTTCCCATTTCCTCATTTCTTTCCTAAGTTCGGCCATTTCCTGTCTAATTTCTTTCCTAATTTCCTCCACCCTTTTCTCCTGCCTTTCTTCATACATCCCCATCACTTCTGTCATCATTTCGCGCGTTTCTTTTAATCTTTCCATTTCCAACGGATCTTTAGCCTCATCTCTATCTCTTTCCGTCCCCTTATTTTTCTCATCCATTTTTGGATTTTTCAAGCTTGCCCCTATAACTTCCTTGTCTTCACTGCTGCCCCGCTCCTCTCTCTTCCTTTTAAAGAATGCCTCAATTGATCCCACGCTTTTCGCCCTCAATCTATCCTTTTCTACTGTTTTACGATACTTTCCCCTTGCCCTCCTTTCTTTGTTCTCCCCTTTCGGTGTACTAAAAACTTCCTGATCCAAATCCCTGCTTTCCTTACTAGTTTGCGCTCCGCTAGCCATGAATCCAATTCAAACAATCCCGCCTCCTATCGTTCTCTGTCTCCATCTACCGTCACGTCTACCTGCCTTGCCTTTCTCCCTCTCTACCCTGCCCTGCTACGACACGCTACGACCAACCTGGTCCTCCCACCCTGTCACAAACCTCAAACCCACCTAACCTCAACTTCCACACAAATCGGTCTTGATCCCCAAAACTATCCTCACCCCCTTGTCAATCTTTCAATCCCTCAATCAATCCCTCACAAACGAACCCCTCTACACACATCCACAATCCACTCACCTCAAATTTCACCACAATTATCAGAAAAACTCAGCACCAAATTTCACCACTGCCACACACTTTCACGTGGGAAACGGAAGTCGGGTTTTCAGTAATTAAATGTAAAATATTTTCAAAAATATTTTGAAGCTTTGAAAAAATTTCAATTTAATATAAAATTTGAAAAAATTTCAAGAAATTCAAAACAAGATGTAGTTTTTTTTAAGCTTTTAAGGATTTTGTTAAGTTTGAAGATAACAATGAAATTTTTTAAATATCCTGGAATATTTAATGTGATTTTTTATTTTTTTAAATTAATTTTAAAATAATATTTTTAAAGATATTTAAGAATTTTAGAAGTTTTCAAGAAATAAAAAATATTTTCAAACTTTGAAAAATAGCAGAAAATTTGAAAAGTATTTTTAAATTTCTTCCAAACTTCTACATGTCCCGAATATCTTTTAAACTATCTTAAACTTTTCTGAAAATGTTGTAAAATCCTGTAAAATAAAAAAGTGCCTTAAAAATATTCCAGATGTGTTTTCTGACATATCTGAAATCTTACAAAGACTTGTTGAATTTTCCCCACGAACCCAAAAAAAATTATATTTATGTGAGCCTAACAACAAATAAACTTAAAAAATAAACAGTTGAAATTTAAGAATTTCAAATTAGAGTTAAATCAAATTCGAAATCGTTGAATTACCGTTTTATTTTCAGGGATTCTATTCATTAAATAAATATTTATTCTAAGTTTTTATTTTGTATGAAAAATTAGATTTTCCGCAAATTGTAATTTTTTTTCCTTGACAGAAAAATCTTTTTTAGTTGAAAATTCATTTCTCTGGATGACAATGTAACTATTTCGCAGAAAATTCGTCTTTTTTGGTGGAAAATTAATCTGTTTTGGTTAGAAAGAATACTAAAAACTACACGACTAATACATTTTTTATCAAGAATAAATTTTCACGTTGCTGTTGTTGAAAATTCATTTTTTTTTTGAAAATTCAACAAATCATTGTTTTGGTAGAAGATTCATAATTTTAGTTGAAAATTCATCTCTTTGGTTTACAATGTAAATATTTCGTTGAGAATTCGTTTTTTCTGTAGAAAATTGATCCTTTATAAGGAAAATTCATCCATTTGGTGGAAAATTTAACTATTTGGTTAAAAATGGACTTTTTTGTCGTGAACCATTATTTTCGTGTTGAAAAATATAACTACTTTAAAGTAAATTCGTCTCTTTTGGAAATACTTTCTTCTTCTTTGGTTAAAAACACAAATAGTTAAAAATTTGGTCTTTTCTTGATTGAATTCAACTGTTTTTTATTTTTAATCCATATTCTTTTTGGTTGTCATATCAATTGCGTATTGAATTTTTCCTTAAGAATTCATCGTTTTTGGTTTAAAATTTATTTACTTGAAAATTAACTGTTTTGTTGAATTTTTCATTCGAAAAATCTGAAATCTTCAAGAATCTTTCCAAATTTTCTTAAGAATCTTAGTAAAATTATATTTATGTAACACTAAAGAGAAATAAACTTGAAAAATAAATAGTCCTTGGAAATCTTCATTTTTTAATAAAAATGATTTTTCCCCTTAAATCGGAAAACTCCACGAGCGCATAACGCGTGATTGATGCTAGTGAAATTAAAATTGAACTTTTTTTTGTTTCAGGTAAGAGAAAAAATGGTCTTATCAAATTCAAAGAAAAAACGTTTTTATCAAATTCGAAGAAAAAGCTGTCAAAATTTGGTAAGTAGATAATTCTCAAATTGTTGACCGAATTTCAGAATGTTTGCGGTATGTTTCATAATGTTCCAGAATGTTCCAGAATGTTTCAGAATGTTTCAGAATGTTTCAGAATGTTTTAAGTATGTTTTCAGTATGTTTCGGAATTTTTCAGTCTCTTTGCAGTATATTTCAGTATGTTTTCAGAATGTTTCGGAATGTTTCAGTATGTTTCAGTCTGTTTGCAGTCTGTTTGCAGTCTGTTTCAGTATGTTTTCAGTATATTTGCAGTATGTTCCAGAATGGTTCAAGTATATTTTCAGTACGTTTCGGAACGTTTCAGAATGTTTCAGTCTGTTTGCAGCATGTTTCAGTATGTTTGCAGTATGTTTCAGAATGGTTCAAGTATGTTTTCAGTATGTTTCGGAATGTTTCGGAATGTTTCAGTATGTTTCAGTCTGTTTGCAGTATGTTTAAGTATGTTTTCAGTACGTTTCAGAATGTTTCCAGTATGTTTCAGAATGTTTCCAGTATGTTTCAGAATGTTTTATAATGTTTCAGAATGGTTGCAGTATGTTTTTAGTATGTTTCAGTATGTTTTTAGTATGTTTTAGAATCTTTTCAGTATGTTTTAGAATTTTTTCAGTATGTTTCGGAATGCTTCAGTATGTTTCAAAATGATTCCAGTCTGTTTTAGTATGTTTTTAGTATTTTTGCAGTATGTTTCGGAATATTTCCAGTATGTTTTAGAACGTTTTCAGTATGTTTCGGAATGTTTCCGGCACGTTTCAATATGTTTTCAGTATTTTCCAGAATGTTTTCAGTATGTTTTCAGTATGTCTTGGAATTTTTCTAGTACGTTTCAGTATTTTGTTGGTATGTTTCAGAATGTTTGCAGTGTGTTTCCAGTATCTTTTGGAATCTTTGCAATATGTTCAAGTATTTTTTTCAGTATGTTTCAGAATGTTTTCACCACGTTTTCAGTGTGTTGCAATATGTTTCGGAATGTTTCCAGAATGTTTCAGTATATTTTCATTATGTTTCAGAATGTTTTCAGTGTATTTCAGTATGTTTCAATATATTTTAGTATGTTTTTAGTATGTTTCGAAATGTTTCCAGTATGTTTCGAAATGTTTCCAGTATGTTTCAGAATGTTTCAGAATGTTTGCAGTATGATTCGGAATGTTTCCAGTATGTTTCGAATATGTTTCAGATTTTTTTCAGTATGTTTTTAGCATGTTTTAGAATGTTCTCAGTATGTTTTCAGTATGTTTCACTAATTTTTCAGTATGTTTCACTATGTTTTCAGTATGATTCAGTCTGTCTGCAGTA
>CAKNXH010001601.1:212509-230080 GCA_932178445.1 Andricus quercusramuli
GATAATCAGTCAAGTGTGACTGATAATCAGTCAAGTGTGACTGATAATCAGTCAAGTTTGACCGATAATCAGTCAAGTGTGACTGATAATCAGTCAAGTGTGACTGATAATTAGTCAAGTGTGACCGATAATCAGTCAAGAGTGACCGATAATGAGTCAAGAGTGACCGATAATCAGTCACTTTTGACTGATTAAAATTTAGATCCTATAAAGCTCGAAAATGAAAAATACAAACACAGACGCAAGATCAAAGGTTCGGGGTGGCGATAGTAAATTTTGAACAATTAAAATATTCGGTTGGCAATGCAAAAGAGAAAATGAGGAAGGACAGTCGGTGGACCGTAAATTATGTCTGTCCCGACGAAACCTTTTAGGCTGCAAATTAAAATTGCGACGTGACGTCTGCCTGCCGCCGACAATTTTACTCTCTCACTCTCTCCGCCACTATCAGCCGAACTGGCGAGACTAACTCATTTTTCAGCTGGATGAGAGTAGTGTGAACTAAATTCGCAGATATCATGTTCGCGATTATAGTGATCGAGATGAAAAATCAACTCATTTTTTATTCAGATCTCACGTGATCGGTTATACATAGATTCACATTGAGTGCTACAATCAAAAATAACAATCGTCGATCTCGTGAAATATGAAGAGATATTTTATTTCGTTCGTACCAATTGATTCTGCAGAGAATATTTTCATATCACGTCAATTTTAATTTTAATTTGAGAAGTAATAATAACGTAACTGATAATTAGTAAATAACTGGCGGTTCTATTGAAAATTTCTCTTTGGTTGAATTTAACTCTTTTTTATTTAAAATCGAAATTTTTTCGGTTCAAATATCAAATATTACATATTGCTGGTACAATTCGTTTTTTTTGTTGAACATTAATGTTTTACCTGAAAAAGTAATTATTCTAATATTGGTTGCAAATTGATTGCGTTTAGTTAAAAATTCAAGAATTTGGTAGAAAATAGGTTTGTGTGGGCTAAAAAATTCAACTATTAAGTTGAAATTTAATTATTTGGCTGAAAAGTCCACTATTCAGTTAAAAGTTTATATTTTTTTATAGAAAATTCATCTTTTCAGTCAAAATGGCAACAGTTCTTGGTTGAACTTGAAAGATTTTTTGTTGAAAATGCACCTATTTGATTGAAAATTCAATTATGTTGTTACAGGTTCAACTATTTTGTTGAAATTTCAATTATTTTCTTGAAAATATAATTGTTTAATTTATTCATTTGCTTTGGTTACAATTTGTACTATTTGTTAAAAATTTTTTGGTTTAAAAATGATAGTTTACAGTTAAAAAATCAACTATTACATTTTTCATATTTTTTTATGTTTTGGTTTTTAACAGATAAAATGTATTAAATAATTTGATGTTAATTGTTTTTTATCTACTGGTCTGAAATCGATATTTCTTTAATGTTGATTTTTATTTCTAAATTTCTCTTCATCAGACCCGTAATCTGGAAAACCTGGGTTCGGATCCCAGCGGAACTTGAGAACAATTTTTTCATATTTCGGAAATGAAAATAAATCAAAAGAAATATTGATTTCAGACCAGTACACAAAAAAAATTAACATCAAATTATTTACTACATTCTTTTTTGAGAATTCAACTTTTTCGGTTAAAAATTCGTTTTTTCTTCGGTTGAGAATAAATTTTTTAAACTGATATTTAACTATTCTTTTTTTTTTTGATGAAAATTGACCGTTTTCTATTTCAAATTCAACTGTTTAATTTTTAATTATTAATTTACCGTTTTTTGGTTTCATTTTGTTTCTAGTTCATTTTCTTGTTTGTTTGAAAGGTAATTTTTCAAATGAATATTAACTATTCCAATTTTGTTGAAAATCATCTTTTTTGTTTAAAGATTTAACTATTTTGTTGAAAATTCCACTGTTTTGTAGGAATTTTTTTTCTTTGTGGCTTAAAAATTCAACTGTTTTGTTAAAAATTCGTCTTTTTTATTGAAATTCTATTATTTTAAAACAGAATTCAACCATTTTTTTGAATATCACCTTTTTGTCTAAAAATTCATATTTTCGGATTAAAAATTAAATTGCTTTGTTAAAAATTTGTCTTTTAGGATTAAAAATGTAAATTTTTTGTTAAAAAATTTTTTGTTTGGGTTATAAATGGTCATTTTGGTAGAAAATTACATTATTAGGTTAAAAATTAACTTTTTGGTTGAAAATTCACATTTTCGAGCTGAAAAATCAACTGTTTTATTCAAAGTTCGTCCTTTTGGTTGAATGTCACTGTTTTTAAATTAAAATTCGAATTTTTTTTTGGTCGAAATATCAACTATCACATTTTTCGTTGAGATTTCGTTCTTGTTTTCTTTAACATTAATTTTTTACACGAAAATTTAATTATTTCATTATTTTTTAAAAATTAATCTTTTTTAATTAAAAATTCAACAATTTGGTTGATATTTTTGTTAGTGGAAAGGTGAAATATTTGCTTGAAAATATATTTTTGCAGGCTGAAAATTGAACTATTATGTTAAAAATTAATTATTTGGTTGAAAATTTCTTTTTTCGATTGAAAATTCATTTTTTTGTTTGAAAATATTTTTCAATACAAAATAAAAATATCAAATAACTATTTATTTTTGGATCTTTTTTTTTCATTTTCCTCGAGGATATATAAATATAATTTTCCTAGGCTTCTCGAGAAAATTCTAAACGATTTTTAAAGATTTCAGGTATGTCGAAAAATTATGTGAAAAATTTCAAAGATTTTTTTTTTCGATTTTAAAGGATTTCACAAAATTCTATGAAAAATTTGAGTAGTTTTTAACTATATTCAACACTTTTTGACGGTTGGAAAAATTTTTTATTCAAAAATATCTTCTCAGCTGACTCGAATTATCCCTAAATTTTTTTCAAATTCTTCCGGATTCAGTTTTGATGATTTTGGGAATCTTTTTTAATTTTTTGGGATATTTTAAATATTCTCAGAAACCTCAAGAACATTTTTTTAATCATCTTCAAATCTTCTAGATTTCTTTTAAATCATTTTAAAAATATTTTGGAATGTTTCTGAATCTTTTTCGATATTCTCTTAAAATGAACGTTTTAAAATAAAAAAATCACTGAAAATTTTTCGAGAAATCGTTAGAAAAGTTTTTTATTCCTTTGGAAACTTTTTAAATTTTAAAAAAACTTCTAAATTTGTTTGGAAATCTTCTACATTCTTTTTCGAAATTTTAGAAAATAATTACAAATATTTTTATACATTTCAAATATTTTCTTCAAATCAATTTTTTTTAAAATTGATGGGTATTTTTAATCAAAAATTATTATGATTTGATATTAGTGTTTCTCGTCGCAAATTGGTATTTTCAATTTTTTTAAATAGTTTTCAAAGAAGGTTTACAATCTCCAACCATTTTCTTGTAATGTTAGTGTTTCTCGCCTAAAATTGATATTGCTAATATTGCTTTTCTATTATTTTTAATAATAGATACTCTGAATGACAAAAATGTTATTAACGAGGATGTATAAGGTATATTAGATTAATTTAGAAAGTCGCTGCTCAATCTCTCTAGCAATCACCCCATGTGAAGAGTTCCACAAAGTCATCATGTGCCATAGATCACACAAAAATACGCCAGATTTTTGATGATCACAAGATCCATACTCTTCACTCTAATCACATCCACAAACTGAAGCTCTCCACGTGGGCACATTAGTATCCACCTCTTCCGTTTGAGGCGTCTCTGATAAATTTTAAAAATTAAAAATGAATGATTCATAATTTAAAAATTTTAGATTCGAGCATTCAGTTTCTTTACGGCTACAGAAAGGTAGCTTTTTAGGTTGAAACCTTATTAAGATACTTCTCAATAGATGAAACGAGTAAGCGGATATAACATCTACAATAGGGAATCTCATGGTCCTTCCTGTTTGGCACTCGCTCATTTATTTATTTTTCTTACTTTCTCACATTTTCCGCCCTTCCGTCTCTTTTTTCTCCCTCGGTATAAAATGAGTACGACGAAGAACGAAAATATGGGAATGAAAGAGGTGAGAAGCGAGGAATGAAAAAGAGGTCGAGAAAGAGCGAAATGAGGGCGCCGTGCTTTGTGGGAATGAATGAAATATGCGTGCATCATTTAATGGTTTATTTTTAATAGAATTTTTTCAGAAGCACAGCTTTTAATAGAGATCTCGGGCTTTCACGAGACACGTGTCGAGTCAGCTTATTTTCTCGCGGTATTGTAAATGTTGTCAGGCCGTCCGAGCACTCGTTTTTCTATTACGAGCAATTAATTACAGTCGAGACTCTCTCTTCATGTGGAGACTTTTAACAAATTAGCAGATTGTTTGCTTTCTCGCCTTTTTCCTTCCTTTTTAGGTCCCTTGACTTTAACAAATCTTTTCTGCTAAATTAAGTGGCGAAAAGTTTCATTTTAATTTGCAAGTGAAGTATTATTTATTTAAATAATCAACATTTTGAAACAAATGTATTTTTAAGTGATTACTGATGAAAATTGATAAATTTGGGAAGAACGAAAGGATTAGATGATTCAGATTTGGGATTTGGAAAATTTGTTAATTAATTTTCAACAAACAATTAAAAAAGTACAAATTGTGCAATATCGAACCACGTAATTTATAATTAATGTTGCACTTGAATCTGTTCAAAATTAATTTCGCAATAATTAAATGATTTTATTGATGTATCTAAAAGAACAATAGAGATAAAAGAAAAATTAAAATATATTTACACGGAAAACATACCATTCAAGTGGATTCAATTAATTTGTTTATATAATTTATAACAAAGCCTAAAAACTGTACTTTCAAGAATGAAAACTATGTTTATAGGGCTTAATTTTTCTGTTTGACAATTTTAAGAAAGATATTTTGAAACAAAATTTCTATCAAAGTCGCTTTGTGTAATAAATTACAGAAGATGGCTTAACCGTGAAGAATATGTTTTCAGCCATCAGTGTTCGTTTTAGGAGAGATAAATATTAAATGAAGAAAAAAGGGGAGATATAGGAATATGCTGAATATACATACTCATTTATTATACTAGAAAAAAACGCGCGCATGATTATTATTTTTTTAAAGTGATTTTTAAATTAATTAATTTTCTACCAAAAACAGACATTTTGATAGAGTAGTTCAACTTTCAAGCAAATAGTTGAATTTTCATCTAAAGAAGAAAAATTTACAGCCAAAAATGGAATAGTTGAATTTTCAGTTAAAATATTGATAATCAATACAAAAAAGGAATTTTCAACAAAATAACTGAACTTTCAACTAAGTAGTTCTATTTCAGTTTTATTTATTTATTTAGGTAGTTCTACTTTCAAAATAAATTTAATTTTCAACTAAAAAAGATGAATTCTTATTTAAAAAAGATGTCTCTTCTTACAAAAAAGAGATGAATTTTCAACCAGGAAGTTTATAATTCATACATTGAAGAGCATGCAATTAAAAAATTTAAAAATATAAGAATTTTGAATTTAAAGTCTTTAAAATTAATCTAATCAACCAAAAGACCAAAAACACTTCTGGATTCATCTCCGAAAAATCTAGTTGCGCTCTTTTGAATACCATTTTTAAAACAATCACATTATTTCTCAATGTTCTGCAATTGTTATAAACAAACAAAGCGTTCGATCGAGAAAAAAAACTTGGAAAACAAATTAGTACTGCCTTTTCCGGTAAACTCTGATTTTGAACAGACACGTATTTAAATAATTTTCAAATTATTTAAACAAATTATTTTATTTGTATCATTGAATAAGGAACTCATAACGTCTGGAAAAACGTCCATTTCGCGACTTACCTGAAAAGGCAACGGCTTAAGAAATTTCAAATTGTTTAAACAATTGAAAAATGAGTTTAAAAATTACTGGCTAATCTTAAATTACCTACCAACGATCTTTTTTTTTTTAAATTTTCCAAGTGCATTAATAAACCGCAATATTACGTAAAATTCCAAGCCACCACAGGGTTTTCTTTGGGGACAATTGTCCCTCGAATCCTACCTAGTTCTATTTATTTTTTCCTTTTTATTTTTTTATCTTGTATTGTACCCCTCGTGGCTTCGGAGGAGAAAAGGGAAGATTGCAGGAGATTATGCATACCTTATTCGTCCCTTCGCGCGATACGAAGCAAAAAGGTGGATGGTAGGCGAAATAAAACGATCCAGAGTATATTTACGCTCTGCTGAGAGCGACCGTCTTCAATTATCCCCGAGATGTCTAGAAATATAAACGGAATATTTATTAATTTTTTTATGTGTTAAATGAGATCTTTTTTCTGGATTTTGTAAATCACAACACTTTGTGAAGCTCTTCGCCTGGGGTGATTGCTATAGAGATTGATCAGCGACCTTTGTCGGAGCGGTATCACGAAAAGAACGTGTTGATAATAATAATTCTGGTGTCCATCTGTCGTACTTTTTTCCCGGGAAGGGGAGTAGTGGAGAGGAAGTATAAGAGGGAAGAAGAATTGATGGGAAAGTGGTGAGAATGGAGGGGGGAGTATGGGAGTGAGGGGTTAGAAACTATCGGGGAGAGGCAGTGAAGAGAGGAAAGGGAGGGGGTGAGTATTAGGAGGTTAAGAGAATGGGGATGCGAAAGTGAGTAGGGATGGGAGAGGGTAGTAGTGAATGGATGGGAAGGGGAGTAGTGGAGAGGAAGTATAGGAGGTAAGAAGAATTGGTGGGAAAGTCGTGGGAATGGAGAGGGAAGTATGGGAGTGAGGGATTAGAAACTATCGGGGAGAGGCAGAGAAGAAAGGAAAGGAAGAAGGTGAGTATGAGAAGGGGTTAAGGAATGGGGATGCGAAAGTGAGGAGGGATGGGAGAGGGTAGTAGTGGATGGAAAGGGTTCGAGGACCTGTAAAGGGACGGGTGGAGCGATGTGGATAGGGAGTGTATCAGATAGGATTAGATAGGAGAGTAGGGATTTATAGGTGGAAGTTGAGATTTGAATGACTTAATTGTCTCAGTAGACTACAAAACCCTTTTTCCTAGGCCCATAGTACCTACTTCGACTAATTTTTTTAAATTTAGATTTAGGTGATCGTTAATTTAGTAGTGCGCTGAAGGAATCGATTTACTCAAAGTTTGAGAGATTAAATTCCGGGACTTGCGGTGGCAAAGAGGACAAAGTTTGTTTAAAGGGTGGTGGAGGGAGAGGATAGGTGGTTGTAATGACGAAGTGGAGAATGACGACGCGCTCGTTCAGTTCACGTGGCTGGGTTTGGTGCACCGTCTTAATTTGCAAACTATTCGCACTTCGTGTCACGTGACATCCCGAAACAACAGTTAACCCGAAAGTTATACCAGTCCTGCCAACCTCGTAACGTAGACACGCAACGTCTGCGTGCCAGCACTGGGAACTATGCGACTTCAAAAGCACGCCCGGAATATACTGCTGGCTGAGACGGGCACCTTCCTCAACGAGTTTTACGTTACGTTGCGTTTTGGCACCAACATCGTAGTCTATAAGCGACAGAATCGATATAGCAATATCAAGGCCTGTGGTAACAGAAATTGTTTGAACAAATCAACTACTTCCTGAATTCAAACCTCTCCCTCCCATAATGTACGTCCCCTACTTCCCCTACTTTCCCCATTTTCCCTTTCTTCCTCTAATTTCCCTCCCCTCACTTCACCCTTTACCGCCCCTCCCTTCCCTATCTTCTTCCTCATCTTCTTCCTCCTCTCCTCAATTCCCCAGCCCTCAGTTCGCCTCCTCTACTCACCTGCACTACTCTACTAGCCATCCCCTCACTTCCTTATACTAAACACCAACACTTCTAATCATTTCTTCTACTTCCACTCATTTTTCCCTAATTTTCTCTCACTTACCCAACTTCTCTTCAATCCTTTCTCTATCTTCCCTACATCTCTTCTCCTCATTTATCCTTCCTTCTCTTACTTTCACTTACCTCCTTTCTCTAATCTTCCCCTACTTCTCCACTCCTCATTTCCCTACACTTCTTCTACTTCTGCACTCTTCAATTTCCTTAATTCACCACTCACTTCCCCTACTTCCTCCTCCCATCATTTCCCCTCCATTTCTCTTACCGTACTTCCCATACTTTTCCATCCACTCATTTCTCTAATCTTCCTCTACTTCTCTAACCCTCATTTCCCCACACTTTACCTACTTCTTGACCCTTCAATGTTCTTAATTTACCACTCCTCACTTCCCCTACTTCCTCCTCCAATCATTTCCCCACAATTTCTGCTCACTTCTCCTCCTGGGGAAAAAGCAAGAAGAATGGACGAACACCCGACGAAAACTATAAAGGTTTCTACCGGGGCTAAGAAACTCTAAATCAAAAAATAAAGAATATGCCTCTGCTAATTTTGTAAAAAATCTCCGTTTGCTTAAAATAATTGTGAAATTACGAAATTTTTCCAAAATGTTAATTTTACCAAAATGTTGAAAAAAATTTTTAATAATCTCTTTCAATTCAAAAATAAATTGAAAACAAAGATTACCTTTTCCAATCCGGAAAAAAATTAAATTCCAAAATGTCTTTCCTTCCAATTAAATAAGAATGTTAAAAATAAAGAAAGTCCCTCTTCCAATTCAGAAACAAATGAAGATACAAATTTGAAAATTACATAATTATTCCTTCATCTAAATAAAAATATTAATATTAAAAAATCTCTCTATTCCGATTAAGAAATAAATTGAAAACGAAAATTCCAAATTCATATCAGAAACAAATTAAATAGCAAAATTTCCTCCCTTTGTATTAAAAGAAAAATATCGAAAATGAGGAATCTTCCCCCTTCAACTCAATTAAAATGCTATACAAAACGCTAGAATTGAAAAATCTCCCCTTCCAATCCAGGAACAAATTAAATACTGAAATTTCATCTCTTCCAATTGAAAAAAAAATTTAAAAAATAAAAATTTTCCTCTTTTGATTCAGAAAGAGATTGAAAATGAGAAATTCCTCCCTTTCATCACAAGAAAAATCTTGAAAATAAAGAATCTACGCCGCTCCAACGTAATAAGAAAATCATTCAAACTGTAACGAATAAAACAAATTCCATCTGCAATGCAGAAAAAAAATCAACATTATCTCCCTTCCACTCAATGAAATAATACAAATAAATATTACACAAATATTTTGAAATATGATAAGGGTTTCTACCGGCTGTACGAAACCTTAAAAATTAAGCTTCAAATGTCTGAGGTTAAAGGTTGGAGGTCAAAACTTCAAGAGTCAAATATCAGAGGTCAAATGTGAGGGCCATATTTCAGGGATCAAGAGTCAGAGAGCAAAGGTTATGTAATAGGTGAGGTGTGAGGCTAGAGGGCAAAGGTGAAAGATCAGGGGTCAATGTTCAGTGGTAAAATATCAGATCAAAGTTAAAGGCCATATGTCAGAAGTCGAAGGTGAGGCGTACAGGTCAGGGATAATTCTAATTTTTTACTTCGTCATTCCAACCATCTATTTCGCCCCCTCTTAAAATAAAGTTCATTCTGTTTACCACCACGAGACTTGCAAATTAATCTCCTAAACTTTGAATAAATATGTTCCTCAAGAAAATTACTGAAGGAGCGATCAACTAGTTTGAAAGTGGAGTCATGGATCTAAATTTCAACAATCAATTGACAAATATCAGGGTCAAGGATCAGAGGCCAAAGTTTAGATGTCTTTAGTGGGAGGTCATTCAAGGGTATAAAGGTCAAAGGTGAGGGGTCAGACATAAAATACAAGGGCTCAAAGATCAGATGTCAAAGGTGAAGGAATATACGTCAGGAGTGAAAGTTGTAAGGTCATATATCAGAGGTTCAAGGTAAAGATCATATCTCAGCGATCAAAGTTCAGAGTCCCAAAGGTAGGTGTGTCATTAGTGGAGGATCAGTTCAGGTGGTAAAGGTCAAACGTGAGGGGTCAGGCGTCAAGTGGCTCAAAAATTAGATATTAAATGTGAAGGATCATACGTCAAGTGTCAACATTGAAAGGTCAAATAATAGAGGTTAAAGGTGAGGGTGATAATTCAGAGATCAAAGTTCAAAGTCCAAAGATTAGATGTCATTAGTGGGTGATCAGCTCAGGTGGTAAAGGTCATAAGTGAGGGGTCAGGCATCAAATATCAGAACTTAAATATCGGATATCAAAGATGAAGGATCGTACTTCAGGGGTCAAAGTTGAAAGGTCAAATATGAGAGGTCAAAGGTGAGGTTTTAATTCAGAGGTTAAAGATGAGGTCTCAGGTCAGAGATCAAAGGTCAGAAGTATGTGATATTTGAAAATATTCAACGTTTCAAACATTAAGAATTGAAAAGAACGAAGAAATCTTTTTTGTAATAGCAAGTTCTTCATCTCTTTTAAAGGAAATTGATCAGTATTTGAAAAATGTGCAAGTCGAGCAAGAAACTGATACTAAAAGAGAGATATTTTTTAATAACGAAAAATGGGGGTATTTTGTAACTGAAGCCGGGGTCGTATAAAGGTCATATTTCGGGGAGATAAAAGAGGAAGCTGACTCGAAAGTTAAACGCGCTTGACTTGAGTTACACTTACAATCCGGGCCACGTCCAAGACACGTGGTCGTATCGAAGGTGAGCCATAAACTCGATACGACAGTGTTCACTAACCGCGTCTCGCTTTTTCTACCCATAACTCCTTCTTTTATACTCTACCTTCTTTCCAGATAGTTTTCAAAACTTGCCTCCCTCTCATATTTCTTTCCCATAAAAAATATCTCTTTGAAGCTAGACATGAACTTTTTCATAAAGCTGATGTATCTAGAGAGTTTTAATTAAATTTCTGTATTAAATTTCGCTGCTCGAGTTCTAAAAGTAATCCACCTCACCGATCTTATTTCAAATATCAAGATTTTTAATTAATTCCTTATTTTTTATAGCACAAGTCAATGGCGCAGGTCAGAAAACTCTGGAAATCAGGAAAAATCAGGGCATTTTTTTAGCTAAATTGGAATAATCAGGGCTGCTGCAAAGTAACTTTTTGTCATTCTCGGGGGGTTGACCACTCCGATATTTCTGGTACACTCATGAAATATTCCCACATCTTCTTTCAATATTCCCAAATATTCTTGATATTCCTTATATTCCCAAATGTTCCAAAGTATTCCGAAGTATTCCCAAATATTCACAAATATTCACAAATATTCTTGATATTCTTTACATTCTCAAATATTCTTGATATTCCTTATATTCCCAAATATTCATAAATATTCTTGACATTCTTGATATTCCAAAATATTCTTGGTATTCCTTATATTCCCAAATGTTCCGAAGTATTCCGAAGTATTCCCAAATATTCAAAAATATTCTTGATATTCTTTATATTCCCAAATATTCTTGATATTCCTTATATTCCAAAATATTCCGTAGTATTCCGAAGTATTCCCAAATATTCACAAATATTCTTGATATTTTTTATATTCCCAAATATTCTTGATATTCCTTATATTCCCAAATGTTCCGAAGTATTCCCAAATATTCAAAAATATTCTTGATATTCTTGATATTCTTTATAATCCCAAATATTCTTGATACTCCTTATATTCCAAAATATTCCGTAGTATTCCGAAGTATTCCCAAATATTCACAAATATTCTTGATACTCCTTATATTCCGAAATATTCCGAAGTTTTCCGAAATATTCACAAATATTCTTGATATTCTTTACATTCCCAAATATTCCTGATATTCCTTATATTCCCAAATGTTCTGAAGTATTCCTAAGTATTTCCAAATATTCCCAAATATTCTTGATATTCTTTGTATTCCCAAATATTCTTGATATTCCTTATATTCCCAAATATTCTTGATATTCCTTATATTCCCAAATATTCTGAAGTATTCCTAAGTATTCCCAAATATTCCCAAATATTCTTGATATTCTTTGTGTTCCCAAATATTCTTGATATTCCTTATATTCCCAAATATTCACAAATATTCTTGATATTTTTTATATTCCCAAATATTTTTGATATTCCTTATATTCCTAAATATTCCGAAGTATTCCCAAATATACACAAATATTCTTGATATTCTTTATATTCCCAAATATTCTTGATATTCCTTATATTGCCAAATATTCCCTCATATTCCGAAGTATTCCTAAAAATTCACGAATATTCCGAAATATAATATTCCCTAATTCCCCAATTCTTTCCCATCCTTACAATTGTATTCGTATAGCCTTTTGCCTGTTGTCTTTGCCCAGTGATCCCAACTTTGGCATCTAGAATAGGGTGAATCAAATTTTGCGAGTTTTTGGCGCTAATTATGATTTTTTTGGTTTTTAATGCAAATTGTTTCTAATAAATAAAATACTACTTTATACTGATAATTATATATTGACATAAATCGCTTGAACAATTTATCATTGTTTTTAGCAATTTGCTCTTAGAAGAGAGTTAGAAAGTCGCCTTTTTCACAAGATTTCCACTTTTTGTTCAATATTCAATTGCAGTTTGTTTTCAATTCTACACTTTCTGTCCAATTTTCAATTAGACTGATGTAAATAATCATTTGAGTTAATAAAATTAATTGTTTGAAGAATTTAAAAAAATATATATTCAATTGGAATATTGCTAGAAACGTTTATTTTTTTCTAAAATGTTAAACTTTTTACCACTTCTTACATAGTTTTACATAGTTTATAATAATCTTATCTTAGATAAGTGCTAAAAAGTTGTGCTTTTTTTCTGAAAAGACGAATTTTCTAAAAATCCAATAAATTTTCAACTAAATAGTTTGAACAGTGAATGTGATGTTGGTCCAAAGTTTATTTGAATAATTTTTAGTTTATATTTGTTTTGCTTCAAAATTTTGCAACTAAATAATGGCATTTTTATACTAAAAAGATCAACTTCAACCAAAAATGTAATATTTAAGAGAATTATTTTTAAATGAAAAAAACTAATTTTTTACAATACAATTGAATTTTCAGTTAAATAAATTACTTTTTAATTTAAAAATACGAATTTCCAACTAAAATCATGAATCTCGAAAAAAAAAAACTTTAAAGAAATTAGTTCAACTTTCAACCAAGGAGTTGAATTTTCAACCTAAAAAGATGAATTTTCAACGAAACATGTAATAGTTGATACGTCATAAAACAAGCTTTAATTTAAAATAAACAACAGTTGGATTTACAAACCAAAAACGAATTTTCAAAAAAAAAAAATTGTTGCATTTTCAACAAAATACATACATTTTTAACCAAATAGTTGAATTTTCTACTGAATTGTTGAATTTTTATGCCAAAAATACGAATTTTCTACAATTGATATTTTTTTCATTGTTATGATATTTTCTAAACTTCTAAGGAATTTTCCAAAATTTCAAAATATTTTAAAAGATTTGAAATATTTGAGAATATTTTAAAAGATTCCCAAACATTTTCCAGAGATTTAAATATTTCCAAGTAATTTAAATATTTTCAAAAGATTAAAAAATTAGCAACAAATTTTCAAGGATTTCAATGATTTAATGGGGTTTAAAAAATATTCATGGGGTTTCAAAGAATTTCGAATATTTTAAAAGATTTAAAGAGATTTTGTAAGATTTCCGATGATTTTAATCATTTTAAGAGATTTTACAAGCACTCAAGATATATTAATAAATTTTATTATCAATTAATTGTAATTACTAATTTTATAATATTTTAATGGGTTTTATAGAATTAATTCACAAGAAGTGGGTTTCGTAGAGTTTTAATTATTTGGGCAGATTATTAAATATTTTTTGTAATTCATTCAAATTTATTTGGAATTCACCCTGAATTCTTATTAATTTATCCAGAATTTGCTTTAATTCTCTTGAATTCTTTAAAATTCAGTTATCTCTACTCAATTCAATGGATTTTTTTATTTTTTGCTGAATTCATCCTGAAGTCTTCGAAACTCAATCTGAATTCTTAGGCTCTTAATGAAATTCCTTTAAATTCTCTTGAATTTTTCTATAATCATTTTGAACTTGCCGAATTCAATGCATTTTTTCATATTCTTAAAGTTTTTTAATTCACTTGACTGCTCTCTGAAGTCGCTTTGAATTTTTATGAATTTCATCGAATTCTTCTCCTTTTCCTTATATTCTTCTAAAACTCGTAAGTTGACTGTAATCAATGGAATTTTTTCAATTTCCAAAAAAATTTACAATTAAATGGAATTCTTTTGAATTTAACTTTAATAGTTTTTGAAATTTTATGAATCGAATCATTTTAGATTCAAAAGAATATTATTCATATCATTTATGCACATTATTTATGCAAATTAAATTTAAAAAAATTTTATTCCGTTTATAAAAGTTTTCATTTTTTTCAATTCAGCAAAAATTATTGTTATATTTTAAGGTATGGAGTCAAAACTTAAATTAATTTACAAAAAATATTTATATTTTCAAACATGTAAATATTAAAAACAACAACAATAATAAGAAATATTATATATTATTAAAAATATTGTTATATTCTTTAATCGTTATTAATAAAACTCAATTAAAAAAAATTGAATACAGGAGAAAAAATAAAAATTATAGACCCTAATGCCAATAAAAATAATCTTCTTTACAATCAACTGTATAAACACAAACAATTTTCAATTATTTTGATTCTTTAAATTCTGTTAATTAATTTAATTATTCGAATTACTCCTTTTATGACCGATTTTATTGATTAATAATTAACTTTGCTTGAAGAAAGTTTACTAACGTAGAGAATTCCGGCTAATGAAATAGCTCAGTGGTGAAATTGTGGGGTTTGTGAGCTGTCCAGCCTAGTAATAAACATAGGATGGGATGTTTGCCGGACTGGAAATTCTAGATCCTGACGGCGTTCCTTTCTTGAAATTCGTTTGTTGCCTCAAATTACGTTTATAACGCGAAATACCTCATAAAATTAAAATTTATTATTGAATAATGCAAATATCGATGTTGAACGATTACTTCGGTCAAATAATTATTGTAGAACAAGAAAAAAATTGTTTCCGCCAGGATTTGAACCAAGAACGCCACTATACATGAGTGGAGCGTTTACCAATCAAGCCACCGAAGCCTCTGCAGATCTTTTCTGGTTCTTAAAAAATCATTTTTCCGAAGTAATTGTTTTAATAATGAAATTTTTATTTACTGAAAATTGAAAGACTCGGATCTTAAGATCTTTAAATGGTAATAAATGCTTCGAAATATTATTCATAAATTAATGATATAGCTTTCCACATATATCAGAGTAATTTAAAAAAAAATCAAAACCGAGGGTGAAACAACTCTTGTAATCCGCTGGGAATCGAACTACAGAACTTCTAATTGCCGGTTATTAATTAATTAACTAATAGTAATTAATTTATTTTACTGAAAATTCAGCTATTTCATTTTTGGTGAACATTTTTCTTTTTCAGTTTTTTAATTGTTTGAAAATTAATTGTTTGCAACTTAAAATTTAACTGTTCCATTTTTTATTGTAAGTTTATCTTTCTAGTTTAAATTCAACTATTTGATTTTTAATTATTGGGTTTTTTTTTATCATCATTCTTTTTTTTTTTTGTAGAAAATTGATCCTTTTGCTTAAAATTCATCTTTTTGGTTGAAAATACATTCTTCAGGGGTTAAAAATTTAACGACTTGGTTAAAAGTCAAAATACTTTTTAAAAAATTCATTTTTTTTTGAAAATGCAGAATTTTGATTGAAAATTAATCTCCTTGGTTAAAAGTTAAAACTACGTTTTCAAAGATTTTGAAGTTTTTAAAACTCTTTCAAGATAATTCAATGGTTTTAAACGAATGTAAACCAATTCAAGTTATTTTTAGGGTTTTCAGAATATTTTATGATATTCTAAAAGTTTTTGTCAAAAAATTTATTAACATTTTTAAAACGATTTTATTTATTATAAAACTAATTTTAAAATAATACAACTAAAAAAATTATACTTCCAATACTTTTTGTAGAATACGAAGCTATTTCAGATGATGACAAGAGATTTCAACTGATTTGAAGAGATTTTATTTTTTCAAAAATTATCAACATCTTTTGCAATCCTTTTTAAGCTTTGATCTCTTTTAAAATACCACAAAATTTCTTGAAATGTCTAGAACTCCCGTGATATCGTTGACATCCCCTAAAATATTTAAATAAATTTCAAAAGCACCTTTAATATATTAAATTCTTCCCAATTTATTTATATTGCCTCTAAATATAAAAAATAGTATCTTTTATATGACGATTAAAATTTTATTTGAAAAAATAAATAAATAAATTCACACTACTCGAGAAGAATATTGGTCGGTAACATTCTCGGTTTTATTTTCGTTCTTGTTACTCTTCTCGATATAATATCTCTCATTACTAATATTTATTTTTAAATTATTTAAAAAAAATTATAGCTTTTCAAATACAACTATATTATTTATATTATGTTATTTATTTATACATTATTTATTTTTGATATTTCTTGAATTTTGGGTACTTTTAAAGTATACGTCAGTATCGAATATCCAATTCTAATAATGTTTCAAATTTCAAGACATACAAAAAAAATTTGTCAGCTCTATTTTATTGAGCTGCAACTCTCGTGTCAGTCCTACATTTTGGCGTATTTTCCTCTATTTCAGCGACGGAAATTCGATACGAAATAGGCATAGACTGTGGAAATTCAGATTGTAGTAACCACTAATCGATTATTTATTGGCATGTTGCTAGTGACAGTCTATAGTTGTTTAATACGAGTTTTCAATCAAAAGATTTTTTTTTGGGGGGGGGGGGGGGGGGTATCGGTTTTTTTCAGTATATCCAAAAAAGATCCTTGCGAGGTGGTAAATTGAAAATTGAAAAGGGAAATTCAATTTTTACATTCTCATCCTATAATGAGAAGGCATTAGATTTGTGTAAAATTGGACCCCACCCGCTTTTGTCAAATGTCCGCGTTTTGAGACCCCCTGAACTCAAAAAACAGGTTTTTACAAAATATCTGTCTGTTAGTCTGTATGTTTGTAAGTATGTCTGTTTGTTAGTCTGTTTGTCTGTCTGTTTCTTTGTCTGTCTGTATGTCTGTTTGTTTGTCCGTTTGTCTGTTTGTTTGTCTGTATGTATGTTTGTCTGTCTGTTTGTCTTCTGTTAGTCTGTCTGCTTGCCTGTCTATTTGTCTGTCTGTATGTTTGTCTATCTGTTTGTTTGTCCGTTTGTCTGTCTGTTTGTCTGTATGTATGTTTGTCTGTCTGTTTGTCTTCTGTTTGTTTGTCTGTCTATTTGTCTGTATGTTTGTCTGTCTGTCTATCTGTCTGTCTGACTGACTGACTGTTTGTATGTTTGTAATGTCTGTTGGTCTGTTTGTCTGTTTGTATGTTTGTCTGTCTGTTTGTCTATCTGTTTGTCTGTCTGTATGTTTGTTAGTCTGTATTTTTGTTAGTCCGTATGTTTTTTAGTCTGTATTTTTGTTAGTCTGTCTGTTTGTCTGCCTGTCTCTTTGTCTGTTTGTCTGTCTATTAGTCTATCTGTTTGTATGTTTGTTAGTCTGTATGTTTGTTAGTCTGTATTTTTGTTAGTCTATATGTTTGTTAGTCTGTATGTTTGTTAGTCTGTCTGTCTGT
>CAKNXH010001603.1:0-15693 GCA_932178445.1 Andricus quercusramuli
GAAGAGTTAAACCAAAAAGATGATTTTTTAATCGTATATTTTCTCGCCCCCTGAAATCGTTATCGTAGTTTATGGGCTCTCAATTATCCTCAAAATTCCATAACAAGATTGTCATTGCGTGTTTATTTATTGAAGGGAATCAATATTTCAGAGATTGAAGCGAAATCCATCTGAATGGAATAAACATGGAAATAACTAGTTTCGAATTCAAATTGTATCAATAAATATCAGATGAAGTTTGCCAATGAACGTTTAAATTATAAATATTGTTCATTTAAATGAAATAATTCATCCAACGTCAATGCGAAGGAATCTCAATCAGAAATGAGGAAAAGGGGATTTAATCCAGCTTTAGAGATCACGAAATTCATAAAAATTTTATAACAAAAATTATGCTTTAAAATAAAAGATTTATAATTCATATTATATTCTCATAACGTCCAATTAGATTACTCATGCTTGGCTTCAAATTAGTTTTTAAATCTCTTTCGTGATTACCTTTTTATTCCAAGCATTAAAGTGAAATTCATTTGATGTTGAATAAAGAAAGTTTCTATAAACGTTAGCGTTAAATGGCACTATCCGATTTTCTCAATGGTGCATGATAATATTGAATTATTTTTAAAAATAAATTTTCGAAATACAGTGAATCTAAAAATTATAATTTTTGATTGATCAGGTTTTCTTAAGCTTTCTTATTTACATTTGAATGAAGAAAGAAATGGATTCGAAGCGGTAGAAGAAATCTCAGGTAAGTGCACAATTACAATTGATTTAAGAATACTTTAGGGCAAAAATAAAATATATAAATTTTTAAACAAAATAGATGCAGAAATAAAGCTTTGACAATCTCTCTGACAGATTATAAAATCCAATTCCGTTAATAAGCTAGTATTGCAAAAACAAGTTTAACTAAAAAAACAACTTTATAGCTTTGAATATTAATAATTTCATATTCGCGAGTCTGCAGATGACATTAAAGTCCCTTTGACTTTGGCGCTTTTTCCTCGGGAGACATGCATTTTAATTTAAATTATTTCTACACGAAATAGCAAACGTGTTTCATCGTTATTTTAGAGTTTCATTATGCATACTGGGATAGATGTCCATCCAAAAAAAGAACAAATATCGACAGAATGCGAGTACATCAGATTTATTTTTCTTTAGTCCTCTTCGTTAATGAATGAAGAAATAGATAAATAAGGAATGAACTGTCAACAAAATTAGTTGGATTTTTTAATGGCTTCTTATTATCATAGTCTTGTTATTATATTAATTTTGCACTTCAACGAAAAAAAAGGAGGAAAAGGAAAAAAGAGGAAGTTGCTTGAAATCAAGGGGAAAAGGGATATTCTGTAAAAAAAAGGACGAAAGAGAAGAAAAGGGGGAAGTCAGTAAGGTATAAAAATATATCTCAATTCAAGAAAGAAGGATATTTTCTTGAACACTCAGAAGAATATTTGTTTTGAACCAAGGAAACCGTTTCTCTAACCAAATTTTTTTATTTAACCCAAACCAACTCCATGATGAAGCAAATAATTTCAAACTACAGAAGAATTTTCATTGGAACAAAAAATCATTTGTTTGAAATAAAGAAATTTCTTTGAATCAAAGGAAAATACTCATTGGCTCTCAGTTGAAGAAAAGCTTTTTTTGATTCAAAAAACTTTCTTCAGTTCAAGTAAACGGTGAAATTTCGATGATTTACCGTTTTTATAGAAAATAGTGTGAAGCCTGCATCATTGAAATTATACTAGTCTTCTCAAACTCTTGAGATTCAAGTAGCGTCTGACTATGAGTGTCTGTGTTCACTGAATTTCAATTGTCAGTGGAAAATGCGATTACAGTTAGACGTTCTTTTCAAACACTCTTCCGAAGATAAAAGTATACAGCCGCTGGACTGGCATTTTCAGTAGAAGAAACCAACCTGGTAAGACAACGCACGTTTTTGCAAATCAAGTCTGCCTATAAGCTTCCGTTTTCACTTCAATAAAAATTTCAGTAGGAAAATCAGTAGAAAAAACCTCGACCAAAAAATATGACTTCACTGAAGTGGTAGAATTTAAAAACTACAAATATGCATTTCCAACCATGTGGTCGAATTTTCAAACAAAGAAATATTAGTATTTTCAATTCAACTGGACGAATTTTCCATCTAAAGAAAATAATTAATCTTTCGAAAAAATCACAAAGACGTTCTTTTTTTCGAATAAAAATTTAATTTTAAAAATATTTAACTTATAGCTCCATCTGGTCTGAAAGGACGTTAACACAATCTGTATTGAGGAGATACCTTTGATCGATATTATAGAATTCCAATTTCACGGTGTGTGAAGGATTTCTCTAATGATCGATAGTTACCGTCTCTGAAGATAATACAGATTACTAGTAAAAACATGTATCTAACATAACACCTTGCAAATAAAGCGTATTCGAAAAAAGGACTCTTCTTCCGATCTCTCCAGTAGCTTAGTGGTTAGAGCACCTGACCGGCAATCAGACCTGGCGTTCGATTCCCAGCGGAGCGAAAAGGAGTAGATCTTTTTTTCGAATAAAAATTTAATTTAAAAAAAAATATAATTGTTGATATTTCAGTGGAAAAAAACGTTTGTATTTCCAATTAAAAACAGTCGAATTTGACCAAAAATATGTATTCTTAACTAAAAATGTAATGTTTGGTATTTCAACCAAAAAATATTTAAATTTTTTTGTGAAAAACGCTTGAATTCAGCCAAAAAAGATAAATTCTTAACAAAATAGTCAAATCAGTCAAGAGAGGAAAATAATTGAAACCAAATTGTGGAATTTTGAAACTAAAAAGCCGAACACTCTAAGGAATTTCAACCAAAAAATTAATTTTCAACCAAAAATATAATTTTTTCACAAAAAAGTTAATTTTCAAGACAGAAAAAAAAACAATTTTCCACAAAACAATTAAATTTTCTACCCAAAAATATGAATTTTCAACACTAAGCCAATTCTCATACGAATTCTTGATTTTTTAAAAAACAGTTGTATTTTTTACCCAGAAATTTGAATTTTCAAACAAGAAGTCCATTCAAAACCAGAGTTGAATTCTTGAGAAAATAGTGGAATCCTGAACCAAAGCATAGCATTAACAAAAAAACTAATTTCAAACAAAAGAGTAAAAATATCAGCCAGGGAAGATTTTTCAGTCAGAGATAAAAAATGTTAACCTCATTGATGACGTTTAATAACCAAAAGAACGCATTTTCCACGAAAGAGTTAACTGTTCAACTAGAAAAGATAAATTTTCGATAAAAAATATCAATTTTAAGCAAAAAATGAAAGTTATATTTTCAGAAAAAGTTAATTCTCATTCAAAAAAGACGAATTTAAAAAAAGATGGTTAAGTTTTCAACCAATAAGGTGAATCTTGAACAAAGAAAATGAACTGTCAACAACGTAGTTCAACTTTCAAACAAGTTAGCTGAATTTTGATTCAAAAGAGAGAACAAAAATTTTAATAGTTAATATTCTAACCAAAGAAAGGTTTTAATTTCTAATTAAACTAAGTTGAATTCAACCAAAAACATATATATTGACACCAAAAAATATAATAATTTATATTTCAACCAAAATAGATTTTTATTTGAATAAAACACAGTTGAATTCAAACCAAAAAGACGAATCTTCAATTAAAAAGTGGAAATTCGAAGCAGGAACGATTTTTCAGTCAAGAGAGAAAAATAAATCAACCATAAGAGTTAATTCTCAACAAAATAGTTGAATCCTCAACCAAAACAGATTAATTAAAAACAAAACAGTTGTATTTTTAACCAAGAGGATTCACTCTCTATCATAAAGGACGAATTTTTAGCAAAATACATACATTTTCAACAAAAGAGTTGAATTTTCAATTAAAAATATTAATTGAAACTTAAACTGGAAAATTAACATTTTCAATGAAAAAAATAATTTTCAGTTCGCACGAAATAAAGAAGAATAATTTACTACCGAAAAAGACATATTTTAAGCAAGTGTAGGAATTTGAACAAAAGTAGATTTTTCAGTCAAAAGAGAAAACAAATGTCAACCAAATGGTTGAATTTTCAAACCAAAAAGGCCAATTTTTTAGAAAGCATT
Organism: Andricus quercusramuli; assembly: GCA_932178445.1. Taxonomy (NCBI): domain Eukaryota; kingdom Metazoa; phylum Arthropoda; class Insecta; order Hymenoptera; family Cynipidae; genus Andricus; species Andricus quercusramuli. The sequence continues at coordinate 4,108 of CAKNXH010001603.1, forward strand.
TATATTTTCTACCCAAAAAAAAATTAATTCCTAGCAAAAAATAGGAATTTGCAACAAAAAACTTGATTTTCAACCAAAAATTTCAATGTTCTACTGAATAGTTGAATTTTCAAGCCAAAAAGAAACGGATTTTGTGAAAAACGGCTGTATTTTTTACCGAAAAATAATATTTTTCTACTCAAAAGCTAATTCACAACTAAATAGTTGAATTTTCAACAAAATAATTGAAAGATCTCAAATAAATACTATTATTTTAAAACCAAGAAGTTACAGTCTCAACCAAAAAGGATGAATTTCCATCAGGAAGAATAATTTTTCCACCAAAAAGGACAAATTTCCAACAAAATAGATCAATTTTCAACCAAACAATTGAATTTTTAAGTAGAAAAGATCAATTTTCAATTAAAAATTTCAATTTCCAATCAAAAACAGAATAGTTATATTTTTAGTAGAAAAATTAATTCTCTACCAAAAAGGACGGATTTAAAAAAGAATAGTTCACGTATTAACCAAAGGAATCAATTTCAAACTAAAATTATTATATAAACAAAAACCAAAATTTTTGACCAAAAAGATGATAGTTGAATTCGTTACCAAAAATTTTCATGAAGATAATCAGATTTACAACCAAATAGTAGAATTTTTAACCAAGCAAGATGAATTCAGGACCAAAAATGTAATAGTAGACTTTTTAAACGAAAATAGTTGGATTTTCTAATTTGCTTCTATCAATTCAATTTCCATTTAAGTGAAAAAATTAGAAAAGTGGTACATTTCTTAAAAACAATAATTAAACATTATTCTTGAAATTGGTAACCAAGTTCATGAACAGCCCCTAAGAGATGATTGCTCTATAAAAATTTTCAATGTTTTTAATATAATTTCTGCATAAAAATGAATTAATCTATTGAAGAGGAGTATTGGATAGAAGTTAGTGGACTATATGCAATTAAATGTGGAAGTCCTTTCGTGAAAATAAATAGAGGCTTGATATACATCGACAAAGCGTGGGGGACCTGATGTGCCAGTGGCATTTTACCCAGGGATTCCGATTTGAACTGAATGTTATAGTCAAACTCTATTCTCTCTCTCTCTGTATTTGCTTTACTTTGAACTGACGCATTCTGCACTGAGCGCGGGTTTTTGGCTTATGGAATGCACCAAAGCCAACCGTATTTGCAAAGCGGTTAATTATCATACTGGCAGTCTAGTCTCTTCTGCTACAGCTATCACATTTACCCTCGAACCAGGAAAACCGATTCCAGACAAATTGTTACTGCCTCCCTCTTTTTATGCTCAAGAGTCTCTGTTTTCAAGGAAAATGCGGGTAATTATGCATAAATGAAAACAATATCATTTACAGTACCGACCAGGATTGTCAGTCCACTAAAAAAATCGTGTTGAAAACTTGCCTCTCTGTTTTGGTAGATTTCTCAGCGAGAAATTAAGGCAGAAAGATTTTTTGCAAACCGTTAGAAAGCTTATAAAATGTTTCGTCGGCTGAACCCTACCTAACAAAACCGGAATTTTTCAGAAGAGCAAAGAAACATCCTGTAAAATAAAAATCACCATTTTAAGACAAAAAAAATGTCCATTCCTGTAATAATGTGTTCCAGAAATATAGAAATGTTTGGAAAAAGTTATACAGTTCCGAAAAATAGAATGTGGAAGTTGACAATCTTAAAGTGATACGAACCTAAAACTGGAACAGGTTCAGCTGCGGATCGCTATAAAAAGTGCAATCTTCAGATTATTCAAAAAATAAAAACTTTCTCCCGAGATAATGATTTTCTTCACAGGAAGAAAATGAGTCTAAACGGAAAAACCTGACCGATTTCGAAAAAACCATTCAAGAATTTAAATGTTATCGGATCTAATTTCCAATTTATTGAAATAAAATAAGATCTTTTCCCTGAAACATGGGGATGTTGAATCAGAATGAAAAAAAAAGTTCAAACAAAAAAATGATTCTGTTCCGAGAAAATAAATATTTAAGTAACGGCATCGTGCTGTAACAGATGATTTTACCTCAAAAAAATGTAATAGTTGAATTTTTACCCTACAAAAATAAATTCTTAAAAAAAGTAATAGGTGATACTCAAACTAAAAAAGATAACTTTTCATTAAAATGCATGAATTTTAAAACAAATAGTTGAACTTAAATGAACAAATAGTTGAACTAAATGAAACAAATTTTCAACCGAACATGGATAGTTTGATTTTCATGCAAATAAATGTAATTTAAATTTAAAAAATAAATTTTCAACAAAATAGTCAAATTTTTTAGCAAAACCATGAAGTTCTTACTACAGTAATGAATTTTCTAACAAAAAGAAACATTCTCAACAAACAAAGGTTTTTCGGTCAGGAAAGAATTCATCCAAATTGCTGATGTTTTAAGCCAAAACATGAATTTTCTAAAAGATAGTTGAATCTTAAAGCTGAAAATATGAATTTTTCGAAAAAAGGTAATTTTCAACCAAAAAGTTGCAATATTAACCAAAAAAGATGAAATTTCAAGTCAATAAGACAAGTTTGCAGCCAAAAAAGAAAAATTTACAAATAACAAATAACATTTCAACCAAAAATGGAAAAGTTGAATTTTCAGTAAGAAAAATTTAATTAAACATTTGTTTTATATACCAATTCTCAGCAAAAATCAGACAAATTTCCAACCAAAGGGACGAATTTTCTATAAACGAAGGTTTTTCAGTTATGAAAAAAAAGTTTATTCAAATAGTTTAACTTCTAAGCAAGAAGACAGATTCTCTGCAAAACAGTTGAATTTTAAAGCCGGAAATATGCAGTTTCAACAAAGAAGTTCATTTTGAACAAAAAGCAACAATTTTCTACAAAAATTTTAAAAAGTTGAAAATTAAAAAAAAGTTTTTTTTTTTTTGTTTTCTTTTTTCTTGCTACTGGTACTGGATTGAATTGGTTCTCATATCAACTCCTGAAAAAAGCTCTCAATAATTTTAAAACTTATATATAAATAATTTTTTGAAATTAAAAAAAATGTATAACTGCAAGCACAATTGGCCCCTCATAATATATAAGGTCACAAGACCATTCTGAAAATTTGCCAGAAAAGATAAAAAAAACTTTCTCAAAAATCAAAATTTCCATGTAGAAAAAAATGCCCCCGAAATACATCGATGTTGAACTGAAGTCTGAAAAGTTTTTTAACAATGTTATCAGGCTCAGAGAAAATGGACGGAGATTATGCTAGTTCTATACGTATAAATATTTTTTGTTTCTTAGGATTTATTCTGTATCTTGAAGAAAATCTGATCATTATACTAAACAAATATTTCTCAGCGGTTTGAAATTGAGGTTACTGTACAAATCTCTATAACATAAAGTTCACTAATTAGTAGTGAAATATCAGTAAATGAGGGGTAGAAATGCAAAAGGAGTCAAGCGCCATTTTTCACTTTTTTCAGGAGAGACTAAAAACATGTTGTAAATTCAGTGGGACTATTTAAGAAAAAAATAAGAAAGTACTTTCGAGATACTTTCATGCTCTATCGAACTAAAATAAGTTTGCTCGCAACAAGCTATCCGGTTTCGAGAAATTGAATGAAACAGGTCACGTTTCGAGGTTAGATTTTGGGTCCGTATCGACTTTTAACATCTTTCAATATTCATCGTGGAGTCAATTTGCAGTTTAAGAAAAAACTAAAAATTTGGATTCTAGCTATTGAATGGACGAATTGATTTCCAAAAAGTTTGTTCGAAAAAATCATGCAGTTTCGCGAAATTTGAAAATCCAATTACGACTTCGAAATGGTGTAAAACTGACATTTCAACTTCAAAATAATGACGATAGCAATAATAATTTTGCATATTTAAAAAAAATGAGGAATTGGGTTTCAGGTTATTCAGTGCTGAACGGAAGGGACCCAATAGTAATTTAAAATAATTAGCCAGTGTCGAGAAAAATGAAATTTGGTGTTTTACTTTGTGGTTAGAAAAGCTTCTCGGACTGTGAACACAAGAACACAAATTTTGAAAAATGATGCCCCAAAAAAATCCTTTGGCAGGCTTGTGTAATAGAATTTGTCTGATTTTTTGAGCTAATAAACCCGATTTCGAAAATTTGGCGCTTGACTCCTTTTGCATTTCTACCCTTCAAATGACTCAGAGAAAAGTGACTGAGTTGCTAAAGATAATTAAAAAATCAAAAATTCGTACTTACGAGGCAATGCTTAAAGATGAACCAATCAGTGATGAATACATAAGTTCAATAAAAGAACGCGATTGTGCAATATTTCCAAGAATTATTTTATATCTTGCGAATAGAATTTGACAGCTTAATTCTTCGACTCCATTTAATTAACTTTGTTCGCATTCTTACAATTAAAAAATAATAAGGTAAGAGTGGAACGGAGAAGATTTTTTATGTCTGACATGTGTTTCTTACAAAATTAATTTATTGAAATTTGTCAATATAGGTGAATTTGAAATACAGACAATATTACGGTTTATTTTCGGAGATAAACTCCCGGAGAAAATTAAAAAGTGTATTTTTAAACTGACAATTAAGTTTCCGTGTGTTGTAATAGTTTTGAATATTTTAGTATTCGTAATTACTGTAGCACAGCTACCGACATATAAATACGAAGAAATTCATTTAATCAGACTGAGTCAATTAAACAAAAAAATCTCCTAACTTGACCAGAACGTACAATATAATGTTAAATATAAAGACCAAGATTTTTAGCTTTTGGAAGATGCATCGTAGATTAATTTTGTACAGAAATTGACTGCTTTTACGTAACCTAAATTTACACCGGAAAATGGCAATTGCGCCCCTAACTGTCTGGTAAAATAAATGAATATAAATAAAATTGCAAAAAGAAAAAAGCTGGGCTAATTGTTGCTGGTACTTATTTTTCTAAGCTGTCACCGAGGCCAATATTATACGTCTCAATTTTGGATCCATGTCCGACTGAAAATGAGCCTAGCTTTTTTATGTGGATAACAATATTTTTCAGGTGATGATAATTCTATTCAAGAATATTACACAAGGTACAAATGCATTCATCTTGTTCTTTTTGTTAGTTCTGTTGATTTTGTCGTGGAGGAGAACTTCCTGGCGATCTTGGTGGATTATGTTCCCTATCAAGCTCTCTTGAAATAGCATAATGAGCAGTATGGCCATATAAACTAGGATTAAAACTCACAGAAATAAAGTCTCCTAGTTCTGCAATAGTTCCGGTTTCTATCTCAATTCGTCTCTGATTGTGCATTGGTATTAATATCAAATTTCTTTGGGCTCCTGAGCCAGATCTTTGGGCTGCTGGGGCTGAACTGCGTTCTTGGGCAGGTGCAGGGGGCCTATTTGCTGGGAGGGCTGCTGGACGAACAATATTATTACCTTCATTTGCATTCCTCATCTGTGCACTCAATTCTGTAGAAATGAAATTAACATATATATCAAGTTTTTGCGTTCGGGAAGAAAAGCTGTTAGTAATTTTAACATTTGTTGATAATTAATTTACTTTTTTTTTAATCCATCACTGCAAGCACAATTGAAGGATAGCCCTGTATAAGAGCGCAAAGTTATTTTGAAAATTTTGCATGGAAAACAAAAACCTTGATTGAAAGATATTATTAGGTTTCGGAAATATGAACGGAGATTATGCTGCTTTTTCAGGCCGAGGAACATGCTTCCTTAACCTTAGAGGTGATACAAATTTTTATTGTTATTCCAAAGAAGCTGGAGCAAAACATATTTTTCACTGAAGAGTTTGCAAAAAATTGGATAAATTTTCAATATGTTGGAAATACTGAAAAAAACTACAAGAGAATTTAAAAATTAGATGATAAAAAACCGTTTGATCTGATTTTCTTGATAACTAATATCACTTTTAAAAAACTTGCGTTTATGCCTTCATGCAGGGCTACCCTTCTTTTTTCTATTTTTTCTTCTCTCCATTCTAATTCTATTTCTAATACCCTCCCGAATTTGCACGTTCAACTTGAAACGATCAAATGTCTATGCAGAAAGGTGTCAATATGAACATACCCATCTAACACAGTTACCAGTCTGCGTAGTCAGATGCTTGTAAAAAGATTCAGAAAACCAGTCGCTAGTGACTTCCCAGATGGTGAGCATAATTTCCCGGAAAGTGATATAATATTATAGACTTCCAAATTGATGAAATAACATATGAACACATATTTTATGAACGGAATAGCGAGATTTTTCAGCTGAACCTTTACGAAAACGACGTGACATATATGTCTCCTCTAACCTTCAAAATTAGAAGTTAAAACCAAAATGTAAATAAGTTTTAATAAAAATGGAATATCGCACTTCAAATAATTGAATAAAATATTTATCTTCTAATCAATTTTTTATGTGGGGTAATGTGGTCCTAAGTCGACACAGTAAGAGTTTTTGTCGAAAAAAAGGGTGAAATAAGGGTTTAATGGCGCTTCAATGTGATTTTTGCGCTCGCAATGCAGCGCGAAGTGAAGAAGTCGATTTTAGCTATTTCTTACAATGGTGGTCCTAAGCCGGCACCCCCTGGTACTGAGTCGGCATATAATTTTTTTTCGCTCAAATGCAAGAAGAAGGGCAGGTTATGTAAGTTTTAGGAGGAAATGGACAAATTGAAACTGTTTGCAATGAAAAAACATGTAGAATATTATCAAACTTCATTTATAGGATGCAAACATTCCTCCATTACAATAATCTGAAAGAATGCAGTCAAAACACAACCAAATTAAAAAAAAAACAAGAGACGAGTGACATGGAATTGATTCACAGAAAAAATAAGACACACATAAGAACAAAAGCAACAGAAAGAAAGGTGCCGTCTCAGAACCACCTGTTTGGTGCCAACTCAGGACCACTACAAATGCTCACACATTTCTTGCTACTACTCACACAAAACGAATCCGAATAAAAAATCAACTTTATCAGGCGAAAGCACACAGAACTCAGAATACAGGGCATTTAATCGATTGTACATTTCAAAATATTTACACATCTGTAGCTGCTTCCCAAGAATGGAAGAAAACGAATTCTATTTGCACGAAAAATTTATAATCTGCTTACGCTGTCAAGCGAAAACTAGAGTGACAATTTTTAGCGTAAATTACATCCATGTCTACCAGCCTGTCATAGGACAAAATGGTTGAGTCGACATGCGCGCCATCTCTGAGAAATGCAAGGGTGTCGGCTTAACCCACGGTGCCGACTTAGGACGACTCTTCCCAACAAAGTGTCATTATTATTACGTTGGAATTACAAAGCAATTAGAAGCTTTTGAAAATAATTGTCGAAGATTACAAAAAAAATGTTTTCAAGATTCCCAAAATTGTCAAAAAAAAAATCTGAAAGATTTCAAGGAAATGTTTTTAATTTTGTAGGATTCTTGTAATATTTCAGAAAATATTTGAATCGGTTAAAAAAGTATTCACATGTTTTGAAAAAATTTCCAAAATGATTTGAAATTTGAAAAGATTCAGAAAATTTTTTAACAACCGGTAGATTTTTGAAATAAAATGTTGCAGTTTTTTTAAGAATTTGGTAAGGTTTTACGATAATAAAATTTTTTCTTGATATTCCTTCAAAAATTATTTTTTATTCGGAAAACATAATTTTAAGGAAATGATAAAATATATTTCAAAGCAGGAACAAATCTTTATATATAAATGAAAATTTAATAGTAATTAAATAAATAATACTTAAGTATTTGTAACTACTCAAAATATGATGTAATTTATAATTTAAACTCGAATTTAAAAAGTTTTCAGTTTGAAAAGAATTTAATCCTTGAAATCTTTAACGTTTTTAGCTTAAAATGGCTTCAAATAATATAATTTGGAAAATTCGGAAATTTAGTGATTAATTCTTTAATTGACAGCATTGAAAATGATAACGTGGATTCATATTTTTCGAACTGAATCTGAATCTTTAAACTGTACAATTTATAAACATTGAAATAAATGTTATTTTGCAGTATCAATGCATTTAATTAAAATTTTGTTAATTAGAGAGTGTTCATGACCTTCATTTTATCCGTTTAAATTTTTCAATGAAAAAATTTAAGTTTTAAATTCAAATGTTTATAATTAAAGACTTTTCAAATTTTATGAAACGTGCAGAAGAAACCTAGGAAATAAGTATCATCAGTTTGTTTTTAAGCTATATAAATGTAATCTGCCTACGATTCTTGAGAAAATTCAAAAAGATTTTTGTAGATTTCAGATATATTGAAAAACAATTCTAAAAATTTGGAAAAAAATTTTGTTTCTCACAGGATTTTAGAAAATTTTAGTAAAAACTCCAGTCCGTTTAAAATATATTTGAGACTTTCAAATGTTCAGAAGAAATTAAAAAATATTTCATAAATTTTGGAAAATCTTTTCAAATTTTAAAATATTTCCAATCTCTTCGAAACTCCTGAAATTCATAACTATATTTCAAACAGACTTATTTTTTTTAATTAAGAAAGTTCTTTCAGAATTAAGAAAATTGTCTTAAAAACTTACCTTTTGAAATCGGTTGAAATTTTTTTTGGAAACTAATTCTTTAAATTAATCTTTTCCAATTTTAAATTATTTTTATGTCTTTCAAGTAGTTATACACCTTCTAAAATTTCTTTTAAAATGATTTGATTTTTTTTAATTCGCAAAATTGAAAAAATTGTTCTACAATCATCCAGATTCTTTTTTGACAATTTTGGAAATCTTTTAAAATATTTTCAAATATTTTCAAATATTGTTTGAGAAATTATTTAAAAAAATAAAAAGTATTTGATATTCTGCTACCAATTATTATTTTCCAGTCTTTTCAAAACTTCTGAATATTTGTTAAAACAATTCGTTTTTCCTAAAAATTTTCTAAATTCAGCATAATTAAAAAAAATGCCTTATATTTTCCGTATTCTTTTTCGATACATTGTGCAGTTTTTGAAACTTAAAGTAATTCTTTTGAAATAAGACCCAAATGATTTGCAATTTTCCCGGAAATCTTTTTGTCAATACTGGTAATTGTTCAGTTACCGCTAGCGGCGAGTTAGCAAAATGCTAAGGACAGAATCATTTTCCAATATTAAAAGGTTTCTCACAATAAAAATCTCCTTTTTTATCAATACGGCTCAGAAATATTCAGGAATCAATTTTATTTTCTGAATGCCTACAATATTATAATTTTAAATCTTTTGATCTTAAATTATGTAGATTCAAAATTTTGTGCTTTTAGAAATTACACTTATTACACTAATTTTATCAAACTAATTTAGCAACAGTAATTTTACAACAACAAAAAAAAACATTTTTAAATACCAAAGACTAAAAAACATTTTTAAATTTCAAATTCAGTTTTCGAACATAAAATTTGATTTTATTTAATTTCGACTGATTTCAAATTTCGGTGTTTAATTTCAAACATTCTTATTTTGAAACAAGTTTTATTTGAAAATATTATGTTGTTCAACTTAAAAAATGGTCAACTTTCAAAATTTGAGGATTATTAAATCCAAAACTTTCATTTTTATACAATACTTTGATTTTGAATATTTCAATTTTAAATGATTCATATTCAAAATTGTGGGCTTTAGAAATTATACTGATCAGCTTTTTGCCTTTTCAGGAAATTTATAAATGAATAATAAATTTAAAATCGTCTTGAAAATCGACACCCTTTTTATTGAATATATCTATAGCAATCACTTTTTGTCATATAAGAAAAGCACCTTTTTTCATCATCAGATTTTTGATACAAAACCCTGTTAAAAAGATTAATTATAAATTAATGTCATCGTATATATAGAAATTAAATTTGTTAGTCGAGTCGAATCGAACAATTTTTTTTATTTAAAAATTGAGAATTGACTTGAAGCTTGGCCAAATACTGTAATTTGTTACAATATTATCACCATTACATACCATATTAGTGCAAAACTATCAAAGTTTCACAAAAATAAGCAATAGCAAAATTTTGTTGTACACTTAACTATGTGACAAATCTAAAATATATAGACTCTAAAATCCTTTAAAATTCATTGTTTATACTCTGCTTGTTACAAATACCTCATAAATAATAAAAAGTCATACATTTTTAACAAAAAAAGATTCTTCTTTGTTCCGGAAATGATTATTCAAATTTTAACCTCGAAATTGGTAAATAATAAATATTATTTGTAAATTATTGAAAACTTCGACGATTATCCCGTTACCAGCTGAAAAAATGACATACAAGTAACAACTCTTCTCATAATATGTGATGACTTAGGAATTTTTTACGATAGTGACAGGTTAGATTGGTATGTTGTGTTTCTTACTGTGTAGTTTTAACTTAAAAGAATCAAAGGTTTACCGTGATGCGTCTACAAACGTATATTGTACAATCTCAACTGTGTTCGTGTAACTTTAAGGATCAAATGTTTAACTCGAAACGTATATAATAAATGTGCACAGTTGGATTTGTACTTGAGGGTGAGGCAAAAAAAAAAATGAATTTTCGCGAGACCACTCGGATTCTCAAAAAGTATCAAAGGAAGAAATTTTCGCAAAAATCGGAACGAAATAGAATGATATTTAGATGTCTCTCAACGCAATTGTTTATTTTCAGAAAGTCACGCACCTCAAATGCATTTCTATAAACAAATAGGCGTACTTCATACAAATATCAATTGCAATGGCTGAATTTTTTTTGCTGCACCATTAACAATTTTTCTAACAAGTAATGTTGACCAGATGCCGAAAAATTGTTCATGATATTTAACAACAGATTATTAATTAGTAAATACTGCTTAGTTGCCAAATAATGATCATTTCTTTTCTTCCGAAATCTGTAAAAATATTTGTAATAGGTCTATAAACAATGATCTATTAGCAAAAACACTCGCCCTCATGATTAAATTTGGCACAAAAAATTTTCCTTCAGACTGTATCATTTTCTACGCATCTGACGATACTGAATCTGGAACTTTTTGTTTTTCCTAATCATGCAAAACTGTTTCGAATTCCACAGAAATGGATTATATATCAGTGCGTGTTATACATAATTAGAATAATCGTTCAAGATAAGCAGCCCGCATATTTTCAAAATTACCATTTTACATGAAGTATTTATTATGAGTATAAATAATTATGATTTTAAAAACTTACGAATAGAATGAAGGAAAATCACACAGGTAAGGAATGTTGAGCCATCAAAGACCTTCATTTTTTTCAGAAGAAGTTATTGACAGGAAACAGTAAACAGTGCCGGAACCAATTGTAGTATGAAATAATAAAAAATGAATACGGTAAGATTGTTAGGAGAACGATTTTTTATCTCTGATGTTTGAATTTCACAAGTACCCATAAATATTTCGGATTTATTTGAATTTATCATCTTCTCAGATTACTTGCGGTTGGGTTAAAAATAACTTCAACTTGTAACAAAGGTAATAAACTGATTTATTTGAGAGAGATTATGAATTTATGTGGAGTGATTAAAATTATTGAGTTAACTTGACATTGCGCAAAAGAGTTCTTACGGAACTAAATATGCGCAGCAGAGTGACACTGCCCATTATTAGGGAGCGTCCACATATGACGTCACGCACCAAGGGGGGGGGG
>CAKNXH010001603.1:15793-40546 GCA_932178445.1 Andricus quercusramuli
ATATATCTCCTAGCTGATGATAAAAATTGAATATAAATTAAACATTTTGAACTATGACATTTTCCCGCGCAACCGCCAGCAGCGCCTCTATATACATCTGTTTTCGTGTAATGTTCGTGGTGGGCAGTGATGCAGTGATGGTAGTCGTATTGATCGATCGATTCATTTTTCATTTTTCATTCATTTTAAATATAAAGGGCTACTTTTTTCGGATAGAAAACAAAATTAGACAAATTTACATCTCCTAACCTGAAACAACATACATAACATAACACATAAAGTGTAGACAAGGTTTTCCTCATTTTTATTTTGAAATTCAATTTTATATTTATTTATTGTTTTCTGAATCTGGTTGACTTTTTTTACTTCAATTCAGTTTGAGTACATTCATATATCTTTAGTATTTCAAAAAGAACATTTCTGTTTTTATTCTACATCACTAAATATATGTTAGAATGCATTTTTTGGCTTTTCTGTGAAATCAATAAAATGTGGATTTGGTTCTTTTTCACTAAAATCTTTCGATTACTCATATATAGTGACCGAATTTTTGTCTTGCAATCATTATTCTCATGTTTCAACTCCAAGTAAGCAGAATGTTTGAATTCAGAAACATTTTTTACAGTTTTACGAAAATGAAAGTCGTGAGAGGAGAACTTTACCGGCTTCTATATGCTGCGTATCGTAAAGCTTATCCTGAGAAAAGTGGAACAACTACGCAAAATGCAGTTAACGGTTTGTGGGCGGAATTAAAAAAAAACAGAAAAGCATGAAAATTCGGCAGATTTATCTACACTTGTAGAAAGGAAAATTTTATCTTTAAAGCGTTTGGGCACATCTAAAAAGACTAAATCATCTTTATTAAAATATTTTACGATAAAAAATACTAACGAACAGACTAATGGAGCTGAACAAAATATGAATAGATCTGCAATCACAAGTGTCAAGTCGATTAATCCTAGTGCAAATATTGTAGCTACAGGTGACGATAAAAATAAAGAGGACTTGAACAAAATTTAAGAAAAAATTATAATTCTATAGATAAGAAGATGCCAAAGAAGCCTGCGCAGAAACTGATAAGAAAAAAGATTAGCATTTTGAAAAAAAAGATTGTGGATATCACTCAAGCAAGAGATGCTGGATTAGATGCTGATGCCGATGCTAAGAACTTAAAAAAGTTGGAAGCCTCATTGCTTTTAGAAAGAAAGGCCTCAAAAATCAAGAAACAAGACTCTATCTGTCAGAAGAAACGCAGAGAGGCTAAAAAGCTTTTTATTTCAGGTGTTTGCGAGGATCATCCTGAATATGACAAAAAATTCAAGATTAGACAGAAATCAGGAAAACCTCGTTTGCAAGAAGATCAAGAAAATTTATTGAAAACTATCCCGGATTTGACTATCTTTGGTGGAGCTGTTGATGATCGAAGGAGGACAGAGCTCATTCGAAGTTGTAAAACTTTAGACAAACTTACGGATGAACTGAAAAAACTTGGTTTTCAAATTAGACGAAGTGCATGCTACTTACGTTTGCTTCCGAGGTTCTCAAAAAGTGTCGAAGGGAAGCGACATTTTAAAACTGTACCAGTGAAACTATGTCGCTCGCTCGCAACTTAACATCACCAACATCCAGATACTGATTACTGTAGAGCAAGCATTAGAGATTTAGAAACAGTAGCATCGATTCTCGGTCCTGGTCAAATTTGTTTTTTATCTCAATATGATAGCACGGGTTCCAGTTGGAATTACGGCTGCTCATAAGCAAGCTCCAATGCTTATGCATTTAGAGTATAAAGTGAGCCTTCCTGATCATGCTTGGGTTGTCGCTGAAAAGCACAAGCTAATCCCTTCTGTATATGCAGGAATTGTTATAGAATCAGCTGGAAATGGTGGACCTGATTTTGTTACATGCTCTGGTCCGACATACATAGCCATTCGCAGCGGTAAGCACACATCTTCAACGGCCGAATCCCATTCTAAATATTTACACAGGCTTTTAGAGTTACCAGACTTTGACTCAATTATAAAAACTCCTGAAGGATCTATAAAGCCTGTCATGATTTTTACAGTTGATGGCGGCCCTGTTGAAAATCCGCGATACGCCAAAGTTATTGCGCATGAAATTAGACATTTTAAAGATTTTGATTTGGATGCCCTATTCATTGCAACAAACGCACCAGGAAGAAGCGCTTACAACCGCGTGGAGCAGCGAATGGCTCCTCTGAGTAAGAAACTTCCGGGCATTGTCTCATAATCACTTTAAATCTCATCTGGACGAGAAAAATCAAACTGTCGATTTAGATCTCGAGATGCGAAATTTTAAATACGCAGGTGATGTACTGTCAGAGGTTTGGTCTTCTATGGTGATTGACAGTCATAACGTAATGGCAGAATATATTGAGTCTGAAACTTTGAACGCAGCTGTGTTGCCTGATATGAACTGGTACCATCGACATGTAAGAGAAGCTCAATATTTCCTGCAGATACTTAAATGTGACAATGCGGAATGTTGCGGGATACGAAGAAGCAGTTTGTGGACTGTATTACCAAGTGGTTTTTTATTAACACCATACTCAATTATTCAGGGTTTGTCATTGAAAGTACCTGATTGGGAAGAGGAGTTTGCAGGAAAGTTCGCCTCTTTATTGATGCGACTGGCTCTTGATAAGCAACTAAACTTCAATAATCCTGATCAACGACCATACGATATGTACTGCCCGTCAATTAGGACTCAAATTACTGCAAAGGGCTGTAGAATGTGCGGATTGTATCATGCTTTCATGAAATATACTGCGAAACATACTAAAGAAAAACACAAAAAAGTAAATAATAGTCAGAAAAAATTAGACCGGGGCGAGTAGCTGCACGTCAAGCTAAGGAACTCTTGTGCATAATAAAAAATAACGTAAGACTCAATGTGCAACTTTTTGATCTATTTTTGGATAAAAATTTGACACCTCGGGATCGAGCATCTGAAATTTAAACTAGTAATTGAGATTTTGAGAATGGTGATATAGAACGCAAACAGTTTCAAATTGCGGTTACTTAATAAATCCAAACTATTGAGACTTCAGCCACTGGAGATTAGCAAAAAATTGCGACTTCGTATTTACAAAATATGGTTCAAAAATGCAAAAATTAATTAAAAATGAAAAAGTTTAATAAAAAATCGATTTTGTAAAATGTTAAACTTCATTGAGGCAATGAGAAGGCAAAATCGTGAAACTAATTGTTAAAATTAATATTGGCAGTTATCAATTTGGACAATTTTTTGCTGAATGTAGGTTCACCTCTGAATAGACGGTGTAACATTATACCGGGAATTTTTTGACGTAGCAACTATGTAAGAGTCCAACTGTGCACATTGACATGTAGAAGTGCTCATATGGTACCCTTTTAAGATTGTTGAAACGAATCGGTGTTAAGAATAATATGAAATACGTCTACATTCTACAAGGGTGAATTGTTTATAGTAATTTTTTTACCGCGTAATATAAATCCCACTATCCCGCTATTATGCTATCAACCCCCAGTCAACTCCCGGAGTTTTCGGACGTCATTCCAACACCTTCCGTTTGCACTGAATTATACTAAAAATTGGTTGATTGCTAAGCCGCAGAAGTTCTAAACACAATAATCATATAGATGGCCTGAGGTTATTTATATTTGAGCAACGAAAACATTTCAACATTTATTGAATTTGTTCGAAACAAATAAACAATTGTCATTATTAAAAACATTAAAATAGACAACGTTTGAATGCAGAGAAATAGCCAAGTAATGTATTTGTTTATTAGGTTTGTTTGAACAATTATCAATTGTTATCTATTCGGAGCCAGAAGCTGATACTGATAGTTATAGATACATCACAAGATGAATATTGGTACGAACAACTGTTGTCAACAAGAATAATTATATGTTTTCATTGAAATGTCCCTCAAAATTATAAGTCAGTTATTTACAGTTAATTGAGTCAAAATAATGAAGTTTGTGTGTCAAAAAATAGCCAAATAGTCCATTTGTTAATTATAATTCTTTAAACCATTACAAATTTTATTGAATAAACTCTTTTCATTGACTTATTTGTATATAATTTAGTTAGTTTAGCTCACACCTCTTGATGAAGCCTAGTATGTCAACCACGTCAGGGATGTTTCATCATCCCTGACAAATTTTGCTGCACTCTGTCGTGGGGTTATACCCCATTTTATGCATCCGATCTTTCAGGCGGTTGTGCCCCGTAAGCATGTGAACCACTGTATTTATGTTTTTCTTGGGCAAACCCAGAGTTTCCCTAGTTCTGTCCATCCTTTAGGTATCGCTCAGGATGGCTTTCGCCTGTCGGCTACCCGGTTCTGGCCCTATGTATTCACTAACTTCTTTTGCTCCTCCTTTTGCCGACTGGTTCGCCTTCTTGTTGCCCTTCATCCATGCGTGACCAGGGACCCATGTGAGAGCCAAGTTGTTCTTTTCTGCGAGTTGATTTAATGCCGCCTTACATTCCTTAACCAGCTTTGACATTATGTCTGGTTTCCCAACTGCACTCAACGTCTCTTGGCTGTCCGAGCAGATTGTGATTTGCGTACCAGCAGCGTTTGCTTCGCATAATGTCTGAGCAAAGAGAAGGACGGTCAGAACCTTAGCCTAAAAAACGGTGGTATGCCACCCAAAGGAAATCCCCGTTCCCCTCCTTCCTACGTTGTCATAGATTCCTGATTCTGACCCTCCCACTCCTCTGGAGCCATCTGTGCACAACATTTTCCCTTGAATGAGCAGGTGACCATTTGTTTCCCACATGCAGACATGGAAAGTCTAGCGAGAGTTGAGGTGTGTTATGATATTATCTTGTTTCATTTTTTGAATTAGCAGTGTACTGATGTCACTTGGCAGCCTAGTGTGTGTAGTTTCCGAAATCCGGCTATTTGCTATTGGCAAGTGTCCAATCGCATGAGTCGCTCAGGAAATTATCGCAACATGTAGGGGTTTCTCACAGACCATGAATTCTTTTCCCGCTGTGAGCGTAGTTATCATTGCTCCGTAATAACCCTGAATGCTTGTGTTTGCAATTGTCGCAGCCTGCCCTTCATCGTTTTAAGTTTCACGCGTGCCCACGATACTACCGCCGCGTATATGAATCTTAGTTTCAGGACAGCTGAGTAGAGTTATGCAAGCAGTTTAGGGCCTAGACCCTAGGTCAAACCAAAGGCTTAACCGAGAGCGCTGAGTTGTTACGCTAGAATTCTACGATGCGCAGCGCCGGGCTTGTAAGGCCCATGAATCACTCCAGGTGAGCCCCCCTGACTAGGATTGCAAAATCATCCGCATATCACAGGGTGTAGTTCCCTTCCTGATTTAGCCTGCAAAGAAGGTCGTCCACTTCAATGCACCACAGGAGGGATAGGAAGACCACCCCTTGGGCATCACCGCGGCGCTATTACCCTGAATAGACCTTCGCCCCATCTGCATTCGAGTCATCCGACGTAGCATGCCTCCTATCCAGTTTACTAGCTGGTCTGGCACGCCATACCTTGAAGCTTCTCGACAGAAGACTTCTGGTAGTGTATTGTTGGAGACATCTTCTATACTCAAGGATGTGCCCATAGCCCCGGAAAGGCGTGCTGCCCTCTATAAAATGGAGAGGCTTCAAGCACCTTATTCCTGACATATCCTTCCATGCCGATAGCATGTGCTTTAGGGCAATCCTTGCCCTAAATAGTTTCGTCAGTGGGAGAACGACGGAATCCATGTTCTTTAGCAATAGCACTGGATGAACGCCATCTGCTTCTGGTGATTTAAAGGGGTAGAAGGAACCAACGGCCCGTTCCACCTTCTTGGTATCAACGACATTAGCGGCAAAATTCCAGTCGGCCATATCCCTCTCTTAACATCAGTTCTTCCACCTCTCGGTCGGTTTCAGTTCGTTGAAAACCCGGGAAGTGGACTTCCATCAGGTGATTCAGCGTTGCTTCACCGTATTCGACAAACTCACCATACTAGAGCTTTATGAGGCCGAGGCGAGCTTCCAGATTTTTCGCTAGGATCTTGTGGAGCCTCGCTGTTTCCGGAATGTTCTTTGATTCTTCGCAGAAGCCCCTCCGACCTTCCTGTTTATAGATTCTGATATTTTGATTGTATTCATGCTGGGCCGTCTTATAGAGGTTCCAGTCTGAAGGCAAATTAGTTTTGTTCACCCCATTAGAAAACGCTCTCATCTTTTTACGGAGTCTCTCTAGGTGTGTGTTTCACGATTCTGCCCCCTTTATAGACTTAGTCGTACTAGTAAGCAAATTGTTCTTACATGATGTAGTCAGAGCCCTTCGCAGAAAATCCGCGATGTGCTCTAACTCATCCATGGTACTGTAGCTTTTTGTGAATTCCACAATCCTGCTTCTGAGTTCGTCTTTATATGAGTCTCAAAGTGTATTTTTGGGGTTTCCAATCTCTGAAACTGCCGGTTTGAATAGGGCTGACCGGACCAAGATATATTTGTAGTTCAAAGAGAGACTCCTTATCGGAGACACTGCAGCCATCTATCTCGTAGAATCAAATAGAGCACCTCACTCCTGTTTTTAATCTGGAATATGGGAGTATCACCCCGATTTAAAATCTCCAGCTTTTCTTGATAGTTGCTTTATATTTAATATTAATTCATTTAAGTTTTTCAAAAACGGTACACTTCAAAAATGAATAAAATAAAAATTTTGTTCATAAATATTTTTTTGACAAATAATCCACGATAGTTCAATGCGGCAGTTTATAAGGATTTATTTTTTTCTGATGTTCAAATCGGATCACAATTGTCTTCTGCTAATCAATTTGTCCACAGACGTTCTTTCCGTTCTCCCGTGGGTTGGTATTAAATAAAGGCGATGAAAAAGCCGCTTCTTTTCACGTGATCAGGTAAAGTTGATGATTTTTTAAAACAATTTATTCGCAAAAATTATAACAGTCAAATAAATAATTTCAACCTGCAACGTTCATACTTGCTTGAATAAATGTTCAATTTAACAAAACATAAATAACAAAGTTTAAATAATTGTATGAACCCGAATTCAAAGTCTTCGATATTAAACAACCTTTAAATGAGTAGTACTTAAAATTTCACGTTATGAAAGACTTGGAAGTTATAGAAATGAATGAATGTTCAAATTCTGACAAATCAATAGATTTTAAAACTTAACAATTGACTATTTGAAATTTTTAAGCCTTCAACATTGTACAGTTTTTGTTTAAGTTACTACAAAATGGTACAATACCTTTGTAGCCTTTCAAAGAAAAAATTTACAAATTCCATTATTAAAATTCAAAACTTTTCTTTCTTTCTTCAAGATTGAAAGTCTTATGTTTAGATCAATGCAAATTTTGCATATTTTCGGAATTTCTGAAAATCTCTGAATTTCTGAATTCTCTAAAATTCTTGATTATTCTGAATTTACTAAAATCCTTGAATATTCTGAATTCTCTGAACTGCTGCGATATTTTGAATTCTCAAAAATTCCTCGAATTTCCGAAGTGCTCTAAAATCCTTCAATTCTCTGAATTCCCTGAAACTCTTGAATATCTTGAGTTCTCGAAAATCTTTTATTTCTTTACATTTCCTGGATCACCGACTTAGTCTAGATAATTTTACGTCAAAATTAAAAAAAAATCCTCTAACACGACCAGAATGTATAATACTATGTTAAATATCGAAACCAAGGTATACAACTTATGATACATACATCATAGAATCATTTTATAAAGAAATTAACGGCTTTTAAGTAATTCCACTTCACACCGGAAAGAGGGTGTTTCTTATTCTGCGGCAAAATGAATGGATACAAATAAAATTGCAAACAGAAAAAAAACTGCGCAAGCTGTTGCTGCTTTTATTTTTTAAACCCGTTTCCGAGGCAAATTCAAATCAGCATAGCTTCCTTCTGTGAATGAAAATAATTTTCAGGTAATAATTTTCAAGTAATAATAATTCTTTTGAGAATAAGACATGATATAGAAATGCATTTATATTTTTTTGTGTTAGTTTTGTTCATTTTGTCGAGGAGGAGAACCTTGTGGAGATCTCGGCGGATTATGTTCCCTATCAAGCTCCCTAAAAACAGCAGCATGAGCAGTATAGCCATATACACGAGGATCGAAGTCCACTAGAATATAATCTAGTCCATTCTCCATAGAAAATTTGCTGTGTATCTTAATTCTTCTCTGATTGGGCAATGGTATTGTTAGAGATATCAGATTTCTTTGGGCCTCCGAGCAAGAACTTTGCGCTGGTGGGGCAGAACCGCGTCCTCGAGCATGTGCAGGAGGCCTATTTCCTGAGGTGGATGGTGAGCGAACAACATTGTTACCCTCATTTACATTCCTTATCTGCACACTCAATTCTGTAGAAAGATAATTAGGATATACCAAGTTTTTTATCTCGGGAAAAATAGTTGTTAGTTATTTTAGCATTTCTGAATAATTAATCAAAATTTTCGAAAAAATCTATGACTGCAAGCCCTGAAGGAAACCAAAAATTTTTGGACGGAGCAACTTTACACCAGCCAACTGTGTACGTGGAAATGTAGATGTGCGCATATGGTACCCTCTTGAATGTGCACGTTTCACTTGAAACTATGAAATTTGTAATTAGACAGAACAGTATGCACATATGGTACCCTTCTTACTGTATAGGTTTCACTTAAAAGTATCAATGGTTAGTTCCCTTTATTCAAAATGAGTATTGAGGTTGTGTATGGTTGTCTGAAATTTTAGTTACAGACACAACTTCCTCGAGGAATATTTATTTTAAACATCTGGACTACCGGGTTTACTTCTTAGAATGACGAGAATTTGAAAAACCGATGACGGTGTCTGAAGTTTCCGTTATGAACACACTTCCTTGGGGAAGGTGTATTTTAATCACCTGGACTATCAGGACAATCCGATTAGGGTATTTTGAATTTCAGTTACAATCACAAATTTTCCGTAAGATATTTATTTAAACACCTGGACTATCGGCTTTATTTCTTAAAATGACGACACCTTCGAAAACCCATGAGGTTGTCTAAAATTGTAGTTATGGACAGAACTTTCTGGAGGAAGGTGCGTTTTAAACACCTGGACTACCGGCTTGAGTGTCCTTAATTTCAGTTATGAATACAACTTCTCGAGCAAGATGTATTTTGAATACCTGGAGTATTACTAATGCCAACAATTGCTTTTATTATTTTAAAAATTATTTTCGAACTCTAAATGAACCTCTGTGTTCAGAATAACATTTGAAAAAACAGCTTCCTTTCGCGATTTACTTTCAGAACCCCAATATTGTCTTTCTGTTTTGCATGCTGATGCTTGTACGCCCTGAAGTTATGCTTCTTAATTCTCGTTGATTCTCTGAAGCAAATCATGTTAACTTGAAATTCTAGCTTTAAATAGCTGCAACAATGTGATACCTCAATTTTTAAAGTGGGTTCAACTTCTAATTTCAAATTCTAACTAGACACGCGTATAATCTATATATACAGTTGGGAGGGTACCATATGTGCATATGGAAACGTAAGTTGGATATTTGATCGTTTCAAGTGAGATGTGAATAGTTGGGCATGCAAATTTCTCCCACCGACCCGCGATTTGCATATTTTTTAAATATTCTTTTTTACTGTAACCTTCAAGTATTTGTTATGAATATGAATATTCATAATATATGTATTCATAAAACTTACGAATAGAATGAAGGAAAATCACATATGTAAAGAATGTAGTTTTAACAAGGATCTTCATTTTTTCTAAACTGGTTTATGGACAGGAAACTGTAAACGCTGCCTGAACCTATTGCAGTATAAAATAATGAAAAATGTATAATTTAATATCAGTAGAAGGAAGATTTTTTATCTCTGACATTTAAATTTTACAACTTTACTGCCTCTTGAGATTACGCGCTGTTCGGTTGAAATTACTTTAATCCAAAGTTGCGAAAGCCAAGAATGTATGTCTTGGTGTTCACATATGGGATGTCTGACAACTATCTTTTGTTGCAAAAAATATTTATTTGGGTCCTTTTTGAAAAAAATCATTCATCAATTCAAGAAATTGAGATTTTTAGTTTCTCCCGAAAACGAAGCGAGCTATGAAGAAAGTCAAGATCGAATCGATTTCAAATCAGGCAGGATTCTACACTTGAAATCGCAAAATCTTTCGGGGACGAAATATGTTATTTTCGAGAGGAAATTAGGCGGGAAGTATTTTTCCGATTTGCAAACAAAAATTCTTAAAAGTCAGGCGTTGCTAATTTTTTCTTGAACTTGTTCTTTGTAGTTTACGAGGAAAATTCAAAAATTACATTTTTTGGAGACAAAATACTCCCGGCCTCAAAAATGGTTCAATCTGAATGATGCTCATAAGATGCCCTTCTGATATTAGTAGAAACTTCTAAAAAATATTTGAAAGAATGAAAAAGGTGGCGGTTCCAGAAAAATCTTCTTCATTTTTTTCTTCAAATTTTGGAAAGACGAAATAGAAATATATTTTCTGAGAAACCCCACCTTTTTTATTCTTCCTAATATTTTTGAAACGTTTCTACTGATAGAAGAAAGGTATCTTATCAGCATCACGCGGGTTGAACCATTTTTGAGACCGGGATAATTTTTTCTCCCCTAAAAATATAATTTTTTAAATTTTTCTCGTAAACAATGATAAATATCACGAAAACACAAGACACATTTTCCATATAACTTTTTCAGGCAGGAACCTTGCCTGATTTGAAATGGATTCGGTTTTAAGAGTGGAAAATTAACGTTTGAAAGAAAAATGATACAAACAGTATATTAAAAAATATGTTTAAAGACAAACTTTTATTCTAATGTCCTAAAAAATGGAAAAATGATTCTAAAATGCCTCGTGGAATAATAATAAAAATATAATAGTAGTGTGACTAAAAATCAAAGCGTGTTCTGTAAATATTGAAATCTCCTTATCATATGAATACAGAGCTCAATATTTACACCTTAAGATCGTATTCTTAGTGAGATTATTATTATATTATTATTATTTCGCACGACATTTTAGAATTATTTTTCCTCTTTTTAGTACATTTGAATAAAAGCCTGTTTTCCAATCATATTTTTCAATATATATTATTTTATTTTTTCAAATATGCAATCTTTATGTAAATTTTCCTTTTTTTCGGGTGAGCTGGAGAAGGGAAATGGACGTGGCTTATGTCTGTATGCATAAGTACTACCTTTTGTGGAAGGAGAGCCAGTTCTGTGGCATTTGAATGCAGTCATAACAACTCAAATTCGATATAATTATTTGTTGTCATTTCTTTCAATTCAATCAAAAAATGTAATGTACAAAAGAGTTTTACTCTGAAAAACAATAAATTTTTTTAAACTTAAATTTGATAGAATTTCGTATTGTCGTCGAAAATACGTATGTTTACAAAGTACCAAGTCGATTTGAGATGTGGAATTGTGTCAACATTAAGATCAAATATTTGAAGCTCACAAATATAGCAACATAGCAAGTCAAATAAAAGCCTCTAAAAAGAGGCCATTACCGTTTTTGAGTCTCACCTTATTTTCAATTTTATTCATCGATGTTATAACTTTAAAAATCAGATCGAAATTTGCAACTACTTCATTATTAGAGGAACTTATTTAGAATTTTAAAGCCAATTCAGCCATCGCACCTCAAAGTACCAACTAGGATTTTTTTCCAGGATGGAATTATTGATATGTTACTCAAGACGGTTACTGATGCAATTTTTGAAAATCATTTAAATACTTTTTTCAGCATTTATTAATTGAAGAGATAGAAAAATTATATAATATGAGTAGAACGAGGATTTTTCATCTCTGACGTTTGAATTTTACATTACACAAAATTAAGGGTTATTTTAGGAAATATACCTCTGTAAAAAGTTTTAAAAAATTATTTCGCAATTAAAAATAAAGTCTCTGTGTATTTAAATATCTACCAGAATAAGTGTCTTCACATTTATTCTGGTAGATATTAAAATTTTTTTCTAACCATCCAACACAACACGAAATTTCTATACTTAAAAATCTTATAGATACAGCTCTCAAATTATCACATGAATCATTCCACAATTCAAGTACTGAATTTATCCACAAAACTCTCCATTCAAATAATCATCCAACAGAATGTATTCAAACACATATTAATAATAAAACTAAAACAATTACAGATTCTTTATATGATCAACTAATATAAATATATTCAGGAATTCAAATTTTAAACCAACAGTATCTACTTCTCATCATGAAAAGTTTTCTTTTGAAACTAAAAGGATTTTGAATGACTTTAATATTACAACAAATTTCAGAATTGGTTCAAAACTTGATAAATTTATAAAACTAGGAACAGACTTGTTAGATAATTTGCAACTTACTGATGTAGTATATAAAATTCGATGTTTGAATTGTGATAAATTGGTTGATCAATCTGATAGATTATTTTCTACCAGAATTGAAGAACATCATGATAATTTTAGACAAAATCCAAAAAACCATAAATTCATAGCTAAACACCAGGTTGAAACTGAACATTTAATTGATTGGGAAAATTTTACAGTTTTACATCATGAACCTAATGAATTTGAAAGACTAATAGCAGAAATATTTTTTTTAAAGAAAAATAATAATAAATGCATAAATATAATTTCAGACCTTGATAATTACAGTCCAATATATAATGTAATCTTGGATACTTTAATTTAAAAAATTAATAAAATTTGAATTTTCTAACTTACTCAAATAAAGAGAACATAATAGTATATTATGCATCTAGGGGGAGAAAAAGTGCCTCTCCCCCTTGGCGCCTACGATATTTTTTATAACAAATGGATGATTTCGGGCATTTCTCGAAATACAGTCATGATCTCAGTCCATATTACATTTTGTTTAATAGAGCATGAAATTAATGTTAATCTGATCTATGGTAATTTTAGAGGCGATTTATGGTAACTTATTATAGATTAACCAAAATTCATTTTTAAAAATTTCCATAAATTTCCATAAATTTCCGGAAATTTCTGAAAAAATTCGGTAATTTATGGTAATTTTACAGGTATGTATGGTTACTTACCCAAAACTCATTTTCAAACATTTTCAAAAATTTCCGGAAATTTTTGAAAAATTTCCATAAACTTCCAGAAACTTATGAAAATTTTTCGTAACTTATGATAATTTTACGGGTAAATATGGTAACTTACCATGGAATACCCAAAATTCATTTTTAAAAATTTCCATAAATTTCCGGAAATTTATTAAAATGTCGGTAATTTATGATAATTTTACAGGTGAATATGGTAACTTAACCAAAATTCATTAAAAAAAATTTCCATTTCCGGAAATTTATGAAAAATTCCGGTAATTTATGGTAATTTCACAGGTGAATATGGTAACTTACCATGGGATATCCAAAATTCATTTTTAAAAATTTCCAAAAATTTCCGGGAATTTATGAAAAATTTCGGTAATTCATGGTAATTTCACAGGTATGTATGGTAACTTACCCATAATTCATTTTCAAACATTTTCAAACATTACCGGAAATTTTTGATAAATTTCCATGAACTTCCAGAAATTTATGAAAATTTTTGGTAACTTATGATAATTTTACGGGTAAATACGGTAACTTACCGTGGAATACCCAAAATTTATTCTTAAAAATTTCCATAAATTTCCGGAAATTTATGAAAAATGTCGGTCATTTATGGTAATTTTACAGATTAATATGGTAACTTACCTAAAATTCATTTTTGAAAATTTCCATAAATTCCGGAAATTAATGAAAAATTTCGGTAATTTATGGTAATTTTACAGTTAAATATGGTAATTTTACAGGTAAATATGGTAACTCCACATGGAATACTCAAAATCCATTTTAAAAAATTTCCATAAATTCCCGGAAATTTATCAAAATTTCGGTAATTTATGATAATTTTACAGATGAATATGGTAACTCACCCAAAATTCATTTTCAAAAATTTCCATTTCCGGAAATTTATGAAAAATTCCGGTAATTTATGGTAATTTTACAGGTAAATATGGTAACTTACCATGGGATACCCAAAATTCATTTTTACAAATTTCCATAAATTTCCGGAAATTTATGCAAAATTTCGGTAATTTATGGTAATTTTACAGGTATATATGGTAACTTTCCATAAATAACCGCAAAATCATATTATCTGCTACGAAAATTTCCTCTCAGTTTTCACCGTGAGTGGGCTGATAATCATAAAATGCAAGCTCATATATGCATAATCTTCATTATTCATCTCTGACGTCACTTTTCATTCCCTAGGGAGTAAAAAGTAGAGCCTTAGCCCCGCTTCATAGGCGTCGAAAAGGGCTGAAATCATGCATGTGTCATAAAAAATTAATTTTTTGGAATTAAAAAAAATGTATCTAATCAAATGAGTTTGTTATTGTGCACGTCAGGGTTCTGACATAACCTTAAAAACCTCATACCATTTTTTTTTAGTCCGGGGGTCAGATCGTGTTTATTATATGTTTTTGGGGATAACATTGAAAACAAACAAATTGAATTTATGGGAAAACGACACAAGTTGCAATAAAATGTTTATTAACAAAATTGTTTTTTTTCCTTATAGCATGCGCACTTTTTGCAATCATAAAAACAAGATAATGAAAATACATATGTTTGAATACCAATGCATATTATGAATTTTAATAATGTAAATTTATTGAAATGATACAATATAATATACATTTGATATAAGTGTTGAAAATAATGTAGAAAAGTGGACATTCTGGACAAAATCGAGTGCGATGCATGAGAGGTGAGAATAAAAAAAGAAAAAAAGCACGTGATGAGAATGTGTGCGTTAAAGCCAAAGGAGTTTCAACAAAAGAGAATTCACAGTAACCAAATTACAGTTGTTGATGATTTGACATTTAATTTTAAAAGGTCTGTGCATAAATGTGGGAGAAATACGAAGACCGAGCGTGTGGCGCGAGGCAAATGTATTATCAAGCATTATTTACTCATTGCCTCAAAATGTGAAAATTAGTGATACTATTACATTTTAATGTAAGAAGGCGTTTTTTGATGGTATCATAAATCATCAATTGATTTTTTATAAAATGACACTGTTTTTACAAAACCTAACTTCACAACGGAAATATGATATTTAATTTCCCTACTGTATCCTTAAATGAATAGAAAGAAATAAAATTTCAAACTGAAAAAAGGTGAGCTAACTTTTGCTTCGCTTGATACTTTGAACCCGTCTACGAGGCAAATTAGGGGTCTTAATTTCGGGCCAATATCCGTCAATGATACTTCTATACAAGATATTACGTAATATAGAAACGAATTAATATTGTTTTCTTCTTCTGAGATTTAGTGATTTGGTCGCGACGAAGACCCTTATGGAGATCTTGATGGAGATGCTTGTGGAAATCTTGATGGAGATCCTTGTAGAGGTATTGATGGAGATAATTGTGGAGATCTTGATGGAGATATTTGTGGAGATATTGATGAAGATCCTTGTGGGGATCTTGATGGAGATCCTTGTGGTGATCTTGATGGAGACCCTTGTGGAGATCTTGATGGAGATCCTTGTAGTGATCTTGAGGGAGATCCTTGTGGAGATATTGATGGAGATCCATGTGGGGATCTTGATGGAGATCCTTGTGGAGATATTGATGGAGATCCATGTGGGGATCTTGATGGAGATCCTTGTGGAGATATTGATGGAGACCCTTGTGGGGATCTTGATGGATAACCTTGTGCAGATATTGATGGAGATCCTTGTGGGGATCTTGGTGGAGATCCTTGTGGGGATATTGATGGATAATGTTCCCTCTCAAGCTCGCTATAAATTGTATTGTAAGAAGGATGGCCATATACACGAGTATCAAAGTTTATCTTAACATAACGTCCAATTTCTTTATCATTTCCGCTCTTAATTTTAATTATTCTCCGATCGTGGAATGGAATCGGTAGTGCTATCAGATTCCGTCGGGGTACTGAGCGAGAAATTTGGGCTGATGAGGCAGAACCGCGTTCTTGGACAGGTGCAGGAGGCCTATTTGCTGGCAGGGCTGTTGGTCGAGCAATATTATTACCCTCGTCTGAGTGACCCATCTGAACACTTAATTCTGTAAGAAAAAATTCATATCTATCAAGTTTTTGTACTTGGGAAGAACAGCCCGAAGCAGAAAATTTTCCCTGAACATTCCTGAAATATTCCAATGGAAGGTTTGGAAAATTATGAAAAATGTTTCAGAAAGTTTCCCGAAAGTAGGTAATCGTCCACGTATCGATGAGAGTTCCCAAGGGAGGTTCGGTGAATATTCGTGATTTATTTATGTAACCAAATGAACTAAATCAATATAATGCTAACATTTTGATGAACCTCCTCCCAATCTTCTTTGGGACCCTTCATAGATACGCGGACTTTGATCTATTTCCGGAAACCTTCCTGGGACATTATTCGGATTTCTCCGAACCTTTCACAGGAAGGTTCCAGGAATCTTCAGGGAATTTTTTTGCTGGCCAAGAGCTGTTACTAAACTTATTACTATTCAATGATCAGTCGAAATGTTAGAGAAAATGTAATACTGCAAGCATAAATTGATGTGTAACGTATAAGGGCAAAAAGCCATTACAAAATTTTCAATTAGGAAATATTATTAGGTTCAAAATAAAAGAACGAGGAGCAGTACTTCGCTCGAGGCGCATGATTCAGTGATATACATTTTTATTTTTAATTGAAAGAAGAAAAAGAAAATTAGTTTTTTAGCTGTTGAGTCAAAAAAGTATTGAAAAAAGTTCAAAAATGGTGCAAATCTCCTCAGCATATTCTATAGTTGATCCAACAAAAATTTTGTTTATTCAACGTAAATCAATAATATTTTTATTATATTTAGCACTTACGAATAGAGTGAAGAAAAACCATATATGTGAGGAATATAGTCTCAAAAACGATCTTCATTTTTTAAGATGATTTACTGATAGGAAACTATAACCGGTGACTAATAATTTAATTATTAAGATAAGAGTGGCACGAGGAAGTCTTTTTCTGATATTTGAATTTCACAAGATAGTGTTATATTACTCGGTAATTCTTCAGATTACTGAATATTTACTTTATGTTACGTGATTACGATGATGTGTTTGATGCAATAGTTTTGCGTAACACTTTTACAACTGCTGTACATATAGACTACTCATAGACTTATCTGATCTTCAATTCTTACACGCCAATTTTCGATTTTTCAACAACCGTGGAGAATATGGAATAAATTTAAAAAATGCCAATAGATTCTAAATTCTCTAAAATCAATCATTTCTCTACATTCCCTGAAATACTTGAATATTCTTAATTCCAGAATTTCTTTGGATACTCTAAATCCCCTTTTCATTTAATCCTTGGATATCCCTCATTTCATAAATATTTGGAATTTCTGAAATTCTTTGAATTTCCTAAGTGCCCTGAAATCCCCGCAATTCTCTGAAATCGTTGAATTCTCTGAATTCCCTGAATTTCTTGAATTCTTCGCATTCCTGCCACTTCTTGAACTCCTTGATATCTTTGAAACCCGAAATTCGTGAAATAATCCGAATTCCCTGGATGCTATGAAATCCTTGAAATTCTCTGAATGATCTGAAATCCTAGAATACCTAAAGTCTCTGAAATTTCTGATTTCTCTAGAATTCCCTGAATGCTGAGAGATCTCTGGAATTTTCTTCATTTTCTAAATTCAATAAATATTGTAAATTTCTTAATTTCGATGATATCCTTGAATATTCTGACTTATCTGAATTCCCTGAATATTCTGGATTCGTGGAATTCTTTGAATTCTCTAAATCCTTGTCCCAATTCTCCGTAATGCTTGAATATCCCTAATTCCATAAAATATTCGGAATTCCCTAAACGCTCTAGAATCCCTGAAATTATCTGAATTTCCTGAAGTCCTTGAATTTTCTATATGACTAAATTCCTCGAATTCTCTGATATTCTTGTATATTCTGAATAAACTGAATTTTTGGAATATTCCGAATTCCTGATATTCTTTGTATTCCATAAATCCCCTGCATTTCCTGTAATCCTGAAATACATTTAATGCCATTAATATTCGTAATTTCTTCAATATTCGGGATTCTCTGACTTCCTTGAAAATTCTAAATTTCTTAAACTCTCGAAATTTTCTAAATATCCCGCATTCCCTCAAATCTTCGGAATTTTTCGAATTCCCTGAATTCATAAGATTTCTTGAATCCCTTGAATTCTTTCAAGTCACTCAAAACTTTTTGCTTCATTTTAAAGTCCTTTTCTGCCGGAAGTAAAAAGACAGACATCCTATCCTTTTGAATAATTTCGAATCTTCATGATAGAAAGCGGTAGAAAAAATGTATTCCATTCTATCTTTTTTAATACCGTATTTTCTATCTTATCCCATTCTTCATCTACCAACGCCAATCTTTTTCTATCTCTCTATCTACCTCAATTCCCGTTTATCTTCTTCAATCTCCTCTACATTACCTCACCCGATCCAACTTCTATGAATGGCTATCTTTTCTTATCTCCTTTTCCACTTAATTTCACGTCTATCTTTTCCAGTCCCCTTTTCCCTATCTCATCGTGTTCTTCATCTATTCACGTCAATCGTTAACTATCTCTATGACAATCTAAATTTCCTTCTATCTTTTCCAATATAGTCTTTTCTATCTTATCCCATTCTTTAGTATCTATCCACGCGAATATTTTTATATCTCTCTGTCAATTTGAATTCCCGTCTATCTTTTTCAATCACCTCTTCTCTATCTCATCGTATCCTACATCTATCAATATCTATCTTTTTTCCTTCCTTTGTCAATTTAAATTCACGTTAATCTTTTTCAACACCCTGTTTTCTATCTGATCCTATCTTCTCCCGATCAACTTCAATCTTCTTCTATCTTTTTGACAATCTACATTTACGTCTATCTTTTTCAATCTTCTCTTCCCTATCTCATCGTATCATACATTCATTAACGTCTATCTTTTTTTATATATTTTTGAGTCTAAATTCGCGTATTTTTTTCAATACCCTCTGCTCTATATTTCTACCATTTGTTTATTTATGTCAATCTTTTTTCACATCTGGTTATCTAAGCTCCCCGCTGTCTTTTTCAATCTCCTCGTCTTCATCTCATCTTATACTACATCTAACAACGTCTCTCTTTTTCCATCTGCTTGTAAATCTAAATTCAGGTATATTTTTTGGAATTTTCTCTTGTCTATCTCATCTTATCTTTTATCTATCCACGACCATCTGAAGGTTTTGCCGCTAGATGGCTGACGGTAAAAGTAATCAACAAGTGAAATCAGTCTTCGAGCCAATAAGTAGAGGCATGGCCAATCGTTTTTCCAAGTTTTGCCAAGTCTTTCTAGTACGAATTCAACGTCAAATTAATTTTTTTTAAATACACTCCCTAACTTTTTGTTGGATTCCGGAATTTTTGGGGATAGAAAATGATACGAGTACTGAATCGTGGAAGATGAAAAAAAAGATAGACGAAGGTTAAAATTGATAATTAATAGATAGAATGAAGTGAAGGAAAAGATAATGGTCTTGGGTTACAAAAGATGAAGGAAGAGATTGAAAAAGATTGAAATTCATGACAGATAGATGCAAAGTGACCCACTGAGAGAGATAGAATAATTCTATCTTTTCCCATCCTTCCATTTCTATCTTTTTTAATCTTTCTACTTCCAACGGGGTTGGAATTAACAGGTTCTTAAAATTCTGGAAATTTCACAAATTCAAGCATAATATTGCTAGCTAATTACACTTTAAGAAGGAAAACCTTTTGCGATGATATTTTCATTGGGTTTGACCATTCAATTTTTAATTTTAATTCCTTTTATCTCTCCACCTGGTGTTCTAAGTCAGCCCGCAGGATCTGGAAGCAAAAACCTAGAATGCATGGATGGGTAGGCCGTTTAATATTTCAGGATATTACTCGTGTGCAGATTACTCGAGGGGGTTGGTCGGTACTGGTGCGTCGAGTGCCAATTGTCGATAAAGCTGAATTACCGACATTAATAATCGAACGACCTTTTCCTCTTTCTCCTTCTGTTCATCCTTTTAGGTACCCTTTCCTTTGCTTCTTTCTCTCTTCTACCCTTGAATCGTAAACTTTTTTCACCCTATTTGCCATACGAAGAGTTTCGAGAATCGTGGTGGGTAATCGAAACTGACTACTGCGGTGCGCCAGTGCGCATACGACGCACTTCATTAGTTTAATTAATTTTCGTCGAAGCACTTCTGACGGTTCGAAATCCTTGGAGAGCTGAATTTTTTCAACCAATACGTTCTTTCCATTAGGATATTGAATTTTAACTCCAACTTTGACCATCTGCAGTTCAAGTAACCAAATTCAAAGCCTCAATTTATGTAATCAAAATATTTCAGATCCAAACGGATTAAATCATATTTAAAGAAATTTTCCATTACTTTTCTAATGAGTATGAATTGGCACAAATAGCTATTAATTATTTCATAACATTAAAGATTATTGGATTTCAAATTGCGAGTCCTTAACAATGGAGGGTGTCTTTTCGATAAATGTCAGTTTTTCTGCCACAGGGTGGCAGAAAAACCTTATTTTCAAAATTTCCTGATTTTTTCTGGGCCAATTTTACATTTTCCCTGACCATTGATATTCAAGGGCAGGCATTTTGATCTTGCATCATTTTTACGTAGAATCTTACATAAACGGAATGAAAAAGTTTCAGATTGAAATTCAAAAATTTCAAATTTATTTATTTCAACTGAAAAAGACGACCTTTGTACCACAAAAGATGAATTTTCAATCCAACAGGACGAACCTTCACCAAAACAGTTGAGGTTTCGATAAAAAACTATGACTTTTAACAAAATAGTTGAATATTCAACAAAATAATTGAATATTCAAGTCCACGGACCTACAGTTTGAGGTGAGATCCGAACCACCAGAACCTCGGTAAAGGTACGTAGGAAAATTTCAAAAAGTACCGGCTCAGGGATCGAACCCTGGACCTCTAATGTGAAGTCCGAGCGTCTAAACAACTGAGCCCCCGAGTTTAGTATTATGATGATTATTATTATTATTATTCCTCTAAGCCACGAAAACAGGGCACTCGAAGATTTTTGTTAGCATTGGAATCAGACATGATGACACTCGACTTTGCTGATGGATTTTTCGAATAACAAAATTTCGTGCAAAAATGTTTGAAATTTTTTTCGTTGGGAATTTCACACGAAAAAATGTAAAAAAAATATAAGCTTCCAACTCAAGTGATGAATTTTATAGTAAAAAGACGCATTTTGAATCAATAAGATTCTTTAGTCAAGAGAGAAAAAAAATTAATTAAACTGTTGAAATTTAAAGCCAAAGGAAACATTTTTTGTGAAACAGTTGAATTTTGAGCCCAAAAATATAAATTTTCAACAAAAAATTAAATTTCATTCGAACAGATGCATGTCCAATAAAAAAGAAGAAATTTCAAACCAAAAGCATTAGTTTTATACAAAAAATACGAATTTTCAACTAAAAAAGATCAGTTTTTAACCATAACTTTGAAAGTTACATTTTTAGTTTGAGAAATTTATTTACAAACAAAATAAATGAAATTTAGTTAAATTTTCAACCGAACAGATGTACCTTGAACAAATTTGACTGAAATGATGCATCTTCAACTGAAGTAGATACATTTTCTGATAAAAAAAATAATTTTCAACACAAGAAAAAAATGTTTTTTTTCCACCAGACATGAATTTCCTAATAAATTGATGAACCCTAAAAAAAGTAATGTTTTAACAAACTTGTTCAACCTTTAAACAAGGAGTTCAATTTTCAACGAAAAAGATGAATTTTAACTGAATAATGTAATGGTAGATATTTCAACCGAAAAATTTCCAATTCAAAGAAAAAACAGTTGAATTTAACAAATGCAGACCAATTTTCAATGAAATACTAGAATCTTGAAACAATTTTCAACCAAAAAGTTGCAATTTATCCAGTAAAGTTGACAATTTTACCAAAATAGCTGAATATTTAAACCAAAAAGATGAATTTTCAAAATAAAAGTTTGAATTTTTAATCTACGAAGATTAATTTTTAACCAAATGGTTGAACTTGAAAACAGAAAAGATTAAAATTAAACCAAAAACAGTTGCATTTTTAACCAAATAGTACAGTTTTCAAGCTAAAAAGATGAATTTTAAAAAGACAGTTGAATCTTCAGCAAAGAGTTGAATTTTCAATAAAAAAGGCTGAACTGCAACCAAAAACAGTTGCATTTTCAACTAAATAGTAGAATTTTCAAAACAGAAAGACGAATATTTTTAGATAAGAATTGAATTTCCAACCAAACAGTTCAATTTTTCAACGAATTACTACAATTTTCGAAAGTATTGTTGAATGTTCCACCTACAGAGATTAATTCTCCGCAAAAAATGTAATTGCTTTTTTTTAAACCGAATAGTCGAATTTTCAACAACATACATGCATTTCCAAACACATAGTTGATTTTTCAACTAGACAAGATAAACTACCAAATAAAAATGGAAAAGGTTAATTTTCAGTGAAAAATAATTTTAAACAAAAAAAAGGAATTTTTAACCAGACATCAATTTTTTAACAACAAAGGTACTTCACTTTCATTTCTAACACCAAAATATAAAATTACAACAACAAAAAATAATCTTCTACCAAAATAGTTTAATGTTTAATCCAAAAAGACGAATTTTCAAGAAAAAAGTTTAATTTTCAACCAAACGGGATGACTTTTTAAAAAATGGTGACATTTTCAACAAAACAATAAATTCTGCAACTAAAAATATAATCGTGAGGAGGAAGCCACTGCAAAAAAAATAGAAATAGAAGCCATTGTTTAACTCAAACAGATTTTATTTGAATCAAACAAAATCTATCCTTGAAATAGGATCAAACTATTTTTTGTGT
This sequence comes from Andricus quercusramuli, assembly GCA_932178445.1. Lineage (NCBI taxonomy): Eukaryota > Metazoa > Arthropoda > Insecta > Hymenoptera > Cynipidae > Andricus > Andricus quercusramuli. Next base: position 38,758 of record CAKNXH010001603.1, read on the forward strand.
AATTTAAACAAACATTTATCTGAGTGCCGCTTCAAATTAAAATTAAAAAATAACAAATTGATTATCCTTGACAGTGATTTCAATCGCCTTTTATATAAATTGTCTGATTATTGCAAGATTTTTTCCAAGATCCTTGACACCCTGACTTTTCCTGAAAAATAAAATTCCCTTCCTTTTCCCTGAAATATTTTGTTTTATTTTATCATGACTTTTTGAACATCTGTAAAGTACCAGTTAGAATTTCTGCAATCTCTCAATTCTTTTAGTTTTTTTCGGTTTCTTCTCATTCCGTGCGTGACTATCTTTATTTTCTAGGTGTCAACTATCCCGCATTCCCATTTGCTTCTGGGGTCCAATAAAAAAAGGCCTCCTTTTGATTCTCATTCTCGATTTAACGATGTTCGTATACTACGCTGCGTCCCACGATAGGACTTTATAGTCTTTTTTATGAGCGATAGCAATGTATTAGTGACGCGGTTGTGGTTTTTGTCGAGAACAGAGGGTACACAGAGAATGAAGATAGGTGGAAAGGTTAAAATTCTTTCCTGAAATAGGGTGAGTTCACCACGGTGCGGTGACCAGACACTCCATCCCCGAAACGACCACTTCATTTTTTATTCACTCTTAGCAAAATCCTGGATTTACACTTTTTTGTAATATTTTTCTTTTCAGAATAAAAGTAGCCACTCTTACAAGAAAAACCTAAATCCTCTGGAATTTTCTTTGGATTCATATTCCTTTCAGTAATATGTCACTCCTGATGAATTGGATACATTTTCAATCCAAAGAGACAATTTTTTTAGAAGGCAGTTCAATTTCCAACCCAAAAAATTGAATTTTCAACCACGAAGATTAATTTTCTACCGGAAGATCAATTCTCCACAATATTATTGAATTTTCAACCAAATAGATGAATCTTTAACTCATAAAAGATAAATTTTAAACAAAAAATTTAATACTTATATTTTCAGATAAAAAAATTCTTCTTCCAAAAAAAATATGAATTACTAAAAAAATAGTTAAATTTTCAAACAAATAGTTTAATTTTCAATCAAATATTACAAAATGAATTTTTAAGAAAACAAGTAATAGTTAATATTTTCGCCGAAAAAGATTCGAATTTCAATTTTCAAGCTGAAAAGATCAATTTTTAATTCTAAATATCCACTTTTAACCAGAGAATTCAATTTTAAACTAAAATTATGAAGTGGGACGATGGTCGTGGGGGTTAAAGCATAGGCTTTGGACCCACTCCGTCAGCTTGCGGGTCCGATTCCCGCCTCGCACTCTGGAAGAGCCTCGGTGGCCCATGCGGTGAACACTTGCGCAGCAAGGGATCATCTCCGGAGAGTCGTGGGACCGGTACCTCTAGAGAAAAAGGTTCTCTAAGTACTTAAGGCTGTTGCTCTTGGTGGTTCGGAACCCACCTTAAACTGTAGGTCCCCCTCACACCACCAAGTAAGTGTGTGTGTGGGGGGGGGGGGTGTGAAGGAATAGGGAAGAGATACAAGAACAATGTAAACCCTTAGGGGACACATGAGAAGCTTCGATTCCAACTAAAATTATGACTCTTCGAAGAAAAAAAGAAGATATCGTTATCAAAACTGCGACCGAGGTATGTGGTACGGCGACTGTAGGAAGAAAATCTGGTGATGCATGGTGCCATCATGAAATTGAGGCACTCCAACAAGAAAAAGAAGAAGTGTACATGAGAACGCTGAACATCACAGGTCTTAGCGATGAGGAGAGAAATAGACTTGAAAATGATTAAAGAAAAAAAAAAAAAAAA
>CAKNXH010001603.1:50514-86280 GCA_932178445.1 Andricus quercusramuli
GGGTCTTGTCGTTCTAGGAAGTAAGCCTGGTAGACCAGGTGTTTAAAATTCATCTTCCCTCAGAAAGTTGCTTTCAAAACTGAAGCAGGAGGCACGTTGGACCCACGAGCTTGTTTGAAATTTCAGTTATGAACACAACTTCTTTGAGGAAGGTGCATTTGGAACCTCTAAACTACTGGGTTTAATTCTCAGAATGACGAGACCTCAGAAATCCGATCAAGGTGTTTTAAATTTCAGTTACGAACACAACTTCCCCGAGAAAGATGTATTTTGAACACCTGGACTATCGAGTTTACTTCCTAAAATGACGAGAGCTTCGAAGACCCACGAGGTCGACTAAAATTTCAGTTATGAACACAACTTCCTTGAGGAAGATTTATATTAAAAGCCTGGACTAGCGGTATTCCTTCTTAGAATGACGAGAGTTCCAAAAACCCACCAGGTTGAATAAAATTTTAGTTATGAATACAAATTCCTTGAGGAAGGTGTATTTTAAACACCTGGACTACCGGTCTTACTTCTGAGAATGACGAAACCTCCAAAAGCCCATGAGCTTGTCTGAAATTTTAGTTATGAACACAACATTCTCGAGGAAGGTGAATTTTAAGCATGTGGCCTACCGGGTTTGATTCTTAGAATGAAGAGACCTCCGAAAACCGATCAGCGTGTTCTAAATTTCAGTTACGAATGCAACTTCCCCGAGGAAGATGTGTCTTAAACACCTGGACTATCGACTTTACTTCTTAAAATGACGATACCATCAAAACAAGATCAGTGTGTCTTAAATTTCAGGTATGGACACACCTGTCGGGAAGCATTTACTTTATCTACCTGGTCTACCAGGTTTAATTCTTAGAGTGCGAGACCTTTGAAAAACGATCAGCATGTTCCAAACTTCTATTACGAACACATCTTCCCTGAGGAAGATGTATTTTAAACACCTGGACTTTCGGGATTACTTTTTAGAATGACGAGGCTTTTGAAAACCGATCAACATGTTTTAAATGTCTCTTACGAACACAACTTTCTAAGGGAAATGTATTTTAAACACCTGGACTACCGGGTTTATTTCATCTATCAATATGACCAAACCATCGCAGTAAACATTCTCTCCAGTCCGACAGAGTTTCCTGTGCGCAACATTCTTTGAGAATCCTCTCATTACTGACTTCGCCCATTAGCGTTTTACCGCACATATTCAGTAGAAATTGATTGCCAACCGTGCTAACATTACTCTCATTCTTTTCTTGGTTTGTCCAGGTCTCGACTGTGCAGCATAGTGGGTGCAAGTACAGAATTATATAATGCAATTTTAACTTTATTTTTCATATTTTCACTTCTGATAATGGCTTCTACACAGCCGATAACCTTCCCACCCTTGTTTCTACGCCTGACCATCTCTCAATCTATGTGGTTTTTTATTACTTTTAAGAGCCAGTCAGTGACTCCATACTCTTTCAGAACTTCCCAAAGCTCATTTCTATCCACCTTATCAAAGGCTTCAAGATCAGCAAATGTTCAGAAAACTTTTTTGTTTGCTCTCAAATTATTTTCTGTAAACTGTCAAAGTACTTTATTTTGTTAACGGTAGTTATTTTTACGAACACTAGATATATCTCAAAATAGTTCAAATTAAACTCGAGATTGAACTACTTACTACTAAATGAAAGAATTGAACATTTCTTAGTGAAAAAGACTTTATTTGTCCTATTAAATCTTCCCCAAAGATTTCGTGAAACACTAGTAAATATGCTCTCATAATGGCCTTATGCTTCTATAATTTTAAGTAAATTGTCCATCATGTAGCAGAGAATTTTTTTTTTTCAAAATTCTTTCATATTAAAGAATGCATATATTGCATATATTTCATAGGCATTTAAAAGGTCTTGATGTCTCCACATCGCTCATCTAAATTTCTTGGAGAACACATGCTTCTGTTAAATTAACGACATTCTAGATCCAAAAACCTATCGTAAAAAACTTATTTGTTTATCCCGAGAAATTTCATTTATGGTCCTTATTCAGTTGTCCTTCTCGAGTCTTCATTTAGAAGTTCTTCTTTTTAGTTTCCAACCTCTTTTTCTTCATGTGCCTCGCTGTGAAATATAGGTAGGGGAGAGTGGAGTGTTGTGGGCCGTGGGGAGCCGTGGGCCACCTCAATCTACGCCAATTTGTGGGTGGTAGGATTGCTTTAAACACTGCCAAGAGACTCTCTTTGTATGAGCTCACTTTTGTGAACTCGACCCATAGTCTCAACAGGCTTAGTTAGTATTTTGACATTGTTGATTGAAGAAATCAAAACAAAAGTTTGTGTATAACTCAAGTTGTTGATATTCGAAGTCCAATTGTGCAGCATATTTCAAAGGTAAGTTAGTGCAAAATATTCCTTGAGCAATTGAATTTAAATTCAATGAAACAATCTCGGTAAGACATTCATTGTGTGTATGGCAATTCGGTTATTTCGTAAATGTCGGCTGTGAGGAGTTGTGGTCCACCGTTAGTGGGGAGTCGTGGGCCAAACGTTCTTAATGCGTATTCCAATTTTTGAAGTCAACCTTCTTTTCTCTTGTTCTGAAAAGTGATGTTAGAGTGAATTTAGAATGTGAATTGTGTTGAAACAATGAATGTCAATCGGAACAACATAGTTCACTGCAGGATGTGCGATCGTGCGGCGCACTTGAAATGTGCCAACATGAGGACCGGATATTACACGTGCATACATTGTGAATCAGAATAATTTTTTGTTAATCTTTTTAAAATCATTAAGTTTTATTTACTGCATCTTAAATAAACATAAACTACTGGAATATGCTATTTTCTTTTATTTTTTGTCATGGCCCATAACTCCCCACCAAAATCACAAATATCGATTTTGATAAGATTTACGTCATCCTGAATATTTTTCGCGCATTAACGAATTTTATTAATTGTGGTCTCCAGTTGATACACTGAGAAGTTGACTACAAATGCCAGTTCATACATCGACAAATTATCGATGTTCAGAGAAGTTATGTCTTGAAAACAAAGCGTGGCCCACAACTCCCCACTCTCCCCTACTTTTTGAAAGAAGTCTATCTTTCATCACGCTCATAACGTAATTTTTTGGCATTCGAAGGGTCACAAATTCAGGATAAATTCATAAAACTTCAGAAAAATTCAAATAAAATTCAAGATAATTCAAATGTATTGGAAACATTTTTCATACAAAAAAAAATTCTATTGATTTTCGGAAAAGTGGAATGAATTTCGAGAATCTTTAGCTAAACAAGAAGAATTCGATGGATATTATTATTTCATTTTAAATTTAAATTTTCTTTTGAATTCAAGTTGAATCAAAAAACAAATCAAATGCATTGAAAACAATTTGAAAATGAGTATACAAAATTTGAATTAACTTCAGTAACTTTGAAATAAGCTTTGAAAAATTCATAGGGATTCGAAGAAATTTGATGAAATGTCTAAGGATTCAAGGTGAGTTAAAAGGCTGTAGGATCAATTGAATAAAAACTTTCAAAAATTCAGAAAAATTCATTGAAATAAATACAATCGAATAAATTTAGACAAATTCGAGTGAATTAAAAAAAATCAAGATAATTCTTAAGAATTTCGAAGAATTGAGGGTGACTTTTAAAAACTGAATGCAAATCTTCTAAAATCTTTGAAACCCTACTAAATTCTTATCAAAAAAGTGACTAACGACTACAAAACAATTCAAGTCAAATTCAAAAAAGTTCATATGAATCAATTGAGAGGAATGTGAGGGAAACGAAAAGAATTCCATAAAATTCATAAAAAATCAAACTGAATTAAAAAACCAATCAAGGCAATCCAAAAGTATTCAGAAATATAAAAAAATTGCATCGAATTGAGTAAGTTTGAAACGAGTTTAGGAAAATTAAAGTGAACTTGAAAGAATTTGATTAGAAGCCCAAGAATTTGAGACGAGTTTATAAGATTTGAAGATGAATTAAACAAAAACTTTTTTTAAATCCACTGAATTAGGTGAAATTGAGTGAATTAAGGATAATTCAAAAGGATATAGAAGAATAAAGGATAAATTAATAAAAATACAGGCCGAATTCCAAATTAATTGCAAAAAATATTTGAAAATCTCTTGAAATGTTTGAAACCTTACAAAATTCCTCACTTTTTGTGTGTAATTCTTCGAAATCTATTGGAATATTATAAAATTCCATGAAATCACATCAAATCTGATGATACTTTCTGAAAACCTGGAAAATCCTTCCATATCTTCCGAAATTCTAGGAAATTCTTTAAAACCGCATGCAATTTAAAAAAAAACTTTAAAATGATCAAAACCTTGGAAAATCCTTCGAAATTATTTGAATCTCTTAGAAATGTCATGAAATCTTTTAAAACACTTTAACATACATCAAAGTCTTTTAAATCTCTTCAAACTATTGAAATTAATGAAAATTTTTTAGAAATTATTTAAAATTTTCTGAAATATTTCGTATCATTTGGTATCTTTCAAAATCCCTTAAAACATATTAAAACTCTTCCAAATGCCTGGAAACCTTTCACAACATCCTCATATATTTTAAATCCTTTCAAAGCCCATTAAATTACTGAAATCTATTGAAAAGTTCTTTGTAATATTTTTAAATAATCTCAAATATTTAAAATCCTTTGATCATTTTGACAATTGATCCTCAGGATCAATTAAATAAAAACTTTCAAAAATTATAAAAAATCCATTGAATGAGGTAGAAATAAGTTTTAAAAGGATTCAAGTGAATTAAGAAATTCAAAAGAATTCCAAAGAATTGAAAGAACCGAGGATAAATTAATAAGGATTCAGCGTGGATTCTAAAAAATAATTTTAAATCTCTTCAAATCTTAGCAATCTTACGAAATACCTGACTTCTCTTGAATGAATTCGTCAGAATCTCAAAACATTCTAGGTCCTGTGAAATCGTTCCATATCTTCTGAAATTCAAAAAAATGTCTCTATTTTGAAACACTCCAAACACCTTGAAATCCCTAAAAATTATTGAAATTAATCAAAAAATCCTAAGAATCTTTTAAAGTTCCCTAAAATTTTTCAAGTTAAAAGCTGTTGAAAATGCCTTAAAAGTTCTCAAAATACTCTAAAATCTACAAATCCCTTCAAATTAATGAAATCTATTGAACATTTCTCGGAATCTTTGGAAATGCCCTGAAATATTTGAAAAAAATTCAAGACAATTCAGAAATAGGGTACTTTAGGGACCTCAACTAAATGTAGGGTACGATAGGGGATATAGGAACTCGTCTTGTTAGGCCTGGATAAAATGTTCAGTGGATCAAGTCTAGTTTGTAGAGGTGAAGATTATTTCCAAAAAAAAAGAACATTGTATGTCTTCGGACATATATAAATAAGAAGAAATTTTTTGCTTACATAAAATTCTTTGACAACTATTGTTTTCTGTTTATCAAGCCATTAGGAATAATCATCTTCATTTTTGACGCTCGAGATAATCAAAATGTCAAGATTCCAATTTCCCAATTTGAAAAATGGTTAGAGGGAAAATAGAGAGGCTCAGTCTTACGCATGTCGATTAGAAATCGTAATTTTTCTGTTATAAACTGAAGAATACTTTTATCTTTATAACACTTCACTTTCAAAAACATTCTTTCCGTATAAGATCTCCGCTTTTTTCAAAAACTGTTAACAAACACAACACCCCAATACAGCAAATTCCATTTTTTAATGCAAATCTGCATATCAAGATTTTCAATTTCAATCATTTTCGAAAACGATCCAACCCCTAAAAAAGAATCCAGCATATTGGTCACAAAAACGGAATTTCCTAATTTTGCTAATTTGTTACTCATTGATGACCAAGAACATCATTAAGGCAAAAAAAATGTTAATAATAAATAAGAATTCACGAAATGGTTCTGTTAAAGATATACATAGTAATATGAAAAAATAAGACTTCCTCATTTCTTCTAATATTTCACATACTGTTAACAAAAAAGCTATACCATCACATAGAAAATTCTATTTTTCAATGCACATCTATTTACATCTTGAAAAATACAGTATATAGTATATAGTATCTGAAAGAATGAAATTTTCTCGATTTTTAGGTTATTTATTCACTGATATGAAGAAATATCACTCAAACACATAAATTGTTTCAAAAGGAGGTCTACATGATGAGTCCTATAATTCCAACTATAACCCATAATTTTTTTAAATAGAATCAATATACCAAGACCTTCAGTTTCAGCCGAGGGGTCGACCACTCTGATTTTTCATGTACCAGGAATATATTCCCAAAAGAATATTCGGGAATATATAGGATATATCGGAATATTCGAAAATACAAAGAATATGAAGAATATTGGAATATTTGGGAATATGAGACAATATTTCAGAATATATTTAATTTACGTACAGCAAATTTCATATATATGAAATTTTACCACGATTTCGCTGGGAGCGGGTGCAATTTTCCAGATTAGCACCCAATAGAAACCAATGAGATTGTTATTTTATCAGAAATTCAATAATTTTGTTCAAATGTCACACTTCTTGGTTGAAAATTCAATTGTTTTGTGAAAAATTCTTATTTTCGTCTTAAAAGTTCAACAATTCAGTAGAAAATTTAACTATTTGGTAGAAAATTTATGTATTTTGTTGAAAATTAGTTTTTTTAATAGAAAATCAATTTTTTTCGTTGATAATTCATTTTTTTTACTAGGAATTTGATTATTTTGTTGCAAACTCAACTCACTGGTTGAAAGTTTACTTTTTTGTTGATAATTTAATTGCTTCGTGAAAAATTCATCATTTTTGCTTGAAAATTCAACAATTTGATGTTTTTTTTTTTTAAATTGGTTTTTGGTTTGTAAAATTCAACAGTTATTCATTTGAAATTGAAACTTGTTTTATGAAGTATCATCTATCACATGTTTAGTTGAAAATTCATTTTTGTAGGTTGAAAATTCATCTTTGTAGGTTGAAAATTTAACTCCTTGGTTGAAAGTTGAACTACTTTCTCGAAAGTTTTTTTTTCAAGATTCATAATTCGAATTGGAAATTCGTATTTTTAACTTAAAAAGTAATTTTTTCAACTGCAAATTCAATTGTGTTGAAAAAATCCGTTTTTTCTCATACAAAAATAATTGAATAATAAATGAAATAATAATAAATTGATTGTTTGAGTATAAAAATACAATTATTTAGGTTAAAAAATTTTGGAACGAAAAAAATATGAACTAAAAGTTATTCAAATAAAATTTGGACTAACATCACATTCGTTGTTCAAACTATTTAGTTGAAAATGTATGGAATGTTTCTGGAAATTCTTTTTTTCAATATCAAATAAATCTTCATGGTTGCAAATTCAACTATTTGGTAACAAGTTTATGTATTTTGTTGAAAATTCGTCTTTTTGGCTAGAAAATTAATCTTCTTGGTTGAAAATTCCACTATTTAATTACAAACGTATATATTTGGTTAGGAATTCATCTTCTTAAAATAAGCTAATATTTAATAAATGTACGCATTATTATAATATTTTTCACCTTCAATTATAAACTGCGTAATTTGTGATATGGATGTTTATTAACTTGCATTAATAATTACCTCACTGAGTGCAAAGACGACAAAGAGTTTAAAAGTTCAGAAAAAAACCACAACTTTTTAGCTCTTATCTAAGATAAGATGAATATAAACAGTAATAAATTGTTTGAACACCTTTTTTCGCAAACTTGTATTATTTATTACTTCACTACGTAAAAAGTGGTAAAAAGTTAAACATTTAAAAGAAAACACAAGTTTCTAGCATTATTCCAATTGAATATTATTGAAAATCATATAATGAACTCTTCGAAAAATTGAATTTATCAACTCAAAATAATTATATACGTCACTCTGATTAAGAATTGGACAAAAGGTGTAAAAGTTAAACAAAAAACTGCAATTGAATATTGAACGAAAAGTGGAACTTTTTTGAAAAAACGCGACTTTCTGACTCTATTCTAAGAGCAAATTGCTAAAAACAATGATAAATTTTTCAAACGATCTTAGTCGATATCTAATGATATAAAGTAGTATTTTTAATTATCAGAAACAATTTGCATTTAAAAAACCACGAAAAATCATAATTAGCATCAAAAACTCGGAAAACCCATTTTTTCAGTAGTGGGGTTTATTTGGGACCCTATAAAAGATACTCATGGGGCGATATTTATTAAATAATATTTTATTCATATTATATGGATGATTGTGTATATAAATGTTGAGTTTCAACTGGATTCAGCTAAAATTGACGATTCTAAAATTAAATTTACAAAAATGTATTTTTTTCTATGGGAAGTATGTGTTACACCTTATGAGGTTTGCGCCACCTCTGATAAAAAATGGATTCACTTTTGTGTGGATTCGAAGGCCAGAGAAAAAGCTATACGAATAGAATTATACGAATGGGAAGGAATTGGGGAATTGGGGTACATAATATTTTAGAATATTTGTGAATATTTAGAAATACTTCGTAATATCCCGTGCAGAGATTTTAGTGTGGCCCTGGTCGGGGCCAGATCTGGCAAAATCTGGCCCCGATCGGGTATCCCAGCTAGGACTAGACTTGAAATGAAACGCCTAATCCGATCAGGGCCTGACCGGGGTGTCCATAAGGAAAGCCCGATCTGGCCCCGACCAGGCCCCTTCTAATTTTTATTTTCAAAAATCTCATTAAAATATCATTTATTCAATAAAAAAGTAAACAGTTGAGTAAGACTATTAAGCTTTATTATTTGAATATTTCAAAAATAATTATTATCATTTTCACATATGAATATTTTTTTTAAAGTGAAGCGTGTCAGAGATTTGTTCTAAACTTTCTATTTCCACGCCAATCATTCGCATTGCTAAACACTGAGCCGATGTGCAGCAGTATTTCGTCCTCAGATATATTGTACATTTCAGAAATCAAACCTGCAAAGAATTTTCATTAATTATTTGTTGAAAATTCACATATTTTGTTGAAAAGTCGTCTTTCTGGGTTTATTGAAAGTTCAACATTTGGGTTGATGCTTCAACCATCTTGTTAAAAATTCATCGTTTTTATCAAAACTGATCGTTTTTGCTAAAAATGTATTTTTCATTATTTAAAAGTAACTGTTTTCCAAAATATTCGATTTTTTAGTTCAAAAACTTCACTATTTTAATGAAAATTCATGTTTCATTTTTAGTTGAAACTTTGACATGTACATTGTAAGATTTCAAATGTCAACTATTTGGTAGAAAATTCCAGTATTTTGTCAAAAAGTCGTCTTTTCGGGTACAAAAATTAATCTTGTTTTTCAAAAATTCAACGATTTGGTAGAAAATTCATATATTTTGATAAAATGTCGTCGTTCCGGATAGAAAAATTAATCTTGTTTGTTGAAAATTCATCTTATTTGTTAAAAATTCATCTTATTTGTTAAAAATTCAACGATTTGGTAGAAAATTCATATATTTTGCTAAAAAGTTGTCTTTCTGGGTAGACAATCATTCTTGTTTGTTGAAAAATTAACTTTTGGTTGATATTTAACTATCTTTTCAAAAATTCATCTTTTTTTATCGAAAAGGATCATTTTTGTTGAAAATGCATTTTTTATTGTTTAAAAGACACTGTTTTCTGAAAAATTCGACTTTTTTTATGAAAATTCAACTGCCTTTTAAAAAATTTGTTTTTCGCCTTGAAAATTTTAATATTTAATTGAATTTTAATCTTTTTTGTTTGGAAACTTGAAAATTTGATTGAGAATGCATCTTTGTATCCTGCAAATTCAACTATTTGTTTGGAAATTCAACTATTTTTTTGAAAATCCAATTATTTCTGGAAAATTGACAAATCTTACGTCCATCATCAACGAGTTTCACTTTTATTCTTCCCAATGGCGTCTGACAACGCATGGCAGAACAAAAGAGGCGCGCGCGCACTTTAAACGAATTTATATATAATATATTTATATATTATATAATATATTGTAATTGAGACAGGCAGTAATTTTAAATTTAATAAATTCTAATTTTTAAACTAATTTTGATTTTCAGAGGGTAACCCGATGTGGCCCCGATCAGGAATATAAGGAATATGAAGAATATTTGGGAATATAAAAAATATCAAGAATATCAAGAATATCAAGAATATTGAAAGAATGTATGGGAATATTTAGTGAGTGTGCCAGGAATATCAGAGTTGTCGACCACTCGGTTTGAGACATCTACGAAAGGCAATTGAACTGAAGGAAAAGCTTCCAGAATAGTCGAATAAAAAATTCAATTTTCTCATTTTACTTATTGTTTAGTCTATGATGATAAAAAAAATCCTAAAAAAGAGACGCTTGTTATTAATATATAATGATGATAAAATCACTCTAAAGTGAACAAACTTTATTCTAAGGTGAAAATGAACTTGGAAGGAGACCCAAAAAATCTCTAGTCCCGAATTTTATAGGAATTGATCTAATATTTTTTTCAAATGGTTGCATCTTACACAAATTCTATAATATTGGTGTCAAAGCAAGGTCCAATTACAAAAATATTTGTAGACGAAATTAATTAAATAAGATTGAAAAATATGTAGCAACAAACAAAAATATTGGAACAAACAGATTTCAAAAATTATAAAGGGATGAAAATTGAAGCACGAAATAATTGAGTTAAAATGAAAGGGATCGACATGATGTCAAAGGCACGCTCTTACCTCAAACGGGCAATTTCGACAAGAACGGCGCTCTGGGGCAGAGAAAGTTCATTGAAAAGCGTGAGTAGTGGCAGGAACGATTAATTTTCAATGTTAATTATGAAAGTGTAAATTGCGCTTTACGTACACTAAATTACTTGGTTAACTTGATACTTTTCTAATTCAGTCAGACCGGTGCGATAGGGGATGGGGTGGGTAGGCCAAGCCGCAACTTCAGACGAAGTCTTCCTTCTTTGGACCCGGAAATAGATTTCCACGTCAACCTCAACGTCCGGTTCAGCCCGACAACGAAAAATTCATAACGGAAACGAAATCGACGATGGCTGAAATTCGTTTCTTCGTATGGTAACTCAGAATATATTTAAAAAAAATGATAGATCTTAGCTTTTTTAATAAATAATGAAACTAAAAATAAAAAAATAAAATAAAATGATAAACCTAATCAGAGAGGATAACACACCATCATTCAAAAATAGTGAAACACTTTTTTGGGAAATAGAGAGGAAACTAAGTTTTCGAATTTATTAAAGGTTCTCTCTAAATCCGAATTGGTAGAAATTTTACTAATTCAATAAGTATCATTGTATCTGACTGTTAAATTAGTAATTTTATCACTTTCTACTATATGAAATGGTAAGATTTATGTTACTAAATGAATTAGTGAGGGTATTCTACTAATCTGTTTAGTAGTAACAACTTACTAATTAGAGGAGTAGAAATGAATTGCTAAGGAAACATAATTTAACAATTTTTAAAATACTTTCTGCTGTTTTTTGAGTTTTAATTAAAAAAGGTTAATGTTTTGTCAATACACCATCTATTTCTCCAATGCAGCTTGAATGTGAACTCGCGAAATTGGTTAGAATAACTATAGCTATTGTTCGTTCCCGAAATGTTCCGGAGTTTGTGAATAAGTGGATTCTGATGGCAAATAGTGGGTTAGAACAGCAATTGATTTCAGGGTGAATCTTTTATCTTAGCTTCTTTAAAATGGGTAAGATTTTATTTGATATTAGTAATCAGGTGAATAGTTTAAAGGGAACTGGGAAAGTGTCGTTGCAGAAAGATTTAGACACTGTAACGAAACTAGAAGGTATAAAAAGCAAATATTCACACATGAAAGTCGACGTACCATATCGTAATCAACTAACAGTTTGAGAAAGGCTCTATTTTTTATCTCTAACTTGCAGAAAACTCACTCAACATACATTAAAAGATACGTAGATGTTCAAAAATTTTTTTAAATCAGTTTATTGCTTCTGAGTCAGTTTTTTGGGTTAAAAAATTTAATTTAGTTGTTGTTACGGATAAAGAGGTTGTTTTAAAGAAGATTTTAAAGTATATTTTCACGTTTTAAACTTACGCTTTTGAGGCATCCCTTATAATCATCAGATCTAGTTTTACTAAGGAACACAAATTATTATTTAACCTAAATTTTAAACATAATCTAACACGCTTTTGTCTTCAAAAAATTCTTTTTTGAACCACCTTACTGTTGAACTGCGGATACGTTAAAATAAAAGTATCTACATAATTTAAAGCGTACACATTTTAATTTAGTGTATTTAATTTTTTAAATTAAAATGCATCTATTATAGTTTTGTTTGAAAATTGATCATTTTTAGTTCAATATTCAAATATTCATCTTCTTCATTGATAATTCAACAGCTTGTTTGCAATTTTTTCTCTCGCTTGACTGAAAAATCTTTTCAAGTTGAAAATTCAACTCATTTTGAAAAGTAGTTTTCTTGTCGAATTCAACTGTTTCTAATTAAAAATTAATATTTTTTATGTCAACTACTCAATTTTCGTTCAAAATTAATCTTTTTTGGAATACAAATTTAATTAATGAGTTAAAAGCTGAACTCTTTTGTTTAAAATTAATTTTTTTGTGCAAGATTCATCAATTTAATTGAAAAGTATCTTTTTGGTTAAAAAGTGAGCTATTTTGTTGAAAATTCGTTTTTAATTTAACAGAAAATTAATTCTTATTGAAACTGAAAATGTAATTATTACAGTAGAATATTCCAACATTTTATTGAAAAATCCATCTCTTTAGTTTAACATAATGCAAAATTTTAAATTAAATCATTCAATTTCAGGTGGAAAAATTATAATTTGTAGTTGAAAAATCAACTATTTCAGTCAATGGTTCACCATTTTAGTTGAAAATTCAACACTTTGGCTAAAAATTTGCTTTTTTTCTGGAAAATTAATTTTTTAAACTGAAAATTCAATTATTTGGTTGAATGTCTTTTTCAGTTGAGATTTCTTCTATTTTCTTCAAAATACGTATTTTTTGTATAAAATGATTCTTTATGTTTCTAAATTAATCTTCTTGTTTGAAACTTTATCTTTTTGGTGGAAAATGTAAGTATTCCAGTTAGGTATTCATAATTTTAGTTGGAGTGTCATCTTTTTGATTGAAGATGATAAACTACTTGGTTAAAAGTTACACTTTTGTTAAAAATTCATTTATTTCAGTAAAAGATTCATCATTTTAGTTCAAACAGTTTTTTTCTCTGGAAAATTAATTTGTTATGTTCAAATTTATTTATTCCATTTTTGGTCGAAAGCTGATCTTCTTTAGTTCAAAATTCAACTGTTAACTATCAAATAAAAATTTTTTTAAATTATTATTCAAATTTATAGACTTCATAGACAAATTTAAGAAATGATTGATTATGTTTTTAGTATTATTTGGTTATTTAAGTATTTAATGGTGCTAATATATTTCAGAATATTTTGTAATATAATTTGTTAAAGATTCCTAAATTAAAAATATTGATTAAATCCCCAGAAACTGAAAAAAAATTTATAATAAACTCGCGAAACTGAGGACTTTTTCCGAGTCGATTGAAAAAAGAGAAATATTTGAATGGCTCCGTACTATAAAAAATTATTCAACAAAAAACTTGACATATCTGGATAGAACTTGAAATATCCGGAATCAATCAAAGACAAGTGTACAACTGTAAAGCCGTACATTGTATGGTGCAAACTTACAAAGCTCTCCACCAAGCATTATATTATATTTTAATAGTTTTATCTAGCTAAAGGAAAAGCAGTTACGACTTCGTAGTTGTTTTTGTCTTGTAAAACCTTTTAAGATTATTAATATTCTAGTTTTAATTATTACAATAACATGTTTTCAATTTGGATTGAACTAACTTGTTTTTTAATCGGACTTAATTCGACTTTAATAATAGAATAATATATTTGAATAAACTTCTCTTCGTTGAAAAAACAGTTTTTAAATTTACTTGAGACTACCCTTTGAAATAGTAACCAGCAATACATTTACCAATTCATTTAGTAGTAGCATTACCAATTCCTTTAGTAGATATAGTTACTAATTCATTTAGTCAGTTATTCTTACACATTGAATTAGTAGATTCTTACTAATTACCAGTAAACGAATCGGCGCTATTTGAATTAGTAGGAAACTACTACCAATTAGTAGTTTTCTACTAATTCAGATTTAGAGAGTTAATTGAAAAAATTTCTACCAAATTTTTCGAACTTTCTACACAGAAAAAAACTTGGGTTTCCAGTAGAACCCATTTTTGGTTCCAAAGGAGCTGGAACACAAATGAGCCCCACTTGCTGAAAAAGAACCAAAAACGATAAATGAGCATAATAAATAAGTATTATGCAAAGATATATTGAATAATTATGGGAAAAAGTGAGAAAACAATATGCAACATTGTCCTAAATGATGTGAGATTAGAACAAGTTGACAAGTACGTATATCTAGGTAGTCTATTCACTAGCGACGGAAAAATAGATGGGGAATTAGATAGGCGCATAAATAAGGGTAAGCAGGTTATCGGTAGAGCAGGATCCATCCTCACGAATAAAAACATATCAAAAAAAGCTAAAATGGCCATACATAATTCCATATTCGTACCAACTGTACTATACGGTAGCGAGGCATGGACCTGTCAAGAAAAGGACAGGAGAAAAATCAACGCGATCGGCATGAAACCTCTGCGCATAATATGCGGAAAAACACTGATGGACAAAGTCCGAAACGAGATAATCCTCAAAGAATGTGGTACAGGAGACACGCTAGTTGACATATGGGAAAGAAATCAGTTAAGATGGTTCGGACATCTTGAAAGAATGAAAAATGAACGACTGACGAAGCAAGTATATAAAGGTAAAGTAAATGGCAGAATGCCCAGAGGTAGACCGCCGAAAGAATGGTTAGAATCTGTAAATGAGACATTGATCCGAAGAGACATAAGAAGTCATAGGAACAGAAGAGCTTGCATGAAGAAATGCATGGACGTAAATGAAGCTAGAGTAGTATGCCAGGACAGAAATATGTGGCGACAAATAGTTTATAAGCAGAGTGACAATAGAGTGAATGATGCCGGAAACAAAGACCTTGGATACTAATGGGCCCAAGTGGGGAACCATACATAACAATTCTGTGAGGCTCCTCACTTGGGGTGATCGCTAGAGAGATTGATCAACAACCTGGGTCGGAGCAGTGTTGCGGAGTGAACGTGTTATTTGAATAAATAACACGAAAACTCCAGATCAATCTAAAATATCTATACCATAACACATATACCTATATACCTATCTACCCTATACCATATAACGACCTACCTCACACCTATATACCTATCCCACTACTCTCCAACCGAGCAAGTCACGCCTACCCCGAAAGGGAAATGGCTTAATGGTATAATAATAATAATGATCAAATGTGGTAGGATAGAATAAAAATGTACAAAACGTACAAGACATAAAGACATACAAGACATAAAATATGCATAAGTATTATACGAAGAAATATTAAATAATTACGACCAAATATAGTAGGATGGAATATAAATGTACAAAATAAAACACAATATTGCAAAACACAAAATTGCAAATAGAAATCGAACACAAAAATTCAACAATATAAAATTAGTAAAATATAGATATTAGACTATTCAAAGGCTCTAATATCAAAACTCAATTTAAAAGAAAATTGTTTGAAATGGAAAAATCTTTAGTTGGGTGTCTTCAAAATTGAAAAATGTTGAGTAAAAGCGCAGTAAAAATTGCTCAATTGAAAACTTCAATATTTATACCTAATCAATAGTTATAAATAGTTATAAATAGGTATAAATAGCCTTAAACCTAAGAGATTATTCATATGAATGCAAAAAAGTCACCAAATAGTTAAGTTCTTAACAAAAAAGTTGAATTTTCAACCAAGAATATTAATTTTTTACCAAGAAAAGCGGATATTCAATAAAATACACGAAGTTTCAAAGAAAAGATATATTTTTAGTTGAAGAAAAGTAATTTTGAACCCAAGAAAATATGAATTTTTAAAAATAAATCAAGTTTCAATCACAGATATAAAATTTTTTTAATTTCCAACCCAAAAATATGTATTTTCTACCAGAATGATTCAATTTTCAATTTTAAAAATTCCAATGTTTAATAAGATAAATCGATATTCAACTAAAAAAGAGTAATTTTCAAGTGAAAATGCAATATTCACATTTCAAGTTTTAACATTTTATTTCTAACTGAAGAAATTAATTTTTTAACTAAGATGTTGACTCGTTAACAAAAAAAAAAGCATTATCAACAAAATAGTTGAATTTTCAACCAAAAAGGTCAATTTTGTACAAAAAAGATTAATTTTTGAAAGATGAATTTGCCATTGAGAAAATTAATTTGCTACCACAAAAGACAAATTTGTAATAAAAAACATGAATTTCCAACCAAATATATTTTTTTTTCAACTCAGAAGAATTTTTAAAAACAATTTAATGAGTAAGTTTCTATTTGAAAAAATTAATTTTCAACAAAAAAAGAATATTTTTGAAAAATAGATACAGTTTTTATCAATGTGATGAATCTTCAAATACAATAAAAATGGCTTCACAGCAAGAAGTGTAATTGTTTACGTATTTTCGACAAACTGGTTGAATTTGAGAGCAAAACAGGAAATATTCTTTACAAAAAAGTTACATTTTTTAACTACATAATATTAATTTTTTTACCAAAATAATTTAAATTTCAATCCCAAAAAGACAAGTTTTTAATGAAAGAAATACATGCTTGATAAAAAAGATCATTTTTCCATCAAAGAAATAATTTTTTCATTGAATGATAAATGTTTTATCAACAAAATAAATTTTCAACCGAATTTTTGAATTCTCAATGAAAAAGATGAATTTTTAAACCAAAAATATGAATTTATATAAAAAAGATAACTTTTGACGAAGTAATTGAATTTTTGAGAAAAAAAGTTAAATTTTCAACCCAAAAAGAGGAATTTTCGACTATAAAAAAAGAATTTTAATCAAAGTTTTCAAATTTTCAAAAAAAAAAAAAAACTAATTAAAATCATTTCAACTTCCGTTTATTGAAAATTTACTCTTACGTTTTCTCTGACCTGTAACAATACTAAAATTTCAAAAAAAAATTACGCTTTTAAAAATCACTCTCTAAATTAAATGTTACAAGCTGAGGTGATTCAAAGCTGAATTGCTTTAAAATGTAATAATCAAAGTTTCTGCATGTACGGTTACAAATTAAATTATTTGAAAATGTCGTACTTTAAATTGCACCATACACTTTCCAAATTTAAGTCGTTTCAATTAAAAATTTAAGACAAAGTAATTTGAATTTTAAAACATAAAAAATCTTACCGTTAACATTAAATTGATTAATATATATTTACATTAAAAATTGGGTAATTAAGACGTGAAGGAAAAATTTTCCGTTTAGTGCTGCCACCTACATCATCCCTTAAATTTCTGAACCTACTTACCTCTCTTCTGTAGGTCCCGAGAAATCTAAGTCAGCCGTCGGTAAAGTAGATTCCCATGGGCAACTATTGATGAGGCTATGATCATGTGATGGTAAATTTTCTATGGGGTAATTTAACTTTTACCCATATGCGAAACGGTATTTGTTAACTACAAGAGGTAAAGAATATTTTGCCATGTGTAAATAAATTAGAATATTATCTCAACAATGTTAAACTATGCATTTTTATTGCAAAAATATTATTTACAAAACATTTAACAATAATATAGCAATTTTCATAAAATATTTTAGTTATAAAACTTTTTCTGAGTCACAAATTCAGAATGATACTAGAATTAAAAAACTTTCAATTTTCAGGTCACACATATCTATAAATATATTAATCGAAAATAAATAAATAATACTAAAAACATCATTAATTATTTCTTGATTTTCTTCACCAAAGTTGTTAATTTTCAGCCAAGAAGGATGTTTTTTCAAGAAAATTGTTGAACTTTACCAAATAGATTTAAATTTTGAAGCAAGAAAGATGAATTTTGAACAAGATAGTTCAATTTTTACCCAAAAAAGAAAAATTCTTGATTAAAAATAAAACAGTCAAATTTTCAGTTCACAGAAACTTATTTTCAATAAAAAAAAACGAACTTTCAACCAGATGAATTGAACTAAAAAACACGAATTTTTTACGAAATTGTTGAATCCTCAACTGAAATTATGAATTTTTAACAAATATGATCACTTTTGTACCCAAAGAGAAAATATTTCAACAAATTACATAAATTTTCTAGCGAGAAGTTGAATATTCCATTTATCATTGAACTTTCAATGAAAAAGTTTCATTTTTTAATAAATAGCTGATTTTTTAACATACAAAGATGACTTTTTAACCGAGATGGTTAATTTTCTACCAAAAGACAAGTTTTCAACAAAACGCATGAATTTTAAATTGAATAGTTGAATTTTTAACTAAGAGAGGTAAGTTTTCCAGCAAAAATAAAATTGTTTAATTTTCAGTTTAAAAAATTGCTTTTCATGAAAAAAAAACGAATTATGAATCAGTTGAATCCAACGAAAAAAGATAAATGTTTAACAAATAGTTAAATCCTCAACCAAGAAGATGAATTTTCAACAAACTAGATTAATTTTCTACCCAAGACGTCAAATTTTCATCAAAAAAGTTCAGTTTCGAATATGAAAAGTCGAATATTTTAGGAAAAAATTTGACTTTTCAATCTGAAAAGAAGAGTTTTCAATAAGAAAGATAATTCTCAATCAAGAAGGATGAATTTTTCACGAAATAGCTAAATTTTCAACTTAAGAAAATAAATTTTAAACCACAAATGTGATGGGTTAATTTTCAACTTGAAAAAACATTTTCAAGAAATAAAACGAATTATCAACCAGTTAAATTCAGCTAAAAGAGATGACCATTTAAAGAAATAGTTGTAATCCTGTAAATAGTTGTTGTAATCCTGAACCAAAATAAAGATTTTTCGACAAACACGATTAACTTTCCACCCAGAAAAGACGAATTTTCAACAAAATACATGCATTTTTAACCAGGAAAGATCTATTTTTAATTTAAAATATCAATATTCAATTAAAAAAAGAATAGTTACATCTTCAGTCAAGAAAATTAATTACCAACCGAAAGAAAAGAAATGAAATTTCAGCAAATTTGGTAAATTTCTAACCACAGTCTTGAATCTTCAACTAAAATTATGAATCTTCAACAAAAAAATGAATTGTCATGAAAAGTGTTCAACGCTTTGTCAAATAGTTGACTGTTCAATCAGAAAGATTAATTTTTCACTAACATGGTGAATTGAAAACAAAATACATCAATTTTCAACCCATTGCTTGAATTTGCAACTACAACAGATGCAGTTGAAACCAAACAATTGAATTTTTGACTAAAAAATAAGCGTTTTCTACCAAAAATAGAATAGTTAAATTTTCAGTTAAATAACTTACTTTTGAACTAAAAATGAAACGAATTAATAAGAAAATATTTGCATTCTCAAAAAAGTAATTAAATTTTCAACCAAATAGTCACTTATAATCATTTCTTGATTTTCTTCACAGAACATTTAAATTTTCAACTTAAGAAGCATGTCTTTTTTAAATAATGGCTGTATTTTACCTCACTTTTGACAAGTATCTTAGTGTAAAATTATGCTGCGTTAGTCAATTAAAAATAGTAACAATGAAAAACAACGATTTTAAAAAGTGGTACAAATTGCATTATTTATAAGGGTTGATTAAAATTAATTTGAAAGTGATTGGTTAGTTCTGCATTGTTTAGGAAGGTTGATTATAATAATTGTAAAAGTGATTGGTTAATTCATGGAGCGATTTTTTATTTTAAACTAAAAATTCTAAGTCACTAATCCCTATTTTAAGTCAAAATTGACATTCTCTACGAAAATTCCAGGTTGTAGCTGAGCACTATAATTCATCTGTATAAATTCCAGTTCCAGCTCAGAATTTGTTGAAATTTAGAAATTTCCTGTTCCAAGTTAGAAGTATAGTTTGTTTGAAAATTTTCCTGTTCCAAACCATGATGTTAATTCCTTTTTGAAATGCTTAAATTTTGAATCAGAATTGAAATTCTTTTGACAAATTTCCTGTTCAAATCCAGAATAATAATTTTATTCCAAAAAAACCTGTATTAACTCTGAAGTAGACATCTTTTAAAAAATTCTCTGTTCCGATCCAGAATTTGAATTCTGTTTGAAAAGTTTCCGATTCAACTTGGAATAAGAATTTTCTTGATAAATTCCTTCTTTAAAAACAGAATTGGGATTTTTTGTGACAAATTTCCTGTCGCGCGATCCATAATTTTAATTCTTTTCGGGAAGTTTCCGTTTCAATTCAGAATAGGAAGTCTCTTCAAAAATTCCTACGTTGAATAAAAAATTATAATTCTTTTTAAAAAAACCCTATATTAACTTAGAATTAAAATTCTTTTGAAAAATTCCATGTTCCAATCCAGAATTTCAATTCTTTTGAGAAGTTTCCGATTCAACTTAGAATTACAATTTTATTTTTAAATTCCCTGTTCCAATTCAGAATTTTAACTTTGAATGAAGAGAAGCTGTTTTGACTCAGAATTAAGATTCTTTTGAAAAATTTCATCTTCCAATCCACAATTTCAATTCTGTTCGAAAAGATTACGATCCAACGTAGAATTACAATTCTTTTGAAAAATTCACTGTTCCAATCCAGAATTTTAATTCTTCATAAAAGTATCCCGTTTCAGTTCAGAATTAGAATTCTTGGAAAAAAAATTCTTGTCAGAATTCAGAATTTTAATTCTTTTCGAAAATTTGTATCGCACTTCTAAAAAACTTCAATTTTTTTTATATCTAGCTTTGTACTTCAACCCTTCAAATGTTCTTGGAAAATTGTACTAATATGATGAAAACATGTTTTAATTAACACATTTTTCCCTAATATGACTTTCCTTACGATTGCGTAGCCCTGGACAGAAACCCTTACAGTGCCAGTGTGCCAAAAAGCACTTTTTTCGGACATAATTGCTCGAGAGTTCAATTTCCGACGTATTTTTATGTATTTGCTTTCAAAACGATCCTAAGCCTAAGGCTCCCATGTATAAGGGGTAAATCCTTTTTTTTGTTTTGGCCGAAGAAAATTTTTTTACTTAATAACAAATTAAATGTAGTATTGATGTGTAAACATCTTAGACCTCAATATGGGGAGTCGAGCCTCATTCAAATAAAACCACGACTAGAAAGTGTAACGCAGGCCTCTGACACACGAGATGTGTCTCCTGTCACAGAATGGAGGCTTGCTTCTCTCTCTCTCTCTCTCTCTCAAACGAATAACGATTGTTTAAAGAATTGTAAATTATTTACAAACAGGAAGAAAATATGTTTATGTTTATTTTCTTCTTTTGAAATCCGCGAGAAAATTAAAATATCTCTTAATGTTTTCAAGAAAAATGCGAAAATTCGATTTTATGAAAAAAAAATTCGCCTGCCCACAAAAGATATTTAGTTTAAAGAAAAAATTGTTTTTTTTTTTTTGAAAAACAAAGCCAAAAATTCAAATATGCATAACTCTGCAAAAAAAAATTTTTTCACAAATCGCAAAAATATGTATCGCCTAACTTCCTCTAAAAAACAACATGTTTTGTCCACGAGAGATTCTGCAAATTCAAGTGTAGAACCTGCCTGATTTGAAATGGATTTGGTCCTCAAATGATTCAATTTCAATTTGTTCATTTTTGAATATTTCATTTTTACTTTTTTATTTTAAATTTATTATAACAGATATAGCGAACCTCAAAGCATGTCCAGAGTTCTTTCAGTAGAAAAAAGATTTTGTAGTTTCAATCGGATGCAAACATTTCGTTAATAAGTAAGGCTTTCGAAGTAAAATAGTTCAATTTTCAACATAAAAATCTAAAAATTATTTAATAGTTCAATTTTAAAAATAAATAATTTATTTATAATTACAGTTTGTCAACTTTTAAGTGTGCAACTGCTCTAAAAATGGTTGAATTCAGTCAAACAGGACTTAAATCAGTACAATAACTATACTGAAATCAATAATAGTATGTTGGAATGAGAAAAAAAAATGTTTTTTTAATTTTATAAGCAAATCAATGAACTAGTGTTATTTTTTAGTGATTTGCAATGCTTAATTGTTCAAATTTCAAATTTTCAAATTTAAAATTCAAAATATGAGTCAAATTGATGTATGGTAATGATCAGTTAAAAATGGCTGCTCTTTTGCAATTTTTTAAACAATTCTCGTAGACAAATACGAAGTTTATCAATATATGAATGAATAGGCTCATTTTTTCCGGATAAACTAAAAATGTCTTTTTAACGACTATGTGTTGTCACATTTTGTAATTTTACAAGATTTTTATTCACTTAATCAATTAACAAAAAACAAATGCATACTTTTAGCATTATTGTATGGATAGGCTCAATCGTCCATACAGATTTGACTAAAAGTGTCTCGACAGTGACTTTTTGCTCTTATATTTTTCAAATTATCAATAGCTGTTAATTATTTTTTTAAGGAATCAACTTAAAATGTCTCGCCAAAGACAATTCGTTGTGATATTTTTAGAATAGACATCAGTTGTCAATTATTTGCGCAATTGTTATGAACAAATACCTATTTTTACCCTATTTTCGCGAATAGGTTCAATTTTTTTACGGAATCAACTAAGGATGTCTTGCCATTAACTCCTTGTTGACCTATTTTTAAAAATGACAAAAACTTCTTATTATTTGAGCAATTTTCATAATTGAATGGTTATTTTTATTGTATTTCCTTCTTGTTTATAGAAATTGTTTTAAAAATGTAGTTATTCATTGGAAAAATATGATAACAAAAAGTCACTGCCGAGACTTTTTTAGTCAAATACGTATAAGCAATTAAGTCTATTCATGTATTAATGGTAAACATGGTCATTTTAAGAAAATAATTATTCAAATAATTGAAATTTGCTGAGAATTTGGAAAATATAACAACAACAAAAAGTCACTGGCAGGGCATTGTTAGTCGAATCTGTATAAATAATTGAGTCGATTTATATAAAAATGGGCATTAGCTGATAATAATTGTTTATATAAATAAGAAATGTTGTTAAATTACAAAATATGGCTGTGGGGAGTGATTGGAAAGACATTTTAAGTTTATTATGCTAACAAAATAAGCCTGCTTATTTAGACCTTGTGAAACTGTGAATTTGTTTAGAAAGAATTTTGTTAGTAGCAAATGCGCAGCTACTTTTATCTAATCGTAATCGTGCATTAATGTCTTATATTTTATAGATATATTACATATATCAACAACTAATTGTTGTTGATCAAGAAGAAATTATGCATGTTCAATAATTTGTTTAAAACATTATTAATGATTTTTTAATCTTACTCCACCACATTATTATTTATTAAAAAAGTATAGTTATTTTAATGATTCAATCCCTGTTTGACTGAATTTGATAATGTTTAGAGCAGTGTTACACTTAAAATGTTATAAAAAACACCAAATTTCATTTATTATTAAATAAAGATTGTTGATTTGATAGGGCCTTCAGAAAAATGATTCAAAATGCGTTAAAAATTGATCTGTCAAGCAACTTTTGTAAAAAAGAAGTGCTTTTTAATACACCTGCGCCCGTCTATCCCACGTACCTTTTTCACGAGTCGTGGGATCTGGGAGACGAGTGAAGAGAGAAGTGGAATAGGAGAAGTAAGGGAGGTAGGATTTGGTTTATGAGAAGTAAGAGAAAGTAGGAGAAATGGTGGGAGTGGGAGTAGAGAGAGGAAGTATGTATGGAGAGGGGCAAGATGAAAGTGGGGGTGGTGACGTAACTGAGGAAGCGGAAGTGTGTGCATGGGTGGGCAGGAAGATGGAGAAGGATGGGAGAGTAAGTGAGAAGTACTAACGTAGGGAAGGGAGGGGTTGTGAAGCAGTGAAGGATGGGGGAATAGGGAGGCCGTCAGACGAAGTAGATGTAGGGACTGGAGTAAGGGGAAATGATTGAGAAGTAGGAGAGGAAGGAAGTCAGGGAAATGAGGGAGGAAGGGAAATTAGGACGGGGGGATAATAATAGGACATAATAGGACAGAGAGGAGACGGAGTGGGAAGTGATAAGAGAAGGAGGAAGATTTGAACCACTTAATTAATTTAGTAGATTATGTTGGAGTGTAAAATTCCTCACTGCTATTCAAAGTCTGTGATTGACGTTTATATTTTCAGTAATGAATTTTGGTTTGCAGAGACACAAGGTAGTAAACAAAAGGGTAATATACAGACTGCAGTGTCAAGTTGGTAAATTATTCATAGTTGAGACGAATGAGTTAATAAGCTGTAGTACGGGCTTGGTTGAGGCGGAGATGAGTGATCGTAAATGTAAATCAACTTGAGCTCGGGTATCACGCACGTTCGCCAACGATCGTTAGCCAGCTAGTACTAGCATAAACCTGCAAATATATTTTCACCTAAAAGCTCATATAAAAAGCTGCCTGAGCACACGAACAATGGAATGAATTTCCTCTTGATACACTTCAATTACATTCTCCACATATAAACTTGTCTTAGCATCTCTAAATTAATTTGGAAACTTCCTAGATTTCAGTCATCAAGATAGGGAAGCTTTCACATATTACGTCACATTATTTTCGACCTTTTCATCGGCCCCCCCCCCTCCCCATGTAAGAGACCATAACATTTCCTATAGACACCCTTCGCCTTCCCTCATCGTCGTTACGTAACATTTTTTGTCTTATGTTTAAAAACATAACAGACGTTTTCTAAATAAAAAAAGGGGTTTTAAGATGAAGTATGGTCTAGAAATAAAAAAATAATAATTTGATGTAACACTGAATGCTTTTTCAATATTTTTTCAGTCATGCGAATACGGAAGTTACTCAATGCAAGTACTGATTGAAATTCATAAATTTAAAACTTTTTTTTCAATGCCATAAAGAATACGAAATAATATTAATAATAATACAATATAAAAATTTCGAATAACTGTTTTGTTTAACTCCTTGAAAATTTAAATTTGAGCTGAAATTAAATTCTCAAAATTGAGAACAAGAAAATAAGTATTACCAGTTTATTTTTTCAATTTATTTAGATATAGTTTTTATAAGTTTCTGGAGAAAATTAGAAAAGATTTCTGAATATGCAGATGTGTCAAAAAATAATCTAAAAGATTTTGAAGATATTTTTATGTTGTAGGATGTTACAAAATATCAGAAAAAATTCAAGTCTCTTTCGAAGATTTTCAGGACTCTAAGAAATTTGGAAGAAATCAAACAATGTTTGCTAAATTTTCGGAAATTTTTCTAAGTTTCTGAATATTTCGAGTCTATTTAGAACGTATGAAATTTCTGGAAATTTTTTTAACAGACTCTAATTTTTCTTCAAATTTTAAAAAAATTTTCGAAATTTAAAAAATTGCCTTATAATCTTCTAAATTTCCTAAGGAATTTTGAGAAAATTTTTTCATTGTCTTTTCAATGTAATAGTTTAATTTCCAAACTTAAAGAAGAATGTTCAGACAAAAAAAATAATTTTCAACAAAGTAGTTCCACCTTAAATAAGTTAGTTGAATTTCCAACAAAAAAATATGTTAATTTTTAACAAAAAAAAAATGTGTTAAACCAAAAAAGATTAATTTTCAATTAAATAAGTCAATTTTTTCAAAATAGCTGAATGGAAAAAAAGAAAGCAAGAAGAACTTTTTGAATAAGGAGAATCATGTTTTACCAAAAAAGACGAATTTTCAACAAAATACATGAACATGAACTTTATACGAACGACTTTTAATTTCACACTTTTTCATTGTCTTGAGACCTTTTAAAATTCTTTCGTAGCTTCTAAAGTTTTTTTTTAATTATTTTAAAATCTGCATTTCTGAAAATCTTTTATAGTTTAACATCCTTTTTCAATATCTACAATTCTTTCAAATATTTTTCGATTTTACTCAATTTTTTATTTTTATTTTTCAATCTTACCAAATTGAAACAATTTCCTTTGAAATCCTCTAGACTCTTTTTCGAAATTTTAGGAAACCGCTTGAAATGTTTGGAACACCTTCTTTAATTTTCTCTCAAAGCTCATTTTAAAAAATAAAAAATCATTCAAAATTTTTACACGAATCTTGAGAAAATTTTTTCTTTCAAACTCTTCAGACACTTTAAACTTTCTAATCTACAAAAATTATTCAAATTTTTCCTGCATTTTTTCAAATTCAGCAAGATTGAAAAAATTTGCTTCTAATTTTTCATATTTTTCTTTGAAAATTGCCGAAATCTTTTGAAATGTTCTAAAGTCAATGCAAATAATCTGTTAAAATTGATTTTTCGTAATAGAAAATCATCTTGATTCTTCCTAGGTACTTAGATTTTTGTTCACTATCGTCAAACCTTACAAAATTCTTTTAAAATCTTTACAAGTTTTCATTATTTTTGTACCGTTTTTAAAACTCCTGAATATCTCTTAAAGTTACTATTTTTTTTTAAATTATGTAATATGGCGAAATTTCAAAATTTTGCTTCAAGATCTTTTACACTTTTTTCAACAATTTTAGGAAATATTAAAAATATTTTGTAATCTCTTTAAATTTTCTCTTAGAATTCATGACAAAACAATCATTTAAAATTTTCCCATGAATCTGAAAAACATTTTTGTTTCATTCTCTTTACACCATGGAAAATTCAGTTCATCTAAAAAAATTGTATATCCTTGAAAATTAAAAACATGATCTGAAAGTCATCCATATTCTTTTCATACACATTTTGAAATCTTCTAACTTGGAATTATTATTTTAAAATAAAACCTAAACCATTTCAAATGTTTTCAGTAATCTGGAATAAAATTTCATCTCCTTAAATCTTTCATAATTATTAAAAAGCTTCTAATCCAATCTTCTAGACCAAAATAAAAATTTTCAATAGAATAGTAAAATTTCAAACCAAATACTTGAATTTTAAATGAAAAAGATGAATTTTTCACCAAGAAGATTAATTTTCTCCCAAGAAGACGAATTTTCTACAAAATGAATTTTCAAACAAAAAGGAATCTTCAACAAGAAAAATAAATTTTAATCAGAGTAGTGAAAATTTCAACCATGTCATTGAATTTTCATATAATAATTGTTTTAATTTTGAGACATATCTTTATATATGAGACATAATTACAATATGTCGACAAAAATGCCCATTTCTTCTATGTGACGTTCCCGGTGCTCGTCAATAACATAGAAATTGTTAAAAGCGCCTATGTTTAATAGAGTAACATTAGTTAGCGATATTCCAATATTATATTGTGAACAAAAAACATTCTTGTAAACAAATTATTTATTGAAAGGATATTTTGGATAATAAGAATATGATGATGAAGAAATTTCTTTCAAGATTATTATTGTTAATATTATAAACAAATTTATTATACAAGTTCAATAATCAGGCATTTTTTGATAGAAAAATTCGTTTTTGTCCATGTCAATTTTTTAAATTAGGAACTTTATGATCATTTTAGCAAAATTCATAATTTGATGATTAATCTCATGATTTTTTAAAACAAATTTAATGTAAAAAATATTGGGCTATCTGTCGACGGAAAAATTCTGAGAAACTTAAACTGAAAGGACTGAGATTGAAAAAAAAAACTTTTTCGTTGACATATACCAAAAATATGAATATGTTTATAAAATTTTATTAAAACATAATAGAATTGATCAATTAAGCATAAGTGTTGATGAAATTATCATTAACTTCCCAGTTAAAAAGACTAACATAAAAAAAAACAATTTTTCCATTGACAGATGCCAGATTGATGCATTTGTTTGTTAAATTTGTTTTGGAAAATCATAAAATTTATCAATTGATCATTAATGTTGGTAAATTTTTATGAAGATCCCAATTAAAAAGTCTGACATCAAAAAAGAAATAATTTTTCCGTCGACAGATGTCCCAATAATGCATTTGTTTTTGATAAATTTGTGTAAAAAAATTATTAAATTGATCAAAAAATTATGAATTTTGCTGAAATTATCATAAAGTTTCTAACTAAAAAATTTGATCTCGAAGAAAAGGAATTTTTCTGTCGATAACTGACTGAATAATGCATTTTTTTATAGAATTTGTTTAGAAAAATTCCTGAAATTTATCTTCGTCACATGCCCCAATAGTGCATTTGTTTTTGATACAGTTGTTTAAAAAGAACTTAAAATTGATTAAAAAATTATGAATTTTGCTAAAATTATCATAAAGTTTCTAATTTAAAAAATTGACATCGAAAAAAACGAATTTTTTTGTCGGAAGTGCCTGATTAATGCCTAAATAATGTTCATTAAATTTGTTTCAAAAAATCATATAATTAATGAACTAATCATGAGTGTTGCTGAAATTGTTATGAAGTTTTCAACTGAAAATTCTGGCATTTAAAAAATGAATTTTTCTGCCGACAAATGCCCGAATAATGCATTTGTTTATTATATTTGTTTAAAGTAATCACAACATCAATCAAGAAATTATAAATTTTGCTTGAATCATAAAGTTACTAATTTAAAAAATTGACTTTGAAAAAAAACGAATTTTTCTATCGAAAAATGCCTGATTAATGTAGTTGTTTATTGGGTCTGTTTATACAATTAACAATAATAATCTTAATAAAAAATTTCTTCATCATTACACTGTTTTTATCCAAATTTCTTGCAACAGAACTTTAAAAAATACGTGAAATTATCGATAATCGTATAAATTATTCTTTCAACAAATAGTTTTGTTAGAAAAATGGTTTGTTTGTTATATAAGCAGAAAAAATGACCATTCTTTCGTCATTTTTGTTCATTTATACAAAAATGTAAAGCCTAATTTAAAAATCAGACTAGACAACTCTCTTAGAAATATTATCAAAAAAAATACAAAAAAAATAATTTTCAACAAAGTAGTTCCACCTTAAATAAGTTAGTTGAATTTTCAATAAAAAAATATGTTAATTTTTAAGAAAAGAAAATGTGTTAAACTAAAAAAGATCAATTTTCAATCAAATATGTCAATTTTCGCCAAAAATCTGAATGGAAAAAAAGAAAGCAAGAAGAACTTTTTGAATAAGGAGAATCATGTTTTACCAAAAAAGACGAATTTCCAACAAAATACATGAACATGAACTTTATACCAACGACTTGAATTTCCAACTAAATTAGATAAATTTTCAACTAAAGAACAACCAATTGAGAAAATGTATAATAAAATTTCGAGAGAAAAAAATCACAAGGTAGTTGAAATTTCAACTGAGTTGAATTTTCAACAAAAAATATGTTAATTTTAAACCAAAAACAGTTGAAATTTTTCAAAATAGTTTCTAAACTACAAAAAGGGGCGAATAAGTGCTACTAAGCAGCGTCTCAGGAGGAAAATTTTAAATAAAATAGTTCAAATCATAAAAAATGATAAATTTAAAAAAGTTTCTATTTTGCGTTCAATAAAATGATGACGCTGCCCCAGATAAGACCAGGCCGTTTGGTTTCCAGTCTTGTGGCTGACCAACCGTTGTAGCCTGGGCTTGGCCAAAAGTGTAACGGTTTTTTTGCTAACCCCAGGCCGGACCGTATGGTCAGCCGCTATCTATTGGCTTGTCCGCCACTAACTAATGTATAAATAACTACTAGTTACAGGCTCGTCATCCACGAACTGGACTCCCTTTACTTTTTAACTTGACTTTAAAAACAAGTAATTTTCCACTATAAGTGCATTTAGCTAATCAGCCTCAAACTTGGACCAGACCAAACTGCCAAGATAATAAGAAAAAATCTTGATTTTTTAGTTTGAATTTCTTATTTTCTATCACTTCAGCTACCCTATAATTTTTTCGAAATCGTGCAAAAAAGATATGCTGATCGAGCTAAGATTTTTTTTGTTATTGGATAGCTGTTCAGCGCCAGTCCTAGGCCGAACCAGATCTTCCAGACTAGACGGTCTAGATAAAGTCTGACTTGGGCAAGAGCAGCACCAAACCTGGACAAGATCAGGTCTTCCAGATTAGACAGTCTAGATAAAGCCAGAACTGGGCCAAAATTGACACCAGACTATCATGAAATTTTTCCAGACGGGGTTCAATTACACAAAATGTTGGACTTTGAATTTCGATCTCGTGAAAAGCAGCACACCCAGGATAAATACATGTCGTAAAAAGGGAATAAATTAATCCGACCTGTCCCTCAATACAGGATGTCGGACGTAAAAAATTGTGCTACATCACTGCTAGTTTTATGTGGTTGCAGAAGAGGATACAGCTGTGACGGAATGAGGATGTCGAGTTGGTGGAGATGGGTGTGTACTAACGGGCAATTTCGTAAGTAATGGTTGAGAGGACGGACTCGTTAAAAGAAGCTACTATTGCGCTTGCTGGTAGAGTTAAAGACCGAATTCACCAGAAACGTTAACCAATTACATCAGTGTCGTCTCACACCTGCAACCTTTTCCGACCTTCCTCAACCTTCCTTCAAATCAGAAAGGGTTCTTGTTTTCAAGAAGTTCGAGAATCGAAATCCACGGAGAATCACGTCTATCGAATTGGTCGACAGCACTTTTTGAAACTCGATAATGACTAGAGCTGAGAAACGAGCAAATCATGTTTGGAATCCATGGCTTTCTTTACATTGCTTATCGGAAATGATGGTTAGTTCAGTAAATAGTGTGATCAAAAATGAAAAACACATTTCCAACTTCGAAGATTTTAATAAACTAGACTCAACTGATCTTCTACAAATTAGACTCAACACTGGCAGGAAGGGGGGCTAACGTCACAAAGTGTCACATATGAGGGGGATCACAAAGGTCTTATAACACGTGACACTTCCCTGATCAAAAAATTAAAATTAAAATTCGTGTCCGATACATCAGGACCAATATCATTTGCGAAAGAAATTTAGTAGTTGCATTTTCAACCAAATAGTTGATTTTTCAAACCGAAAAGACGAATTTCCCAGAGAACAGTTTAATTTTTTACCTTAAATTTGTAATTTTTGACAAGAAAGTTCATTTTCAGTGAAAAGAGATCAATTTCTACCTGATATTTCTGGAAGATTCACAACTTCTATGCACCAACATAAAATGTTTTAGAAAACATTGGATTTCCAACCAAATACATGAATTTTCAACAAATACTCGAATATATGATGAAAAAAGATCGGTTTTCAACCAAATAGTGGAAATTTCAAGCCAAAAAGACAAATTGTTTAGAAAACAGTTGAATGTTCAACCCAAAAAGTGACATTCTGAACAAGGATGTTCATTTTGAGGAAACAGTTTAATTTTTAAACAAAGAGATGAATTTTCAACCAAGCAGATTCATTTTCTACTCTTGCCTGTTTTGTTTTGAACGAGGTGAATATATTTTTTACGCAAACAGAATTATTTGGCTGTGAGAGTAGGTGAAGTTGGTCGCATAAATAAATTTTTTGCTGCAAATGTATTCCTGTTGAGACAAATGAAAATCCTCTCAACCTTAAATTTAAGAGGAAATACAATTTACGTCAAGAAACATCCTTCTGTCACAAGAGAACATTTCTTTGAGTGATACATAAATTTTCAGTCAAATACCTGAATTTTTAACTCAGGAATATAATTTTAAAACACAAAATAGAAAAGGTAAATTCTTGGTTTGAAAAACTAACTGAATTAGTTTATTTCAAAGAAAAACGACAAGTTTTTAACAAAATAGTTAAATTCTCAACCAAATTGCTGTTTCACAACAAACAAAAATCATTTTTTACCCGAACAGGAAAATTTTCACAAAAATACAAGAATTATCTACCAAATAATCAAATTTTGAAGCCAATAAATAAAAATTAAAAAAAATAGCTTCATTTATATTCAAAGAAATATTTTTTAATCAATGAAAAAATGCACAACAAAATAATAAAATTCAGAAAAAATAGGTAATTTTTAACCGATTAATTGAATTTTTTACCAAATACACTCTCTTAGAGAAATAGCTAGAGAAATGCTCAGATGGGAAAAAGTTGAATTTAAATGTGGAAAAGAGAAAGATGATAAGGTTTAGAAAATAAGGCAGAAGAAAGGAAGAATGGACGTGAAAATGGAAGGGAATAAAGTTAGAAGAAGTGAAAGAGTTTAAATATTTGGGATATACCTTGCAAGCAAATGGAGATCATAGAGCTCATATTAGAGAAATGATGAAAAAAGCAACAGAGGTAATGGAACAGATATGGGAAATAGGAAAAAGAAGGTTAAATGAATTGGAGAAGGAGTATGTGGTGATTTGAGACGCTCGTATGGCCAGTGAGATATGGAGATGGAAAGAAAGGAAAGACATAAAGAGTTTACAAAAACGTATATGAGGTGGAGCACAAAGGCATAAACTAAGTACTGGAGCGGGAAGGAGGGCATGGAAATTTGAGACGAAGCTAAGGGCGGGGAAGGGAAGGTAGTTGCGAGAAAGTGTTGCATGGAGGTAGAGAAGAGGAGAGGCAGGGCGATAGAATTAACGAGATGGGAAGAAGAAAGAAGGGACTTTAATGCTAGAGATTATAGAAGACGGGACTGGAGTAAACTATGACGGAGTGAAAAAAGGGAGAGAATTAGATTGGAAAACGATGTAAGGGAAGGTATGTATTGGGAACAGATAGAAAACAAAAAGTGCAGAATCTGTGAATAGGAACAGGTAACATGGTAGCATGTGTGGGAGGGATGTAGGAGCGGAATGGAAGATGAAGGAAGCTGGAAATAGAAGTTGATAAAGACTCTAGGGAAGGATGGATTCGGGAAAAAGTGGATGAAGGAGTTGGAGGGGGCTGAGGGAGCGAATGGGATAGAATGAAAGAATGGATGTGAAGATTTGTAGTTTATGGTTATGTAATAGGATGAGTAGATTAAGATGCGGTTTTTTTTATCGCTGTCTATCCCGCTTGCACTCTCGCATTCGACCGCTCGCTCACTCGTTCGCTAACACGTCCCTAATTGCGCTATCGTAAAAAATATAAATAAGGATATAGATATGAGATTTTATTTGGATAGTTGTAAATAACTATGAATAGTAAGGAGAAGATATACGAAGTACGTCGTTGGTCACTCATGCGTGAAAAAACAGTTAAATAGAGATAAAGCGCTGTACCCTAACGGCCTAACTACATGACTGCGTCACGTTGCGTCAGTTCACTGTCAATGTTCACACGGGCCTGATGTTTACTTTCAGCGAGTCGCAATTCCAGTCAAAAGTCTAAACCAAAACCGTGCACAAATTGAATTTCGAGTGTAGTTGAATTTTCAACAAAAAATATGAATTTTCAACAAAAAAGTTAATTTTCGACCGAATAGTTCATTTTTCTACCCAATTGTTGAATTTTCGAACCAAAGAGATGAATCTTCTCCAAAAAAGTTTATTCTCCCCCTCAAAAATATAAATGTAAATGTGAAATTTCATTTATATTTCGTATTTATAAATAGAAGGGGGGCCCACTTCAGTGTTACGGAGAGGGAAAAAGTATTCAAGATTAACATAAAACGTCTTGTTTTCAAATAATATTAATAACAACAAGTGGAAAAAATAATTTTCTGCATAATTAAAGAGTAGGCTCTTATTCTACAATTGTGATTTTTCTATTCAATGACAATCTTCTGACATAGAATATTTATGATATTCTATAAGTCAAGATAGCAACTAGATCTGCTTCTCGAGGCTTGAATATAAAAATCGAAATTTTATTACTACTTTTTTTTTATAATACAACTAATTCAAAGAATAATTACCGGAATAAAATTCTTATTTTATTGAATTTTTCGAGCCCTTAGTTTGAATATAATACTTACAGAAGTGGATGTAGATTTAATATTATTTTAAAGGTATCAAGGGTATTTAAGACATTAGAAACAAATGTATAGGATTGTGAGGCATTTTCCAAAAATTGCAAACCTGCGAGTGTATTACCAATAATTCAATAGGGTTCAAAGGGTTATAGGGTATTTTTAATGTGCCCACGGGACCTCATAAAATTTCAAACAATTTTTATAGGATTTCAGTAGATAGGAAAAATTTATCAAAATTTCATAATATTTTATGAATATCAGAGAATGTCGCCAGAATGAAGGGCTTTCCTCAGATTTTTTATCTGATTGATAAGATTTTAGAATATATAAAATAATCCAAATGGAGTTCAGAAAATATCCAACATTTCCAAATATTTTAAAGAATTTTCAAGGAATTTCAAGGTATTTTAGAAGATTTCCGAGAATTTCAATAATTTTGATTGATTTTCATGTCTTGATGTATATTTAATAAGTGATTATAACTGATTACGTGTAGTCAGGGTCGTTACCGGATGCATTATTTCATATTCCATTACATTCATTCCGATACGGTGTAAAATAAAAGTAATATTTAGAGTCGTATGAAAAGGAACCAAACTCGTATTGTTTCAGAATAAAAACAATTAAATGTAAATAATTTTGAATTAAAAGTGTTTGAAATTTGAGCTTTTTGAATGCGAAGCTCTCAAGTAGTGAAGCAACAAGGCTACGGTACCATTTACCGACCGAGCAGGTTCTGTTCCATGCTCAGTTCAGGGTTCTGTCCCATGCTAAGTTACCTACATCAGGTAATTACCATCGGCCGGTAATGCAGATTTATCCTTGGCCGGTAAGGCAATTCACCATCCGTTGGTGATTCAGATTTATTACCATTGGTCGGTCAGCAGTAGCTGATAGTAGTTCACATGCCCAGTTATAGAACGAACCTCAGTCGCTATATCAGGAGCCAATCTTAGCAATCGAGTGTATATAACTAATGACGTCACTCAGTACATCTATCCAACCCTAATATTAATTTATCAGAAGTCTAATCAGGGGGTGGTTAGTATATATAATAGCAACAAACATATTTTAAAAATGTATAACTCGCTGGTTTCTGTTCCCTGTTAGTAACTAATCTTAAAAAATAAAGGTTGTTTTTGGGCCGCTGTTCCTCACATATATTATTTTTCTACACTCCATTCGTAAGTGCAAAATATAATAGGAATATAAATGATTATATGAAACATTAGATTTTCACAGTAATACTCAAGTAATACTTAAAAATCTTACATCCTAAATTCAAAAACGTACTCATGAATTAATAGATAGCAAGACCCCAAGTTTTATTCTCCTTTTCCTTCGACCGTTAAGGCCATGTGACGAGTGGGTAACGTGACCCGATTCCTACCTTACCGACACTGTTTTTATTCTTCAACTTATTTTCACACGAATAGTCACATCGAGTTGAAAATTTGGGATAATAAGTAAGAAGCACTAAGAAAGGCGGCTCTAGTCCTAAATTGTAATAATAATGAGAAAAGTTTTTTTGTAAAACATTTTTTTTTGGTTTTTTCATGATTATCACAATTTAGGACCAAAGCCGCCTTTGTGAGTGCTTCTTATTTATAGTCCCAAATTTTCAACTCGATGTGGCTATTCGTGTGGAAATAAGTTAACAAATGAAAAAAGTGCCGGTAAGGTAGGAATCTGGTCACGTGACACACTCATCACATGGCCTCAATATAATTTCAAAATTTAATAAGGTTTTCTTTCCTCGGTCTTACGCTTCCATTTAAATAAACAGAAAAAAATTATTCTAGTTGTTAAACAACATCGCTTTTATTTTCAATGTTTCGGCTCTCAATGCGGGTCTTCATCAGGAAAGTTTTCCTCTCTTTCGTTAATTACGTAGAGTAAAAAAAATATACATTTTATAGTAAAAATCTTTTAAA
>CAKNXH010001603.1:91280-110839 GCA_932178445.1 Andricus quercusramuli
ATAAAACACAGGAAGTTATTATTAAGTACAATAAAAGAAAAAAAAAAACGAAATGAGTACTTAGCCCAATATTTCATTTACACTTCACTTTGACCAAGTTTCTTAAGTTTTGACTTCATCCTTCATAGTTGTTTCTTCTTTTTCATTCACACAAATAAAAACTCATTCCCTAGAACAAACATTTTTTAGCAAAAATAAAATATAATTCAATTCGTTCACGAAAACTACCCTACCACTTAGTTCGATTTGATGTAGAAAATAATATAAAATAAGCCATATTAATAAAAAAACCACATTTCTTTGCTGTTCCATAATAGGGACATCCATTATGGAACACCGGTACAAGAGTCCAAAAGTTGTTTCATAATAGGTACATAAAGGTCGTTCCGTATTTTCATAAATATGATAACTTTGCCTAAAATCAATTAAACTTTTAATAGGTGTTTCGCATTCAGAAAAGATCAGCGCATTCATTGATATAAACATTTTGTAAATATATTCTACTATCGTTCAAAAATGAACGAAAACTTCAAAACCTCCTCAAAATTTGTCTCATGATAGGTACCTTTACCTTAAACTGTCGCATTGCCAAGATAGAAAAATTTCAATATGGATAAAGTAACTGAATTAATTCGAAGATTATTATCATTTATTAGCTCCTCAACTTTTTGTTCTTAATTGATTTTCAAAAACCTTAATTCAAGCGAAAAAAATTGTTAGATAATGTTTATTTTATTCTTGTAGCTAAGATCCAACTTTCTGTTCAGTATATTATCATTTTCTTCCAGAACGGCAGAAGCATTTAAATTGCAAGAGAAGAGTTTCCTGTAATTATCCTGGCTTTTATCTGAGTTTATTCAATAATTAAACGTATTTAAAATTGAACAAAGTGCAGTTTACTAAGGTGAGATATTGTAATCCTGCCAGCAGTGTAAAGCTAGTCTTAATTCCTGATTTAAACAAACAATTTCCGAGATTCATTCTATGTTCAACTTCGAAACTTGGACTGAGATACGGAGCTTAAAAGATACTGTGTATATTTATTTAGTAATTAATGAAACGAGTTTTGTCTGATAATTTGCATGATATAGAGAGGAAAAGTTGGAATCCGTAAGTTAGCATAGTGTACTGTTAAATTCATTATTTATTCCCCATATTTATTGAATATAGTTTCTTAAATTATATATGAGAATCTAGCGTCAATTAATTCGTTCATTCATTTATTCATTTGATAATTAATTAATTCATTCATATATTAAAGATCCTTAACTGGAAAATAATTAATATTGAATCAAGAAAATATTGTTACGGATACTGACAATACAATTTTTTTCCTGATCTAAACAAATATTTCTTGTCTCAGGAAAATGTACTGGACGGAAGAAATTTAATTTTCTTCATTTAAGTACATTTTCCTCAGACAGGACAAGTTTTCTTGCACCATGAGAATATTTTGTCATCCGTGTTTGCATCGATATATTTATTTATACAATGCTAATTTTTTTTCTATAAAATGAAACTGACATTTTATTAGTATACATCAGTTTGAAATCTCATAAATAAATAAATAAATAAATAAATATATATATATATATGAAATGAATTATTTTCAATTCAGTTTGAATTAAACAATGTTGTTAGTATAATATAATTTTTCATTTATTTTTAAAAATGATAATTTTTATCGTGAGTAGAATAACTAAACTTTAAAAGTTCACAAGATTTTGAGTTATTAAATTGTGAATTGTTCATAGTGATCTTTTTTGGAAAGAAATAACATTTTTGAGTAAAATAATTTCCTAGTAACTTTAAGTAAGTTTATATTCAAGTAATTTCCTATGTTAGTATTTAGAAAAAAAAATTGAATCACAATTTCAGATAAAAATTTCAAATTTATGCATTTCAACTAAAGAAGAAAAATGTTCTACTATAAGGGATTGATTTTTAATTCAAAATGATGAATTTCTAACAAAATTTTTGAATTTTCGAGCTTCAAAGATAAATTTTCAACTAAGTGGTAGAAAAGAAAAAATTAAACTCGAACCAAAAAAAGGTGCAATTTCAACCAAATAATTTCATTTTCTAGGCGAGAGTTGAATTTTCAAACAGGAAAGATGAATTTTTAATACAAAGGATCAATTCACTGTCAGAATAGACAAATTTTAAGAGAAGCAGTGAATTTTCCACTCGAAAAGATGAATTTTTAGCAAAATACTTGAATTCTCAACAAAATAATTAAGTTAAGAAAAATTTGAATTCACGAGCATTTTAATTGTGTAATATTCTTAAGACAGAATCTTTTATAAAAGAAATATCGAAATTTTAGATTAAAATTAAAAAATGTCAAATTTATTCGCTTGAACAAGGGAAGATAATTTTTTTACCATAAGAGATTGATTTTTAATCTAAAAGGATGAATTTTCAATAAAATTGTTGAATTTTCGACCAAAAAAGATGATTTTTTAACCAAGTGGTTGAATTTTCAACCTACAAAGATAAATTTTCAACTAAGTGGTAGAATTTCCAAGAAAAAAAACATTCAACTTTAATAAAAAAAGTTGCAATTTCGACCAAATAATTGCATTTTTTAGAAGAGGTTTGCATTTTCAAACAGACAAAATTCATTTTCAATACAGAAGACCAATATACTGTCAAAATAGACAAATCTTAAACGAAGCAATTG
This sequence comes from Andricus quercusramuli, assembly GCA_932178445.1. Classification (NCBI taxonomy): domain Eukaryota; kingdom Metazoa; phylum Arthropoda; class Insecta; order Hymenoptera; family Cynipidae; genus Andricus; species Andricus quercusramuli. The sequence goes on from CAKNXH010001603.1 coordinate 93,964, forward strand.
AATTTTCGACTAAAAAAATGCATTTTTAGCAAAGTACTTACATTTTCAACAAAATAATTAAGTTGAAGAGAAGTCGAATTTCTAAAAAAATAGATGAATTTTCAACAACAGTACTTCATTTTTATCTAAACAGGTGCAGTTACAGTCGAATAGTTACTCGTAAACTTTACAGCAAGAGAGACGAATTTTCAATAAAATTGTGGAATTTTCAATAAAAAAATATTAAGCTTTAAACAAAAGTTTTATTTATTTTTTGTTCAAATGGTTGAATATGCAAGCCAAAGAGTCTATTTTTCTCAACAAAAGATAAATTCTCAACAGAAAAATGTAATAGTTCATAATTCAGCCAAAAAAAAACGATTTTTCATTAAAATAATTGAGTCATGAACGAAGAGTTGAATTTTCAACAAAATAATTGAATTTCTAAGAAAATATTTCATTTTTGAACTAAGCACTTAAATATTTAACCAAGACGATTAGTTTTCCAAAAAAATTGAGTTTTTCAATAAAGGGGATGACTTTCTAATACAATTTTTAAATCTTTAATAAAATAGCAAGAATTTGGAACAAAAAATATAATCAGCAGGTGGAAGTAATTGCAAAAAAATGAATATGAATTTAAATATACGGCAAATAGTTTCAAAAATATTAAAATCCTGAAGAGAATTGCACTAATAAATCTTTCAAAATTTAAAATTTTATTATTGAAAACGGGGAAAGTCAGTTTTGTATTGGGTACTTTTAGATCTTTATATTCTAAATTGTTTGGTTTTAATTCTAGTCAATTTTAAATTAAATAATCGAAATTTAAATATTCTAAATTGTTTGGTTTCAATTTGAAACGTACAAAACTGACTGTTTTTTTTTTATTTTTCAGAATGTCAAAATATCTAATTAAAAGACTTGAATAGTTGCGTAATTTCCAGTTTAAAGGATTTGTAATCATATTATTTCAAACTAAATGTATGCAGAACAAATTTAAATCAATGTAACATAAGGAAAAAAAATTCGTCAAATTCAAGCTTCAAAAAGGAGGAGATTTCAAAAATGATTAATTATTATTATTTAAATAATTATTATTCTTTTTTGTTTTAATTTTTGAAGTATGTATGTATGTATGTATGTATATTTAATCTCTCCCTTTTACGGGTTTGAGGGCCTCCGCTCCCTGTACATATCTTTACATTTCATCCTTAGTCTAACTTATTCGCTGCTTATATTCTAAATCTTCGCCTTACATGATAACAGTCATATTAATACTATTATTCTTAACTTTCTACAAATCTAAGTATGAGCGACCTTCCAGGGCTTCCGTTTTCTCTTACCATCAATTGCATTTTCAACGATTTAAAATTTACCATTTTTCTAGTGACTTTCCTTCACAGAGGATTACCCGTTTGGCTCTGCCCTGTTCCCTTACTTTCTCTTATTTCTTCCAGCTTTTTCATCCACATCACTCCCTGTCCATTACCATCCAAGATCCATCTCACACACTCATCCACACTCAACTGTCCATCTTCCTCTCCTGTACACCTCTCTAACACATGTGCCCATGACTCCACCTCGTATCCACATACTCTGCACAAATTATCCTCTTCATCCATCCAATATCTACAAGATCTCACTCCTTCCCCCATTCTAAACCGTACCACCCTATTCCATTTGTCTTCCTTTTTCATCTTTTGCAAATATTCTGGTTCCGTCAACCCTTTGACCATCATATACCATCTATTGTACTTCGAATCCATAATCTTTCTCCATCTCTCTTCTCCTTGTCTTACTAATAGCTCTAATTCTATGTTCTGCCAATCCAGAACCCCTTCCTGCATATCACAAACATTCCTCATTTTTGTCCTTTCTTCCTCCCATTTCGAGTTTCCCAAATTTCCTCTCGTCTCCTTGTTCCGAACTTCGTCCAAGCATACTTGTGCTATCCTGCTCCCCTCCCCCCTTTTCAGTTTCTCTTCAAACCTCCAGGCTCTCTTAATTTGTCTAGTTACCATTTTTTCCCTTCCTAGTTCTTCCCTTATCATGTATCCTGGACAACTCCAACTGACCCCCATTACCCATCTCAGAAATCTCTCATGTATGCTTTCCACTTTCCTATGTTCCTTCCATCCCCAAACCTCCACTCCATAACACAACACCGCCCAAACCAACGCATCAAACAACCAAACCCTCATTCTCCAATCGTCCTTGAACCTTCTCTTTCCTATACCCCATACTTGGCCCATTACTTTACTCGCACTTTCGATTCTTTTCCTCACCTGCAAATCGTTTCCCCCTCCTGACTCAAACCAAAAACCTAGGTAACAGAACTCCTCCACAATTTCCACTGTTTGTCCGTTCATCTTCCAAACGTAACCTATTTTGGTCTTTTTATTTCTGAAGCACATCACCTTGGTCTTCCCTACGTTCACCGTCAGTTCTTTTGTTCCCACGTATTCTTCGAAAATTCTTATCATTAGGTTCATCCCCTTCTCATCGTCTGCTATTAGAACTACGTCGTCCGCGTATGCTAGGGAGTATAGTTTGCTATTACCCAGGATCGTCCCCCCTTTCCCTTTCTCCTTTAGCTTCTCCTCTAGGTCTGCCAGCAGCAAATTAAAAAGTAGTGGACTCAACGGGCACCCTTGCCTTAGACCTCTTCCTGTCCAGAAAACCTCCCCTTTTTCCCCGCGTATCTTCACCCTAATCCTGGTTTCAGTAAAAATTTCCTTTATCCTCTCCACCAGCCCTTCTTCTATTCCCCTCTCTTTCATTGCCTGCCATAGCACTTTTCTATTCACTGAGTCAAAAGCTGCTTTGAAATCTACAAACAAAGCGACTAATTTCCCTCTTTTTCTCCCTAAGTTTCTGTTAACCAAGTAGTTGAGTACGTAAATGTTGTCTATTGTCCCCATCCCTTTTCTAAATCCCGTCTGGTTGTGTGGGATACTTTGCTTCTCTTCTATCTGATTCTCTAACCTTTTTCTTAGAATTTCTGTGTATATTTTATAGCCCCCTTGCATCAGAGTGATCCCTCTGTACTCTTCTACCTTCTTACCCTCCCCTTTCTTAACAAGCGGTACTACCAGCCCTGTCATCCACTCCTCCGGCCACCCTTCTCCTTTCCAGACCTTGTTGCATATCCTCCACATCACTTCCCTAATCCCTTCTCCTCCATACTTTATCGCTTCGTTCTCCATACCATCCTCTCCTGTGGCCTTGTTTCTTTTCAGTCTATCTATCGCCTCATTTACTTCTTCTCTTGTTATTTCGTTCGCTTCCTCCGTTTCTCCCTGGACTGTCTTTCTATTTTCCCCTTTGATCTTATTTTGTTCTCCCCCTAACAGACCCTTAAAATAATCCGTCCATTCCTCCATTTCTATTTCTTCATTCACGCCCTTCCTTCCTCCTCTTTCCCTGTTTATCACATCCCAGACCCTACCTTCTTTGATTGCTTTTTCTACTTCTTCCTTGTATTTCTCCTTTCCCCTTTGCTTTTTCCCTTCCAGCATCTTCTCATGTTCTCTTTTTCTCCTGTTGTACTCCGCCTTCTCTATTTCTCCTTTCCTCCACTTTTTTACAGACTCTTTCATTCTCTCCTTACTCTCCCTGCATTCCTCGTCCCACCATCCTCTCTTTCCCTCTTCTCTTCCTTCTTTTGTACCTATCTCATTCTTCACCTTCTCAATCGACCCTTTCAACCTTTTAATTAACGAGTCTACCCCCTCCTCCTTTTCATATCTAATATTCTCCTTTTCCATCTTCTGTTCAAACACTTTTAATTTATCTACCCCCCAGACTCCCATTTTCGTGTCCCTTTCCCCCCCTCTTTCCTTTCTCCCTCTGCCACGCTTATGGACGCCACCTTTCAGTGTAGCTATTACTGGGAAGTGTTCTGACCCTATCTCATTCCCTACATTCATACTGCATATCATATTACTCATTCTTTCTTCTGCCAAGATGTAGTCTATGATTGTTTCTCCCTTACCTATAAATGTAATCTCTCCTTTCTCATCTCCTTTCATGTTGCCATTACATATAAACCATCCGGTTTCTCCTATTATGTCTAGTAACTTCCTCCCCTCCCGGTCTATCTCCCTATGTTTGGAGCTCCTCATATATGCCTCCTTTTCTTCATCCCAAATCCCTCCCCCTTGCTCGCCAGTCCAGGCATTTAAGTCACCTCCTATCAAAACCAATTCTTCCTTCTTTTCCTCCATCCACCTCCTTATTACTCTCCAACCTTCCTCTTCCCCTCTTCTTCTATATACACAAACCACCGCTATTTTGACTTTCCCTATTATAATCCTTCTTACCATTGTTCCCTCCTTTTCTTCTCTGTCCTGCTCTATTTTACCTTTTACTGCCCATTCTTTTCTCACCCCTGATACCATGCCGCCCATTCCTCTACCTTTAACGTGTTCCTTCCTTGCCTCTTGCATTGTCCACACATACCCTTTAGGTAACAACCTTTTCATCCCCTTCCAATCCTTCTCATCCGCCCAGGTTTCACTCATCATAATCACGTCCCACTTTTCTAACTCCCGCCAGAAACCTTCATTCTTGTTCTTCAAGCCTGACACATTCCAGAAAGCTATTTTCACTTTTTTCTCCTCCCTTCCCTCCTCTATCCTCCTTACTTTTCTTCCGCCTTGCTTTTTGGAAACCCCCCTGTTTGCTCTCTAGCCTCTTTTGAATCTTCCTTTCTTCTATCTTTCTCAATCCTTTTTCCCTTTTTCCTTATTTCTTCTACTTCCTCGTCCCAGACCCACTCCTCCCCATTTATCCATAGTCTGTCTCGCCCTATCCATACCATGCATCCCTTCTTCCTCTCTATCCATGCTCTCTGTTCTATTTGCCATCTCCTTTTCCTCTCCCTCCAAGTCAAATCCTCTTCAATTCTCTCCCTTCTTCCTTTCAATAATTTTTTGTTCTCCATAATTTTCTTTTTCTCCTCCTCACTCCCTACTTTTACTACAAACATTCCTTCTTTTCCTTCCTTCGTCATTCCTAATCTCTTAACTCCTTCTACCCTTACCCGAATTCCAATATCTCTCAGCAGATTTTTGATTTCAATTTCCCCTGTTTCACTCTCTATTTTCAATCCCTTGACTACTATGTTATTTTTTCTCTTCGCCCTTTCTTCCCCTTCCAATCTTCTTTCGATCTCACTCAGTCTCTTCTTCATTCTTTCATTGTCATTTTGCACGTTATCACTCCCTTCTACTTTTTCCGCACTTTCTGTTCCCTTCCCCATATGCTCATTCCTAACTTCTAATTTGCTTACCCGTTCTTCCAGTTGTTTTATCTCCCTATTTGTCTGTTCGTCAATCTCTCTCTGTCTATTCTCTATGGCCTCTAGTTTACCCCATACCTTGTCTTTCTCCTCTTTCCAGAGTTTATCCCACTCTTCCCACTTTTCTCTTACTTTGCTCACTTCCCCCCTAACTTCTTTCCCCTGCCTATTCATATCTTCCAGACTCTTCCTTGTTTCCTCTCTAAACCCTTTTATGAGGGCCGCTAGCTTCTCAAACATCCCCCCATCCCCCCAATCTCTGTCTGGTGTTTTTCGTTTACTTTTCATTTTCTTGTTATCCTTGTCCCTTTCCGGATCATCTTCCCCTTCCTCTCTCTTCCTTTTATCTTCCCCTTCACTGCTAGTCACGTTCCCCTTTTTGTGCCATTCATCCAGACTCCTATTCGAGCCCGCTCTACCTAGCCTGTTGAGGCGCTGTAGGTTTGATGGTCTCCCGCGTTTCTGGCTCGTGCCTGAACCCCTTCTCTCCCTGGTCGGTGTCTCGAACGTCTCGTCATCGCTACTGTCAAATTCTCCCTTCTCCCCACTAACCGCGCTCAAAACCTCGTCCGCTCTTGCTTCTTCCTCTCCCTGCCCTCTGGCGCCCGTTTGCGGGCTTCTTACCGTCGGCATCCCAGTATCCAACCTTACCCACTGTTCCACGACGCTACCCTCTCTTCACCTGCCTACCTCTTGCCCCCCTACCCGACAACCACCTTCTATACCTAACCTCAAAACAAAATTTGCACGTTTCAACTTTCCTTTCTCACAACTTATTTCCACCCTTTGCACACTTGCCTTCACTCACCCTTCTTCCTTTACCCCTGCTCTCCGCACTCACTGCCCTTTCTGCACCCACACACGCTGATTCCCTTCACCAAAGCCAAAAAACGCAACACTTGACACAAAAGAGTTCTCTCACGATCGGTACCGAAAACGGAAGCCTTTAATTTTTGAAGTAATATCTTGGAATAGTCCTATACTTAGCTGAAGATTAGAAAAAAAATAAACTGGATTAAAAGATTTCAAGAATGAAATATAATTCTGAAAGAAATATTAAACAGCAAACTAAAATTGAATTAAAATGGAATTGAAAGTAATTAAATAATTTCTTCAGTTTCAAATAATTACAATTTTATACTGCTGAATTCTTATTTTGAAAGCTGAATTTTCAATGTTTCACTTCAATAGCCCCAATTTTCTAATTAAAAATGGAATTTTCAAATTTATAAATTCAAAAATTGTTAATTTCCCAATGATTATAATCTACCTAAGATAATTGGAATTTTTTAATGCTTAAATTTTTAATGTTTTCTTTTTAATTATTCAATTCTATTGTTTTGATCATTTCACGTATTCCATTCAATTTTAGAAGCTTTGAGTTTTGAAAATCTAATTAATTTTTTAATTTCAAAGAGTGAAATTTTAATCCCTTCAAATTAGAAAATATTCAAATTGAAAAATTCCCAAATATTCAGTATTGTACATTCTGAAATCTTGCTATTTTTGATATTTTAATCTGAAATCATTCAATTACGAGATTCTTCAATTCAAAACAAAATTGCTCAATTTGGAACGCCTTGCTTCAGAAATGAATTTGAATGCTTTCATATAGAGATGATACAAGCACAATTCCTTTTCATGCCATTCGAAATATTTTTTTTCGAATTTTAGCTAATATAAAGTTTTTTGATTTGAAACATTTCCAATTCAAAATCTTTTAATATATTTTCAGGTTTTTTTTTGTCAAATTTAAGCTAAGAAAATTTCTCATTTCTCATTTGCTCGAATCACTGCTAATCTCCATTAATCGATTTTCACTCGCTTATTTATTCAAACAGATTCAATAAATTTTTTAAAAATTGCTAAACTCTAAGACAACGTTTCTGGATAGTTATTTGATTAGCACTAGGTATTTTGGACTGAATCAAAGTACTGTTCAAAAATTGGTACTCATCTACAAAATTTTATTTTTTATTTTTGTTAATAAGTAGAAAAAAATGATTCTTTTTTCAAAATCGACCACGACAGATTTAGATAGAATAAGATTATCTTTGATTGAAAAAAAAAAGTTCAAATGGTTGATAAATCGCTTCTGAATATCAATTTGTCCAGGCGTTTTTTTGACGGCCACTGTTATTCAGAAATTCTCTGCTACTGAATAAATAAAATAAAAAACAATTTTTATGAATATAAAGCAGCTTTCAATATTTCAATTGATAATTCAAAAGCTATTTCCCGCTAATTTTTTTTCTTTCTAACTACTTTTCAACTACTTTTTTTTAAATTTCCTTGTTAACGGAGCAAACAAGAAAAACCGATTCGTCTTTGTTTGCTCTCAAAACCAGAATTCTTGTGGGATTTCAATCCGGTGAATAATCTTCCATCAAGAAAATAATAATCGGTTTCCCGGATTTTTTGATTATAAAAAAAGCTTATGCTCGCACAAATGGTTGTATGAGTTTGCGGACACAAAACATTATACACAGAGCGCGGCGCGTAACACGTTGACGTATAATATCTTCCTTCCTGCGGGTCACCTGCCTCGCCCTCGAGAGACTCTAGTGCCCTGCAAGATAATAAATAATTTAGCCCGGGAAATGTTGCGAGTTATTACAGCTCGCACGGGTTCGTATACCCTCACACTTCCGGACTCAAGAGTGGAACAAAAAAAAACAAAAAAACGACAAAAATGAGAAAAGAGTGAGAGACAAAGAAAAAGATAAATTTGGCTTAGAACATTATCGTTTGAAATACTTCAGACGGAGCTTTCCGCAATTTTTATATGGTGTTTTACAGTCTTGGTAAGTTATTTTTCATCACTCACTAGTTACAGTTATTAGATGAAGTAACCTCAAGTTACTTAAAACGTTACTTTTTTCACTCACTTGATTTTAACATCTAAAAATCAAAACAACTAAGATAATTCATAAAAACATGGTAGAAAATTAGTCAGAGTAGGCCCCGAGCGCCTACAAGTAAGGGTTTCGTTGATCTAGGTGTTTATGTTTTTGGTCCCATGTCAATTTTGGGCCCTATCTCGATATTGGGTCATTGGTCAATTTTGGGTCACATGTCAATTTTGGGCCCTATCTCAGTTTTAGGCCATTTGTCCACATTGGGCCCTATGTTAATTTCGGGCCTTATGTTTATTTTGGGCCCTATATTAAATTTCAGCCCTGTATCAAATTGAGGCCCTATAATAATTTTGGAACCTATTTCAATTTTGGACCCAAAATCAGTGTTAGGCCCTATTCCAATTTTGGGCCCTGTGTCGAACATTCTTATTAGGAACAGATTATTATCAAACATTTTATCATTCACGCCTCATACCAATTTGGGGCCCTATTTCAAATTTGGGCAAAATTGAAAACAATTTCAACGAAAAAAATGAATTTTTGAGCGAGGAGATTGATATAAAAAATGATGAAATTTCAACAAAAAACATGAATTTTAAACTAGAAAAGATGAAATTTTGAGCAGGAAAAAAACAGTTAAAGTTTTAGATGAGAGAATTGTTGACAACTAAAAAGAACATGAGGTTGGCGAACCAATGCCAACGAAACGTCGCACACTTTACCAAACATATGAGTTTTTTACTCTTTTTGCCTTCATCCATCGAAATTTCTTCTTCGATTAAACTATGGAAGGCGAATTTTTGATTTCTTCAATGAATGAGAGTCTTGGATCAGAGACAGACTCAACACCATGCAACATCAAATTTTTTTCTAATATATTGACAAAAATTATGGACCCAACATCAAAAACGCTCTTAAAAAATGGTCTACGGTAAACCGAAGATTAGCTGAAGCTGCATCTAAGCGAAAATTTTTGTTGAAATGCAGAAGTAATGACGTTGTTCCTCAAAATATTTTAGATCTTAACAAACGACAAAAAAATGTTTCATTTCACAGTGTTACTTATCGAAAACAACTCAACAAGTATAATCATCATTATTCTTGGAAATTACTAAAAATTGAAATTCGAGATATTAATTTTCATATTAATTTTTTTAATAGAACCCTTGATAAAATAAGAAAAAACATTTTACGATCTGAACCTAATGATAATATTTAAAAAAATTCTTTAATTGATCGTTAATTTAATTTAATTCTATTCACAAAAAATGTAATACAAAACACCAAATTAAATTCGAATCCTTATCTGCTAATCAATATAACCGATCGATGATAAATAAAGATCATTGGTTTAAAAATTTATCATAGACTCAAATACCACAATACGTTATTGACATTGACTCCTTAGGACCTAATTATAACCCTGCTTCAAAATGTTCAAACCAAGTAGTTATTGATACTATCAAAAATGTAGAATCAGTTCTTCAATCGTCAGATCTACATAATGACCTTAAAAATGAAATTAGACACAAATTAACTACTAATAATAACAACATTTTGAAAAGAGATGTTCATATAACCAAAGAAAGCAGAGAAATATAAAAAAAATGAAATAAGACAAACAATTTTTTGAAAAATAACTCCGATATCTTTTTTACGAATGCTGATAAAGGTAATCTCACCGTTTGTTTAAACAAATCAGTATATAAATTATAAATGTCTAATTTTCTTTCTGACACATCTTCTTATATTCCTATAAATGAAAACCCTTCAAAAAAACTACAGACAGATACATCAAAAATCTCAATGACAATAATTTTCTAAAATACGAATACCATAACAATGAACTTACTTTAACTGATACAGTTCCGGCAAAATATTATGGTCTGCTACAAATACATAAACAAGATATCCCTTTTCGTCCGATTATTTCTCTTATTAACACTCCAACACATTTTTTAGCCAAAATAATGTACGATGATTTAAAAAATTGTATTAAAACCCCCATTTCACATGTCAACAATAGTTTCGAATTGGAAGAAAAAATTAAAGATATACACATAGACAACGATTATGTTCTCCTTTCACTTGATGTTAGTTAATTGTTTATAAATATCCCTTGTTACTTAGTTTTACAAAGTTTGGAAAAAAGAGTTGAATATATCCACAAGCAATGTAAAATTCCATTTAACGATATCATAACTTGTACGAAATTCCGTTTTGAAAACACTTTTTTTTTAAATAACGATATTTACAAACAAATTGATGGCACGCAAATGGGCTCACCAATTTCACCTTTGTTTGCAGATATCATAATGGATGATTTGGAAGTGACAAGTCTAAAAAAATTGAAAAAAATCCACGATTGTGTTCCTCTGCTATATTTTACATATGTGGATGACGCGATCATATGCATTAAAAATAAACATATTGATACAGTTATCCAAGTCTTCAATTCTTATAATAAAAATTTAAAATTCACCTTTGAATTGGAGAAAAATGAAAGCATTAATTTTTTGAACATGACGTTAATTAGAAAAGATAATCACATTATCACCAATTGGTTCCAAAAACCTATGTCATCTGGCACACTAATTAACTTTCTTTCACATCCTATGCAACAGAAAAAAAATAATGTGAAATCTTGTTCACATGATTTAAAAATAATTAAACTGTTATTGATTAATAATAATTATCCAATTGGTTTTATTGATACAAACATAAATGTCCGCATGAATAAAATCAAATATCACTCTCACAACAAGGTAGTACACAATAATCAGATTCGTTCCAATGTTTATCAACTTGAAGTTTGCCTTCCTTTTTGTAATAATTTTACACAATTGTCTAAGATCTTAAATAGTTATAATATTGCTACGATCCCTGCCATTAAAAAAAATTTAATTTCTGTGATAGAATTAGGAAAAGATACTTCTAAAAAATGGGATGAAACGAATTTAGTTTATAAATTTTCTTGTCAGCAATGTCCTGCATCTTATGTGGGTGAAACGAAAAGATCTTTAAAAACTCGGATCAATGAACATATCAATAGGAAAAAAGCAGATTTTGTCATTTATAAACATCAACATAATTTTGGTCACACATTTTATTGGGACAATGCGAAAATTGTAGATCGAGAACCTAACTATAAAAAAAGAATTATATCAGAGATGATCCATATTAACAGCAGCTCAAATAATATTAATAAAAAAGAAGATATTTATGCTCTTAGCAAAATATATTTTCCATTATTACAGAAATTAAATTTGGATGCTTAACTTTCGACAAGATAGAATTCAATGTGTACTATCCATGAATATATGTATGAGTACGTGTATATAATAACGGCACAAGGTTTTGTTTCTTCAGTTGACTTTAGACTGTCACTTCAGTCGAACAAAAATGGGTTCTTAATATTTAGTTAAATTAGACGCGTTAAAATTTATGTTTTAACCAGTGAATGTCAACGGTAATTTTTGAATTTCGTTTTCAACTTATACTATGTACCTGTAAAAATATGTGATATTTATCTTTTTATATTTATTATGTTTCTTTATTTTAATAAATTGGCCTGATGAGGTTGGCGAACCAATGTCAACGAAGCGTCGCACACTTTACCAAACATATGAGTTTTTGACTCTTTTTGCCTTCATCCATTGAAATTTCTTTTTCAAATTATAAAGTAGTTAAATTAATTATCCAAAAAATTATTAGTTGATACTTCAATCAGAAAAGTTTCCAATCTTAGGTTGAAAACAGTTGAATTGAAACAAAAAAAAATAAATTGTCAACAAAAAAAGTGAATGCACAACCCGAGACAGATTAATTTTCAATCAAACAGTTGCATTTTTCATTAAATGAGATGAAGTTCGAGACATAAAGATTTATTTTTGACAAAACAGTTGAATTTTCTACCAAAATAGTTAAGCTTTCAACCCGAAAATGAGTTTTACACCCAAAAATGAGTTTTCGACCCAGAAGATCCATTTTATACAAAAAAAAATAAAGTTTTAACTAACACATGAATTTTTAACCGAAAAGTTGAAACTTTATCTAAGAAACATCAAATTTCGATGGGAATTGGAATAATTAAATTCGTAGTTAAAAGAATTATTTCCAACAAACAAATTTTTGGAAAACAATAAAATGAATTCACAACCAAAAAAGCTAAAAGAATGCTTCTAGAAGTAGTTGAAGTTCCAACAAGGTAGTTAAAATTTCAACCAGTTTGTTGAATTTTAACCAATGACGATGAATTTTGAACCAATTAAGATGAATTCCCAACAAAAAATATAATAGTTGATACTTAAACCGAAAAATATTTCAATTCAAGATAAAAAAATGTTGAAATGAAACGAAAAAGACGAATTGTCAACATAAAAGTTGAATCAATGAACAAAACAGATTAATTTTTAACGAAGTTGTTGCATTTTTTACCAAAAATGAATTTTCAGACCGAAATTACGATTTTTCGTTGAAATAATTGAATTTTCTATAAAAATAGTTGAGATTTTAACCCAAAAATGAATTTTCAATCAAAGACAATAATTGTATACCAAAAGCGGCAATTTTTTTACAAAATGCATGAATTTTCAACTACATAGTTGAATTTTCAGCTAATTAAGTTCAAACTTTAACCAAAAATAGAAATTGTTAAATTCGCAGTTCAAATAATCATTTTCTACCAAAAAAATTTGAAACCAATGAAATGAACCTTCGATTTGGAAAAATGTATTTTCAACGAAGCAGCTTAATTTTCTACCAAGTAGCACTTTCAACCAGGTTGTTGAATTTTCAACCAATAGAGATGAATTTCGAATCAACAAAAATGAATTCTCAACGAAAAATGTAATAGTTGATACTTCAACTAATAAAGGTTTTATTTTTGAATTATAAAATTGTTGAATTGAAACAAAGAAGACGAATTAGAAAAAAATTAAATGTTCAACCAAAAAGTATGACTTTTCAACAGAATTATGGAATTTTCTGCCAAAAAGATTGATTCTCATCGAAAAATATGATAGATGATATTTCAACCAAAAAATATTTTATTTGAGAATGAAAAACAGTTAAATTCAACAAAAAAAGACGGATTATCAACAAAATAGTTGAATTTTTAACAAAAAATAATGACTTTTTGACTTGAAAATTGTTGAATTTCCAGAAACTAATAAAATTTTTGACCAGAGAAATGAATTCTCAACCAAATATACAATAGTAGACTTTCCAATTAAAAATAATTAACTTTTAATATAAAATATTTGGATTTTCGTATCCAGTTCTACCGATTCATTTTGAATTTTACTAATAAAACAAGAAAAAGGTAGAAAGGGGAAAATTTCCTCAAAATTAAGGAAAAAGAATAATTCTTTAAAAAGGGGGAAAAATGAGAATAGGAAAAGGAGCGTGAAATCTCTAAATTACAAAACTTTTAGACTAATGTGATTATACTGTTATGTTGTAGTAAAATTCTCGGACTGTTGTTTATTTAATTCAGACCCAAAATTCTCCAGGATTATGAATCAGAAGTTTTTTCTAGTTCTGTTATTTCCAACTTTCTATTCCACGTGAAACTGGAGTACTCGTTATTATTACTTTTATTATCAGTCTATGCACTACTGAAAATTGCACATGGTATATTTCATATTCTGCAATCTACATTGTACAATTGCACATGGAAGCAACGAACTCAACATATAAATAATCCTGGGAAAGTTGCATTTATACGCTATATTATACTAACGATGTAATATCACTCGCTTTATGTCGGGGAAGGTAGAGCCGTGTCTGACCAAAATGGGAAACTACTACTGTAGAAGTAAATGGGGTATAACTGCTTCTTTTGCGCTGACTTCATTCTCTTCACTGTTGAGAGTCTTTGAAGTACATATCAAATTGTCATTTACTGAAGAAACAATTTCGCTTTAAACAAAATTGAGAAATTCAATTTATTTAACAAAAAGAGATTTGAAAGGGTTCCATAAAATTTATGGAACATTTATTCATATATTTATAAATGGACAATATTAAGCTCGTCTGCGTTTGATAATATATTTACCAATCGAGTGTTTGTCGAGAGTTTACTAGCACAATCTAAATGGGCCATTAAAAAAACTATATGAGCATAAGTCCATGTTAGCTGAGGTTTCGGACTCCCGGAACTAGTTAATAACGTTGGTAACTATCTAACTCATAAAACGAAACGAGATTAAATTTTGCCTGTAAATGACTTTTATGAAAATAATTCCAAGTTGAAATAAGAAAAAAAGATGATTAAATCGGATAATCCTTGATAACTTTTATATATACAAAATTACTTTTTGAAGAAATTGTTTAATTTTCTACAAAGCAGATCAAATTTCAAGTAGAAAAAGGCCGTTTGAGTCAGCCAAAAAGGAGGAATTTTCTACAAAAAAGTTGAATCCTCAGCCAAGAATAACTTTTCAATCATGAAGGATACTTTTCAACAAACTTGTTAAATATTTCAACAAAGTAGATTGATTTTCAATCATAAACTTAAATTTTCTACCAAAAAAAATTAATTTTTGCTGTAACAGACCAATTTTCGACAAAATACATAAGTTTTGAACAAAGCAGCTAAATTTGAAAATGAAAAAGATAAGTTTTCAACTAAACAGTTGAATTTTCAACAACTAAAGATTGATTTTCCAACAAAAAGAGAATAGTTAAGTTTTCAACTCATGAGATGACGTTTGATCTAAAATGAAACATTTTCAACCAAAAAAATTACTTTAAAAAAAAAAGTTGAAATTTCTGCAAAGAAGATTAATTTTTAATTGAAAGAGATGAATTTTCAATGAAAAATGGTATATTCGATATTTCAACCAAAATCGATATCAATTTTACATAAAAAATATTCGAAGTCAATCATGAAGGACAAATTTTCAACAAAATAGTTACATTCTTAGCCAAAAACACGAATTTTCAACAAAACTTTTGACTTTTCGACCACAAGGAATTTGTTCTAACAAAATGGGTCAAATCTGAACAAAGTAGCATAATTTCCAACCAAAGAGATCAATTTTCAACTAAAATGAACAATCCTTGACCAAAAAAATTAGTTTCTAACAAAATTGTTGAAATTTCTACAAAGAAGATTAACTATAAACCAGAAGAGATGAATTCTAAATAAAAAATGTTATAGTTGATATTTCAACCGAAACCGATTTCAATCTTACATAAAAAACAGATTATGTCAACCAAAAATGCCATTTTCCCAACAGAACAGTTGACTTTTTAACAAAAAAGGATACGTTTTAACAAAATGGTTTATCTTCTGAGCGAGAAGAATAATTTCTTCCGAAAAAGATAAATTTTTATCAAAATAAATTAATTGATGAGCAAATTGTTAAATTTTCGTCCAAGAGATAAATTTTCAACTGACGTAATGCAAAAAAAAAAAAAAAGAATTTTCAATAAAGTAATGCAATCAAGGAGTTCAACTTTCAATGAAGGAAATTAATTTTCTACCAATGAAACGAATTCTGAACAAAATACATGAATTTACAACAAAATAGTTCAGTTTTCAAACAGAAAAGTGAATTTTAAATCAAGAATCTTTATTTCCTAACAAAAAATAAAATTTTAACAAAATACGTAAGTTTTTCAGTAAAAAAAACAAAACGAATCAAAAAAAGTTGATTTTAATTCATATAATTTTCAACTAAACTTATGTATTTCCAACACAAAAATTAATTGTTAACCATTCAGTTCAATTTAGTAGTTGAAATTTCAACCAAGATGATTAATTAAATACCAAAGAATATTTTTTTCAAATACATGCATTTTGAACCGAACAGTTTAATTTTTAACAAAATAGTCACATTTTCAATTAAAAAATTGAATTGTCAATCAAGAAACTTATCTTTCTATAAAAAACGAAATTTCAACAAAATATATGAATTTTCACATAAGAAAGATCAATTTTTATCAAAAATAAATTGTTACATTTTCAATTCAAAATCTGATTTTGTTATAAACAAACAAATTTTTCAAGTTGATAGTGAAATTTTCAATCAACCTTTTTTTGGGTAAAATCATGCATATCGAAACAAAAACTGAATTTTTAAAGAAGTAGTTTGATTTTCAACCATGTAGTTGAATTTGTAAGTGAATAAGATAAGCTGTTCACTAAAAATGGAACAGGTTAATTTTTAGTGGAGAATTAATTTTGAAAAATGTGATGTTTCAATAATATAGTTATTTTTTCGACCAAATAAAAGAATTTTCTACAAAAAATTTTAATTTGCAAAATCATGAATATTCAACGAAGACGATTAATTTTATACCGTAAGAGACTAAGTTCCAGCAGAATACATGAATGTGCAACAAAAAAGTTCAATTTTAAATTGGAAATGGAATAGTTATACATTCATTCAATAAAATTAATTTTCAAAAAAAAAATCAACGAAATAGTTGAAAACTATTCTCTGGATCACAAGTTTTTAAGAACTTCGAAAGTATCCAAAATAATACAAAGAATTGAAAGAAATGTAATGTGTAATAAAAATGGCGGGTCAACTCAAAAAGGAAAGTGGTTCTTTTACACAACCAGCAACAGTTTCACATTTTTAGACTTACAATCCAAGAGAGGTTTTTTCAACATGGAGTTTCAAAAATAAAAATCTACAGATAGAAAGAGTAACAGACAGACTAACAGACAGACTAACAGACAGACAACCAGACAGACACATTCGTGAAAACCTGTTTTTTG
>CAKNXH010001603.1:110939-128907 GCA_932178445.1 Andricus quercusramuli
TACACAAATTTAATACCTTCTCTAGATGAAAATGTAAAAAAAAATGGAAAATAATTGATCTCATTCTAAATAAATGTTCTGGCAAATAAGTAGCAAGTATTCAAGTAGGAAACGTGAGCCAGTATTATATAGTAGAATCAGGGACATATATAAACGTATATAGATTGAATGTTCTTTCGATTGCTGACAGAGACAAAATATTGGTTCGGTTATCTGGAATACAAACTTGAGCAACCATTCACCTAGAAATGGCCATTAATTCTGAATTTTCCTGAATTTTTACCACAATACTTCACCCTCTCCTATACTAATGTCTCTTACTGCTCTGACTTTACTTTTAAGTCGCATTAGAGGTAATAAATGAAGCGCAATGCGCACTTATAAATTATGACTCTCTGTCGATGGGATTTATTTGGGGCGGAGTGAACAGTGAAAAAGCCACAGCGGGGCAATGTAATGTGGTTAGAAAGCGAATAAGGCTTTAGGTGGGTTTCTCGGACTTTTATTGCCCCTTCAGCTTGCCCCTCGAACGGCTTGACTATCCTTCCCTTAAGAATCGTTGCCTTTTTTCTACCTTGAGTAGCACTGCATTCGTAAAATCCAAACAAATCTTTCCTAAGACCGTTCCAGACGATATTATTCCCTCTTCTCGAATGAGTGCAGGGATTTCATTCTTCATCAGTTAGACGTTTTCAGAAGCATTTTAGAAACTGAATTTGTGTGTTATCCTTCAATTAATTTTAATTTTTATATGATTTTCAAAAAAATTTAGTAGTCATATTCTGCACTTTCTGTTCTCTTTCTTTTCCGAAAATATCCCTTCTCTTACTTTGTTTCCCAATCCAGCCCTTGCTACTTTCGTTCATATTGTCTCCTGTCACCCCTTTTCTGAAAACATTGGTCCTCTTTTTTTATCATCTTGTAATATTTATTATATTTTGATTCCTCAATCGTCCCCAATCTTGCTATTAATTGTCTTTCTCTGTCTCTTTAATCCAATTCATCATAGTTAACTCCAGTTCAGCATATTCAATCACTACATTCTCCTCCACCACTCTTTTTTTAACCTTCTTCTTCCTATTTCTCATGTATCGTTCATCACCCCTGTCGCCTTTTTATCCTGTCTCATATACATATGTGCTCTATTATCTCCATTTGTTTGCAAGGTATATTCTAAATATTTGAACTCCTTTACTTTTCCTAAGTTCATTCCCTCCTATCTCCTAGCTCATTTCCTCTTTCTTTCTCCTCATTTTTCATTACTCATTATTTTCTCCTTTACTGCATTTAAATTCAACTTTTTCCCATTAGCCCATCATGCCTTTTTCATCCCCTCTCATCAACACTACTCGTATATTACCATCCGCGTATGGGGCGTATGTCTTTTTTCCCCATACTGACTCCTCTCTATCTTCTTCTCCTAATTTCATCTTCTAAGACTGAGATTAATATATTAAATATAAGTTGACTCAGAGGATAACCTTGTCTTAACTCCTCTCAAAAATGAGGAACTACTTCCTACTTGCTCAACTACCTTTATCCTGCCTTTTGTTTCTCTACAAATTTCTTTGACCTTTCCGATAAATGAGTCACACAAAACTTATACAATCTTCGCATGAGTATACCATTAGCTCCTCTTTCCATGATTCTGTCCTTTTTTTTTTTTCCATACCTTATTGCACATTATCGATGCGCATTCTTTTATTTCTTTTTATCATATTTCCGGACTTCATATTGAAATCTCGTATATACCAGATGCTTTTCAATGTTTCATCATTCCGAACACTTTGATTATTACTTCCCTTGTTAGGTAATCTTCCTTGTCTCTTTGTTCATCATCTTTTTCTCCTTCCCCAATTTTTTGTTCTGCCTCTCCTAGTAAACTAACAAAATTTGTTTTCCATTTTACCATCTTAATACCCTGGCCTACTCTTTTCGTTCATTTTTATCTCTACTCACTACCTTCAAAACCTCCTCTTCCATCCTAGCCTTTTCTCCCTCTTTTCCAATTCTCTATCTCCCAGCTTTTGTGGGCATCTTAGCATACTCCTTCTTTTTTTGTTGCTATTTTTTATTCACTACTGTTCCTTTCTCTCCATTTCCTGAATTCCCCTCTCGCTCTCTTCTTCTTCTAATTACATTCCTCATCTCATCCACTTCTACTTCCTCCTCCACTAAATTCTTTTTGCTTGAGCCCTTGAATACTCTTTCTATTATCTCCTATCATTATTTCAATATTTTCGTTCAGATTACCCTCTTCCATTTTTATTTTCTTGACTTTTGCCTTTGAACTGTTCCTTTCTTTCTATTCACCAACCCCTCTTTCTGTTCTTCTTTCCTTTACTTTCTGTCTTACCTTGTCGTCCACTATAAAATAATCAATTACCATTCCTTCTTGACCTTCTGATCATGTGTTTCTTTTCTTCATCCCCAATTGCTTTTAAGTTTAAGATAAACGATCCCATCTCCTCCAGGCTCTTTATCAAATTCTTTTCCACCATATTCAGTGTCTTGTCTTTGAATTTTCTTCCTCACTCTCCCACTTCCCCTTCCTCATCTATGCCCTGTCCTCGCATGGAAATATCCTCTTATCATGAGATTAATATCTTTTTCATTTTCTTTGATCAGTTCTTTTATCTCCTCTGATATCTCCTGCATATTCCCATTTTTATATACACCCATCATCTTTCATCTCTTTTCTCCTATTTCTCTTTTTCCTTCTTCACCCCTTCTACTACTCATCCTTCTTTTCATTCTTTTATCACTTTTCTATTCTTTACTGTCTTACATTCCTTCCTTATTTATATAACCATTACTCTCATGGCCCTGCCTTTTTTATTTTTCCTCTTTGCATTCTGAACCTGCTCACTATAACCCCTTGGCTCGCCTCTTGGTAACCTTTCCCTTACTCTTCCTTATCCTATTTCATCTAGCCACATCTCCTTCATTACTAATACCTCTGATTTTTCCAAATTTCTTTCAAATTCCCTATATTTTCTTTTGAAGCTTGCTATATTCCGAAAGCATATCTTCCATTATTCTGGTCTTTGATTTCTCCTTTCTTTTTGCTCCGTACTATTTCTTATTATCCTCTCTTCCTTTCCTTTATCTACTTGTCCCCGGTCACCACACTTTTTACTAACTCCTTCCTTTCTTCCTCCCAATCGCACTATATACCTTCTGTCCGTATTCTTCCATACTTGACTTAATTCTCACTATAATTAAATACTGTATATTCCTTTCTTCTTGTTGCAAATCATCCTTTATTTTCTCCTCTTTCCTCTTCCTTTTCTGCACTTCGCACTTTCTTTAGATCTACATTCGCATCCACCCTTTTCAGTACTCCCTCCTATCCTTATTTCAATTTCTTCTCTAATCCTGGACTTCTTATCACAATATTTCTTCCTTTGTCCGTTTAATCTATCTTATATAAAAGACTACGTCATTCCAATAAAACTGATCAAAAACGTCTCAAAAACGATTTACTTTTTTTGACGTCATTTAAATCTATAAAAAAGTGTTGAATGCCTCAGAAAATCACATGCTTTCTGAAAAAAGAAGAGTTTCAACATGAAACCAAAAAATTGAAACAAACTTCATTTTTCACTGCGTTATGGTGGAAAATATGTATACACTTTTTTGAGAAAGACTGTTTAATTTTTTTCTGCTTTTAACTTCTCGGATAAGTTTCTGCTATGAAGGTGTGTAGGATATTATTACAATCAATTAGAATAGGCAGATTTGTACAAAATCGCATTATTAACTAATTTCACTATTTTGAATAACTAGACTATATCAATACACATTTCTACTATTGGATAGTACACACCTTCGTAGCAGAGAGTTTTCGGATAATAAAAACAGTGAAAAAAGCGATTTTTTGGGTTTGCTAGTCTCATTCAGAAAAATTCATTTTTCCTAAAAACGTCTCATTTCACAAGATATTTATTCCAGTAGGATTCATCAACTTTTATAGATTCATCTTGCGTCAAATCAATTTTCCTTTTCTGGTATTTCAAACTTTAATACGTTTACGATAGCAATTGAGGAAACTCTTCATGAAAAATTGAAAAGTGCAGAAAAAGTAGGGGGGGGGGGCTTTGGGCTGCTTGAGACCTCAATCTGGCTCTCAAATTAGAAATGTTAATCCCAAAGAAAACATCAAGAAAACATTTTATGAGGTAAAATGAGTTTCCTTGAAAAAAGCATTAGAGAAACTACAATCTGGGCATATTGATGAACCACACAATATGTGATATTGAACCTTATTTGAATAGAAGATGTTGGTTTTTGTTGGTATACTGGTTCATTCTATATGGTTGGTTTGTTCCATTATGGTATCTTCTTCCAACCGTGTTTTATGATTAGCTGATGTTGATGTTCACCAGGTGAGAATTTAATTAGAAGATGTTAATTTTGTTGGTATACTTTTCTAAATAGCAGCGAAATCCAACATCTTTTAATTAAAATTTTGCCTGGTTAACATCAATGAACATCAGCTAATTGTGCTCTATTGCTTTATTTAGTAGAAATTCTAAAAACTGCTTATTTTGTGATTAAACTTGTAGACCTTGAAAGTCCGTACGTGCGACAAGAAACAAAATAAATTATGAGGCATAACAGTAGGAAGAACAGAAGGGAAATAAGAAGTAAAATCTAACATGGGTCGTCCAGTCTCTGATGATCAAAGGAAGCAGTCCTCAAAAATAGACATCAGGAAAAATTATTATCCAGTCAAATGAATTCCCTTAAAAAACATAATGAAAATTACAATCTGGGGAACATTGATGCGCCTCAAAACAAGGGATGCTGTACCCTATTGCCTGATATAACAGAAATTTGAAAAACTGCATATTTCGTAATAAAACTTGTAGACTTTGAAAGTTCGTAGGTGCGACTACGAACAAGGAGAATTATGAGGAAGAAATTTCGAAAGAACTGAAGGGAAATAAGAAGTAAAATCTAAAATAGGTCGTGGAGTCTCTGGTGGTCAAAGGACTGCAGTGAGCGTTCATAGACTGGAATAAGGATTTGTCCTGGGGGAAGCTCGACCCACTAGAGTTTCTCCTTATTTAAACGTGTTCCGGACCATACGTACGTACTGTCGCCACCCTCTCTCAGCCTTTCGTTCAATTTCATATTCGCGGATTTAGCTACTCTATCGAGAATGTCTAGCTCCACCTTTCACATCGGCGAACACGAGATTTCCCTACTTTCCTTTCAGCATTCATATTCTCAGTTATGTGGGACATATCGGTGTCTTGAGATTCGTATATATTCCATGCATTGTATGCTCTATCACGAATGTGAATCAAAAATGTGCGGCCACTATGAATATCACATTGCTAAAAGAAATCGCCCATGTTACCCCAATATTTTTCAAAGTTACGTTAACCTCCTTCTTTATATTCAAAGCATTCAAGATTGAAGAATTGATGATTCCGAAGCATTCTAGAAGTAGATAATCATACAATATGTAATCGAGTGTATTTCAATAGATTTTGACACGTTGACTTTTGGGAATGAAATAAATAAAAGTAGTTTGTTCTGCAGTACATAGTAAAATTATATGGAATTCTCTGCAACGTTCAGTATTGTGTGGAATTTTTAAATATTTTATTACGTGCTGCGAAAAAATATGCTTGTTAATTTTGTTGTAAAAATAATCTTTTAAGAAATAGTGTCAATTTTATATACAGAAGTGAAATGTCATTCTTTATACAGATTCGCCCAACCTGAATTCCATATTGTATGGAGCAGTTTTATTTAAAATTTTGTCTAGTTTTGAAGCTCGAAATGTAATATGTTTTAGTGGCTTGAAAATTCTCTAAATTTCTACTGGACATTATGGTGAATGGATATATCCAAATTCAAACCGAAAGTGAATTTTTAAAACTGAATAACGAAAATTGAAACCTATAATAAATTCATTTTAGAGGGCAAGAAATACGCCCGGGCTGAACTGTACTAAATAGTTACAAAATACAAATAAACTGAATATTTTGTATAGGAATAATACTGTATGTAGTATTGTAAAATCCATTTTTTTCTTATGAAATGATTCTTTAATCAAATTTTTTACATTTCAGCCTTCTATTTCTCTCGTCATGTACTTATAATTTGCCAAACGTATGTTTCACGTTAACTTGGATCTAAAGAAATAAAAAAAAAGAAACAAAAATGCCACCGACCTTACACGGTTTGGACAGCAGTCGATTTCTGACGATCTGTATTTCGAAAAATATTAACTTCTTCAAAACGTCGTTTATTAAGATTTTTCGAGCTCTAGTAAATCACAAATGCTCTTTCTCAATTAAAAAAAAAAAAAAAAAATTAAAAATTTGTGCGTTAGATTTTTGAGAAGGTTTTTTTCTCTCTCCCGAAAAATTTGTTTCGATGAACTTACACGATTTTTCTGCGATACCCTTCAAGCAATATTTCACGAATACGATAAAAATATTTTTAATGCAAATCTATAGATCTTTAATTTGTTATTTTCAGGACTGCCACAACCTAATTAACTTGAAAAAAAGTAAAAATGTGACCGATTCTAATCGAAAAACTGACCAAAAGTGAATAATTTATGACCCAAAACGTGACTAAAAGTGATTGATATGCATTTCTGATATAATAAGTGTTCTTTTTTATTTAAAAGAACTTAGAAGAATTTGATTCATAAGGCTTCAAAATAATCCAAGTTGAATTAGAAAGAATTCATATGAGTTGGAAAAATCTAGAACAATTTAATGGGAATAAGAATTCGACAATATCCATAAAAATTCAAGGTGAATTGAACAAAAACGAAAAAAAGTCCACTGCATTGATTAGAATTGAGTGAATTTAGAAGAATTCAAGAGAATGAAATTTTTTTAGAGAGCTTTTAGAATTCCTTAAAATCATTGTAATCTTTAGAAATATTATAAAATCCCTTGGGATCTTTTGAAACAGCTTAAAACCTCATTGGTCATGTGAAATCGTTGCATAGCTTCTAAAATTCTAGGAAATTCTTTAGCAATATATGCAAATGTTTCTGAATTTTTCAAAATCATTGCGAATACCTTAATATTTTTTGAATCAATCGAAAATTTCTTGGCATCTTTCAAAATACACTTTGAAACACTGAAAAGCTTTTTAAATCAACTGTAATGTTTGGAAATACCCTAAAATCTTAAGAATTCTTTCGCAATCATTGAAAATTATGGAAATCTGTTGAAAGTACTCTAAAATCTTAATATCGTCTTAAGTCACTTCAAATGATTGAAATCTATTATAAATGCACACAGATATTTCAAATTCTTGCAAATCATTTAAAAACACTTGCCATTTTTTAAAGCTCTTAAAAATGTCCCTAAACTAAGAAAATATGTATCATAAATTTGTAAAAAAACCTATGAAATCTTTTAAAACCCCTTGAAAATTTTTTGAACTTCACCAATTTCTTTGAAAGTTTTCAAGATACCATCCTTTGGAATACCTTCAAATTATTGAAATCTATTAAAAATGTATTGTAATCTTTTGAATAACCCTATTTTTAAATATTTAAAATCCTTTCAAACCTTTTTGAATCCCCTGAAATCTTTCAATATTTCTTTCAAGTGTTCATAGCTCTTTAAAATTCCTTGGAAGTATCAAAAATACTAATAAATCTTTTCCAACCTTGCTCTATTCAAGTTGAAAATAATTCAAAATACTGATGTTTAGTTTATTCGTAATTCGAAGCTTGGAAGAGGAACATGTTTCATTCTACGGACATCAAAATGAGGCACTGTTTTAAAAATATATGGTCAAAATTGTATCCGTTTCAAAGCAGTTCAAAATTGGAAACGACCAAAACTGAGTAATTTTTCCTGTAAATTAAATAATTTAAATAAAAATTAAATATTGTAGATTCAAGAATTTGTTGGAATTGGAATGGAAGCTTCTAATGTGTCCCCTAGGGGGTTTACATTTTTCTTGATCTCTTCCCTATTCCTTTACACACACTCCCACGCACTTTCTTGGTGGTGGGAGGGGGACCTACAGTTTAAGGTGGGTTCCGAACCACCAAGATCAACAGCCTTAAGTACTTAGAGAACCTTTTTCTCTAGAGGTACCGGTCCCACGACTCTCCGGAGATGAACAACTCCCTTGCTAGGCAAATGTTCACCGCGTGGGCCACCGAGGCTCTTCCAGAGTGCGAGGCAGGAATCGAACCCGCAAGCCGACGAAGTGGGTCTAAAGCCTACGCCTTAACCCCCACGACCAATTAAAGGATAATAAATGAAGGAACGTGTAGATAAATATTTTCAAATTTAAGTTTTCAAAACCGAAAAATTTCAAAGTTGAGGCCTCGAAACGTCAACTATTTTGCAACAAAGCATTCTAATCTTCTCACTTCGAATCGTAGAATGAACCATCTGCAAACAAAGGAATACAAATAGAAAAATAAGACAAATAAATTACTAACAATAATATTATAGCAGGGTGTCCGTTTTCTTTCGATTAAAATTTGTTTTTATCGTTTTTCTCTCTGAATTCAAATTACTAGTTAAATTGTATTAATTTAATTAGAGAAATTTTAACAACCGAAGTAGATAATTAGGTTGTAATATGTCAGTTTTTATTGCTAATAGCCTTTTCTTTGAAAACAAAAATGTTCAATAGATCATGTGTCAAACAGCTGAATTGTAATATTGAATACAATAATAATAAGTATTCATTGATGTTATATTCACTTTTTAGGAACTCCTCTCGTGATTCTTTCAATCAATTCTAACATAAATTTTACTGAAAGTTTTACTGGTCGAGTTATTTTCCACCATTTGCGTGAGCAATCTGAGTAGTTGCACCTATGTTGACACTTTGTAATGTGGACTATCGTACTTCATAAAAAACCTTTGGGAAAAAAAACTTTATTATTGTATAATGATAAGTTTATTTATACAATCATATATAAATAATTTGTAAAAGACATACATATCTGCATTCTAATGTGCGTGGGATGTTCCAGCGGATGTTCCAGGATTTGAAGAGGATTCCATCCTAGATTTCCTTTCAGCAGCATATTTGGTGAGAGAGAGGGTGTGGAGACGCATCTTTAGTGCATCAATTTTTTTCAATTGTCCATAATAAATGGTGCCCGTTTGCACTATTATATAAAAATGTTGTTCGGGTGGTATTTTATAATGCTCCGAATTGTAAATATCGAAATTTTCAACTTCAAACCATTGGTTTCTCAAATTTATTTCAGCGCTCTTTGGAAAAAAAGGAAAAGGATTGTGTCTGCTTTTATGACTATGTAGAGCCATAATATAATTTGCTGTACATTGTTCGGGAAATTTTGTCGATATGAAAGTGAGAGCGAGGCGGTTATAATACACTCCATCAGGTTTCAACCACAAGGGTGTATCCTGATTGCTTTTTGGATCCGCGAAACTTCCTTTCCAAATACTAGAATCCGTCATTTCTACCAAAAAGGTGTTTGGAGCCAATTTTGGAAATTCACCTTCACCTAATTTTGTAGAAAAAATAATTCACATTTATATAGCTTTTTTGCAGAAGTGAAGGGTTGCACAGCAAAACGAATCCATTCACATTTTGTCGAACGTGAAATTATTGGGTAGAAAATTCTAATTATTTGAAATACAAAGCCTTTACCATAGGAATTTTTGTAACTAATCTTCAAGATTATCAAAAAAAAAAAAAAAAAAAACCAATACCACCAAAAAAATTAAATGATTGTACCAAGACAAAGAATGATGGGTTTTCTGTAGATTTTGGCTCAATGAATCCTAGCGATAAATTTCAGGCTTGCACTTTAATTTGATTGAAAATCAGATTTTACGGAACGTTTTTTGTCTCTCCTGAAAATCGGCAAAATGTCGGTTGATTCGTTTTGCTATGCAAAATTCGTTCAAATATAACTTAAAGGCTTAAAAATTTTAAAAAGAAAACAGGCCTTGAACATGTATTAAACTCTGAATCGAACAGCCAGCTTATTTTTTCGATAACTCAAATGGTCTTCGAAATATTGGAAAAATACTTAAAAATCTATAGTAAATCGCAGAAATTTCAAATTGTTTCAGAAGTGCTCAAATGAGCTCAAGAGAGTTTTGGAAATTCGAAAAGATTTATGAGTATCCGAGGCAAGTGAAGATCAATTATCTTCTTCGAGGTAATAAAAACCTAAGTTAACATGATTTACAAAGATGCAATAAGGTAAAAACATTTATAATAAACAAAAAAATTGTGAACAACTTTTTTTTTTTAATTTACCTCTAGTGATATTGATTGAATCATTCAAGACATTTCAATTTTTGGTTATTTTCCAAGAGAATAAAAACACATATTCTTGGAGGGAACCAAAATTAGTTTTTTATTTGTATAATTTAAGATTTAAATTTATAAATAACATGATTTGAATAGTGTCATTTATAACATTTGAAATTGAAACCTCAAAACTTCGAGGCTCCAATATGGTGATTTTACTACATTTTTGAATAAATAAACGAACACAAGGTGTTTTTATTTGCAAGGACAAACATGGAGTAACAAAATATATTATGGAAAAAGTCACATCTTCAAGAGTAATCAAGAAAAATGGATATTTTCATTTTTATTCTTACAGTTTGTATATAAATCTGTTATAAAATGAGTTGCTAATTTCATCTATCCTCAAAAGTTGTATTTTTTAATCAATTGAATTTTTAAAGAATTTGTTTATAAAAATGGACACAATTATTAAATTTTCTTTTTTTAAAAATGAAGATAAAGACAACAAAGAAAACTCATCTTGCATTGTGTATATGATAAATTGTAAATGCTGCAATAAAATTGATATTGGTGAGACTGGCAGGAGAGTAAGGACCCTCATTTACAAACATAAACGGGATTGTGGATTAAGCAATCAAAATACTGTTTTGCCACAACATGCATGGCAATTCAATTAATATTTTGATTTTTAGATTAAAAATGTCAATATTTTAGCTCGTGAAAATAATACTCACAAACGAAGAATCCTAGAGTCTATTTCAATCAATGAATTCATTGAACATTCAATCAAATTGAAAACCGAAATGTTGTATATGAATGAAATTTATCAAACCATTTCATAACAGATTTATATACAAACTTTAAAAACAAAAATTTAATTGTTATTTCAATTTTTGAATCTTATTTGCTTTGGCGTACTTTTCATTTGGGTCTCTATTTCAATATCCACCCTTTTTAGTTACTCATGAAAATATGACTTTATCTATAATTTATTTTGTTAGTCCATGTTTGTCCTTTCAAATAAAAACACCTTGTGTTTGTTTATTCATTCAAAAATGTAGTAAAATCACTATATTGGAGCCTCAAAATTTCAGGGTTTCAATATTGAATGTTTCAAAGGAAACTATTTAAATCATGTTATTCATCAATTTCAATCTTCAATAATAAAAAAAAACTAATTTTGGTTCACTCTAAAAAATATGTGTTTTTCTTCTCTTCAGACATAACTAAAAATTGAAATGTCTTGGATGATTTAATCAGTATCACTACAGGTGAATTAAACAACAAATTTTTGTTTGCAATTTTTAGTCCACACAGAAAAAGCTTAGGGTAAATAGTGTTGCAGGTAATTTCGTATTTTCACCTGTTCGTATTGGTAAAACACAAATATTACCCTCGATGGGCAGAAACTGTCTTTTGTTCTCATGAAAGTTGTCACCACCAGCTTGAAAATTGGAAGCCACTACCTTTGAATCGCTGAAGTGAAGTTAGCTGATGGTTGGTGTAACAGGCAAATCGGATAAGTGCGGTTCATGAAGGCTGTTTTGCCGAATCGTTAGAACTGTCAAAAATTCCCCACAAGCGTGGGTAAAACCAGAAAAATATCGTGATATGCGGGTAAAGTTTACCACATGGGGTAATTTTTGTTGCAGGTAATCTTTACCCCGGAATCCGGGTAAAGTTTACACTTAGTTTTCTCTGTGCATTATAAATGACTATTACATCTGTTCAAATTATGTTAACTTAGGTTCCCTATTGAAAATTTGGACGTAGTATACGACGTTGTATACGACGTAGCATACGAAGTAGTATACGCACTTTCCGCGCGACCGCCACTCCGCGACAAGTGCCATCCCCTCTTCTCGCGCGAGAACCAGCATCTACCCTACTACCACGGATGCCACGCGGTTTGGCTCGCGCTCGTCGTCCCAACGACCAACCGCAAGCCATCCCCCATCACGTCACACCTGACTGGCGCGCGCTGCTCAGCGGGTTTGGGCATAACTATCGGTGCTCCCGCAACACAGGCATCTTAGTATTACTGTATGCTGTACCTGTATGGAGCAGTTCTACAAAATCACGGCTACAGAAATTACAAAGTTTCGAAAATAAAATTTTAAGACGTATTGCGAATGCAAGTCCTAGAACTAGAAATGTCGACATCAAGAAAAAACTAGACATTGACGATATCACGTTATAAATACTAGACTTAACATATAAATTTTATAACCTCCAACTCAATCATTCGAAAGCACTTGAGAATATTAAACTATATAACAAGGACACTGCTCCACTTAAACTAAAATATAGACTTCCATTTTCAAGTATAACACAAATTATATTTTATCAAATGTTACGCTCTACAACTATTTCAAAAATTATACCTTTTATATATTTTACTCAATGTACATAGAAACTAGCTGTAAGTTACTAGCTGTAAGTTAAGATAGGTAAATCAAAGAAATGTATTAATGGGGTTTTTTACACGCTGACCTTTTTACCCAGTATTAAATTTTGACAACACCACAATTGGTAACAATTTTCGTAATAATCGAAAGATTCGTAAATAAATACAAATATTCGGATAAGTTCATTTCTTTCATGTAACAGGCGCTGAATTATAACACATAACAAATGTAAACATGTATGTACAAATTAATAATGAATAAAGAAGGTTTTAAAAAGCAAAGCACACAGGCATCTTTCAAACCTCGGATCTACGACGAGCAACGTCGTGACTCTTCACCCATCATACGATCCTCGGATATACCACGAGCAAGATCGTAACTCCTTTCCCATCATTCGAACTTCGGCAGCGAACATTTGTACGTCGGATCCTCGACGAGCAAGGTCATAACGCTTCCCAGCGCCGTGGGACAGCAAAGCCCAACTGAAGAGCCAACAACGAACCGACATTCGTCAACTGAAGAGTAGTCGCCAGTTTACCTACGAGGGATCGTGACCCACCCAGGGCGCGCAATGTCCAGGATGTAGAGCTGTCCTCGATCAGCGACATTACCGAGCCCCTGAATGACTAGGTAGCCGCTTCGGCTGTGCAGCCGCCCGGACCCCCTAACAGCACCACGGATCATGGGTACGAACCCGTTGCGCTATGCCACGTATTCTATCATTTCGCTCAATTAATTTGGATTTGATAAGGGTGTCATCATTTGTTAAACCTGACCCCTTCGCCTCCTCTAAATTAAACATTTTAGGTCATCAAACATGTACTTTCAACGTAGGTTTAGGAATATTTTCTCGATTATTTTTCAAAGGTCCACCCATAGGGGACCTTTGGAGTTGCCGCCTAGCGGGAACCTAGGCCGCCCTCACATACACCGTCACACTAACAGGGATATCCGGAGTTGCCGCCTAGCGGGGACCCAGCCCCCCGTCACACTCACAGGAGACCTTTGGAGTTGCCGCCTAGCGGGGACCTGGGCCGCCCTCACATACATATCTTCACTCACAGGGACATCCGGTGTTGTCGCCCAGCGGGGACCTAGCCCTCCTCACATTCACAGGAGACCTTCGGAGTTGCCGCCTAGCGGGAACCCCGCCCCCCCCCCCCCCCAAACTTACAGGAGACCATCAAAGTTGCCGCCCAGCGGGGACTTGGACCTGGCCCACTGAGACACTTCGTAAATCTTTCTTGTTTCAGATGAGCCGGAATTTCTCTCCAGGGGAGCCCCCGGAAAGATGAAGCCTTATCAGAGATAACGTAACACTTTGTTATTCGGCATAGTTTGTTCAGTGACATACAGCAGAGAATAGAATATTATTCCATAGACATATATTTTTGTTGATTCAACTTTATCTCTACCAAGGCTTCGATCCGACGAACTTGAAATGACACGTGTTCAATTTTTAGACGTGGCAATATTTTGACTGCTGCATACCATATGGAATCAAGTATATTTTAATCTATTTTCACATTTTGACTTTTGGGCAAAAATGAATGAAAGCAGACCGTTCTGCAGCACTTAGTGAAGTTACATGAAACTTTCTGCAATATCTACTATTGTATGACTACCGGAGTTTCCTTTAAAGAAGCCGTATATTTCGGTACGCGAGACACTTCTAGTATTCTACTACATGCCGCGCAACGTTATGCTTGTTTACTGCATGGGAAAAATTATCTGTAAAAAAATGAAATAATTCCATATGCAGAATAACTGAATTCTGTATACAGACTCACCCAAACTTGATTTCATTGACAGCAGCGGAGTCACGAAAGTGAGAAGAAAAATTCCAGTAATAATTCTCATTTTCTCTGAAGAGACCAATCTGGAAAGAAGTGATTCGAAAATGTTTGCTGTATATATATAGTAGCTTTTATGACTTCTATATTTGCTTCATTTATTACCTATAGGTGCTCCAGGGTTATTAAAGACTACAATATGCGTGGCATGAATAACCTAATCTGTCTACTGATACCAGCAGATTACATACTTTCATTACAAGGAAACAGACGGTTAAGATAGAAAATTGTATTTTCGCACTAAGTCAGCTCCGTGCACAGAAAAAACTAAGAGTAATCTTTACCCTGATTCTTGAGAAAATATTACCTGAAACAAAAATTAACCCACATGGGTAAATTTTTTCTGACGTCTCGGTAATTTTCTGCTTTTACCCACGCAGAAATGAAGACATTTTCTGCCCATCGAGGGTAATATTTGTGTTTTACAAATACGAACAAATAAAAATTTGGAAATTGGGAATGTGCCAAAATAAGCTATATTGAATTTCAACGATAAAAAATTGACAACTTCCGAAACTAGAATATTTTCAGATGAATGCCCATAAAATGAATTAAAATTTCAAATTTAAGCTTCGAAAACTGAATAATTCTAAATTTGACGCATGGAAACTTATTCCATTTGAGAATCACGCATCACAAACGCTTTAATTGGTATCTTCTGAAGAAGATAAAAGATACTAATAGGTAGATTATGGTTAGTTGGACTATAGTATTTTGTGCTACAAGTGAGGAAAGTAGGCTGTTCCACATAAGAGTGAAGTTCGCTGTAAGGACCAGTTAGAGGTTCTGTAAACTTCACAAGGATTACAACTGGCTACTTTCAGCACCTACAGCACAAGATATTTTTTGTGACAAATGGAGAGAATTTTCGATTTGAGAAACGATGAGAACAAATTTTTCGAAATAAATAGAAACAGAGAAATTACCGGAAATTTCACGTTTTTAAAAATTTCCATAAATTCCGGAAATTTTCGGTAATTTATAATAATATACCTGACATTTATGGTGACTTATCACTTCAAGTTTGTTCAATCACTATCTACTACTCACAATCAGTCTGTCAAGCATCAACTTGTAGGTTGCTTTGTGTAAACAGGGTGTCTAAAAAGTCCCGGGACGGTTGGATATTTCCTCAGGTAAAATATTTTTCAAAAAAGTGAAGGTCATTCCTGAAGTAAATTTCAGCGAGGTGTTCAATGATGACCTTCATTTTGACCTTGAAGTTGACCTTCATGGCTTTTTGAAGGTCAACTTTGTTTTTTTAAATGAAAACCCCCTTTTTTTACATCTGCAATCGATAGAGCGGTAAATTCTACGTTCAGATACGTACCCAAGTCATAGGTCAATTGTAACGTTCCAGGTCAGTTGAAGGTTATTTGAAATTAACAACGTTTACCAAGAGGTCAGTGTAATTCCTGAAGTAAATTTCAACAAGAAATTCATTGGTGAGCTCTGTATTGATCTTGGCTACAGCGTTTTGCAAATTGTAAAATCATTATAGGAAATTTGTCATTAAAAGTTCCAGAAGTTCTGGTGAGAGTTCTGTTCCTCCCCGAAGAGTTATATCGGAAAGTCCTATACCGTTTTTCGATACCTAAGTCAATACCTAAGGCGATACCATAAGACCAATACCGTTTTTCTATCTCCATACGAATATTACGAATCGAAACTAAATTTACGTATTACGAGTACATACTTACTATCTTTCGCTAAAAGATTATTATGACGCAAGCTAAACTTTCGGAACGAGAGAGGGTATCTGTATTAATGATGCGTGGTTGGGGAGATCGAGTTCGATCTTATGATCAAGTTCGTTTGCTTTTTAATCTCACTTTTCGTAATGGAGAAGGGTTAAATCCTGTCTCAAAATCAACAATTGAAAGAACTGTAAGGCGCTTTACGAATCATGGATCTATCAAGGACCTTCAGAGAACTGGTCGGCCAAAATCTGCAGGATCTTAGGAGATGCAGATGGACATAGCCCAAGCATTTGTTGAAAACCCACACCTTAGTTTACGTCGAGCTAGTGATGAGCGTGACGTTGCTCCTGAGACAGTGCGAAATATTTTAAAAAGCAATAATTTCCATCCTTAGAAAGTTCATCTGGTACTAGAGCTCAATGAAGACGATCCTGATCGTCGGGTTGAATTTTGTGAAATTATGATGGACAGAATTGATAGAGATCCACTTTTCTTGTACAATACAGTATTTTCAGATGAAGCTACTTTTACTTCAAAAGGTGAAGTAAACAGGCAAAATTGTAGATATTGGTCCGACACAAATCCTGATTGGATGTTGGAGAGTCACACACAATATCCACAAAAGATTTATGTTTGGGCCGGTATCTTGAATGATACACTGATAGGCCCTTTCTTCATCGATGGTAATCTCAATGCCCGTGCATATAAGAGCTTCTCAGATACCAAATTGTACCGGGAATAAGGGCGATTACAGGCGATAATTTTCAAATTATTTGGTTCCAGCAGGACGGAGCAGCTCATTGCGGTAGTGTGGTTCGAGCATATTTGGATACTCAGTTCCTTCATAGGTGGATTGGGAAAAGAGGTGAAATCGAGTGGCCTGCTAGATCTCCTGATCTGACGCTTCTCGACTATTTTCTTTGGGGTTATTTAAAGAGCAAAGTATACTCAACGCAACCCCAAAGCTTAGACGAATTGCATAATCCGATTCTGCAAGAGGCTACTTTGATTGATTGGGAGATGATTCGTAATACTCTAACTCATTTTTACAATCGCATAGCATTTTTCAAGAAGCTCAAGGTTTTCAGTTTGAAGATCTTCACTGAAGCGTGAGAGGCAAGGGGACTCACGCTAATCAAGCACCCCAAAGGGAACAGAATTTACTACGTCCGCGTCGTTGTTCCTGGGTAATGCTAAACGTAAATGTAAACTGCTTGGAAAAAGCCTTGGAAAAACCTTGAAGATCATCACCAAGATCAATACAGACCTCACCAATGACTTTCTCGGTGAAATTTACTTCAGGAATTACGCTGACCTCTTGGAAAACTTTGTTAATTTCAAATAACCTTTAACTGGCCTGGAACGTTTCAATTGACCTATGACTTGGGTACGTACTTGAACGTAGTATTTTTCGCTCTATCGATTGCAGATGTGAAAAAAGGGGGTTTCCATAAAAAAAAAAAAATTTGACCTTCAAAAAGCCATGAAGGTCAACTTCAAGGTCAAAAGGAAGGTCACTTATCAGAGATAAGGTACTACATTGTTATTTGACATAGTTTTTTTAATGACATACGGCAGGGAATAGAGTATCATTCTATAGAAATCTATTCTTGTTATTTCAACTTTATCTCTACTAAGGCTTCAACCTACGAACTTGAAATTACACGTGTTCAATTTTTACACGGGCTGCGAAAAAATATGCTTGTTTATTTTATTGTAAAAATAATATTTCAAGAAATAGTGTCAATTTTATATA
>CAKNXH010001604.1:0-56263 GCA_932178445.1 Andricus quercusramuli
TGTCTTTGAAATAAATAACAAAAAATTTGTCTTGAAAATCGACTCTGATTAGTAGTGTGAAAAAACACAAATTTGAAATCGTTTTCATAATGACCAGCGGCCACAATGGAGTCTGATCGTCTTGAGCCTGTGAATTCCAACTCGAATTCAGGTTTGGAATGAAGCCATAAGATTCAGAATGTCTTTGGAATAAATAACAAAAAAT
This sequence comes from Andricus quercusramuli, assembly GCA_932178445.1. NCBI lineage: Eukaryota > Metazoa > Arthropoda > Insecta > Hymenoptera > Cynipidae > Andricus > Andricus quercusramuli. The sequence goes on from CAKNXH010001604.1 coordinate 206, forward strand.
TTGTCTTGAAAATCGACTCTGATTAGTAGTGTGAAAAAACACAAATTTGAAATCGTTTTCATAATGACCAGCGGCCACAATGGAGTCTGATCGTCTTTAGCCTGTGAATTCCAATTCGAATTCAGGTTTGGAATGAAGCCATAAGAGTCAGAATGTCTTTGGAATAAATAACAAAAAATTTGTCTCGAAAATCGACTCTGATTAGTAGTGTGAAAAAACACAAATTTGAAATCGTTTTCATAATGAATACCGGCCACAATCGATTCTGATCGACTTGAGCCTGCGAATTCCAACTCGAATTCAGGTTTGAAAAGAAGCCATAAGAGTCAGAATGTCTTTGGAATAAATAACAAAAAACTTGTCTCGAAAACTTTCTAGAATTGATTTCTAATGCGAGAGTGGGTTTGTATGGGGTGTTCTGATAACAATCTATTGACTGAGGATCACATCAAAAAATCATAGAGACAACAACTTCGACTTTTTCTAAAAATGTTATTTTTTCGTCAAAGAATAATACAGCAATATATTTACCAAGTCTTCCCAGCTTACTAGAATTGATTTCTAATACGTGGGTGGGTTTGATGGAGTGTTAGGGGTACATTATGTAGCCTAAGGTTTCTCTGAAAAAATCATGAACACAATAACTTTGCATTTTGTGGAAATAACTGTTTTTTGCTAATTACAAGTTTGGAAAATCTTTACCAAATCTTAACAGCCATATGTAATTTATCTCTTGTGGGTGGATGGACTTTTGGGGATGTTATAATAATAATCCAGAACCGGAGGGCCTTTTATAAAAATCAAAGTCGCTATAACTTTGATTTTTTAGATAAATGATTATATTCCCATGGACTAAGATCGGAAAATATTCACCGGGTCTTTCCAGCTTTTTACAGTTGAGTTCTATTGCGCGGGTGGGTTTTATGGAGTGTTGGTTGTACATTATATAGCCTAAGGTTCCTCTGAAAAAATCATAAACACAATAACATTGCATTTTGTGGAAAATGCTTACTTTTGCCAATTACAAATTTGGAAAATCTTTACCAAATCTTTTTTAGCTATATGTAGATTATTTCTTCTGTGTGGGTGGTGTGAAGGGAATGTCATAAGATCAACTCAGAATTAGAAGAAAATGTTGCAAGTTCTATTTATCTATTTTATCAGTCAGTATTTTGCGTTGAAAATATTTTTCCTTCTTTTTCTCTTATATTTTTGTAAGATAATATTCATTTGTTATGTTTTTCAAATAATATATTATAATTTATTGAGAATTATTACTCCTACATATGTTTCAATGCTTTTTCTATTTTGAATATGGCGCCAGAAGTCCTTTTAAATCGATTTAGTGATCGATCGGGTCACCAGGCGGCGCTGATTGTACTGTTTCTGTTTACTTTTTTTCGATCTTTGAAAAACATTTGTATTTTTTAAATTTTTTAATATTTATCGCGAGTGTTGACGTTCCGGAGGGACTTTCCCCCTCAAATATGGATATGTGCTTCCTATGGGGAAAAAAATTGCCCCCTGACATCCTTTCGGTGCGCCAGCATTCGAAACCAATTTTTTTAGGTGAGTTTTGTAGGTTGGAATACCCACTACATGAGCCTTAAATTGTCTTCAGAATGTGGTTGTTCCACATATCTGAAATTTTTTTATCATTAGTTTTCAAATGATTAATTTTGCAATTTCAAATAAAATGAATAAATATTTGAAAGCGCAGTGAAAAATTGAAAATTCTTCATTTTTCATGATTAGGTTTAATATTTTTACTTTAGGAAGATCTTCTGTATTACTTTCAATATTACCTAATACTACGTGATATGATAGATACATGTCAATAATCTGTATCATTTTTAGAAATTTTATAATTCTACTTCAAAATTTCAGTTTTAAATGCTCGATTCTGAGATATATTTTTTATAATTCTTAATTTCTAACTGATCGATCAAAAACGTTATGATTTGATAAATGTTCAATCTAGTTTCACTGTTTTTTTTTTTTTTTTTTTTTTCAATACAATCTTATTTTGAAATACTTTCAAGAATTAACTTATATACAGGGCATCATTTCCCAATTAAAGTTTCGTCTATATTTTATTCAGTGGCAAAAGCCGTCATTTGTTCAAATCAGTAAGAATTTTCACTACTTCACGAGTTTTAATAGAAATATGTCAGAGATATGTGTGTGTCTACAGATCAAATATTTTATATTTGGAAAAATTGTTCAAATTAAGCATTTCTTCGCTCTTAAGGGACATTCTTATTTTAAAAAATCACTGATACTTTGCGGAATTGATTTTAATAATTTGTAGGGATTTCAAAGAAGTTTATACATATTTGAAGGAATTTCAGATGATTCCAAGGAATTTCTCGTTCATTTTAATAATTTTAAAGAATTTCAAATTACTGGACATATGTTAGGGTATTTGAAAAGAATAAAAGGCTTTTGAAAGAGATTCACTTAAAAGATTGAAGAAATGTCTAGGAATTGCCCAAGAATTGACTGATTTTGAGGTATTTGAAAAATATGCATAGGGTATTGAATCCTTTGCCGGAATTTTGGAATATACCTTTTATGATATCTCGAAAAAACAGAAGTTATTTTATGAGATTTCCGATGATCTTGATGATTTTACGGGATTTTGAAAGCTCACAAGGTATTTTGATAAATTTTCCAGGATTTTGGGTAATATCATCAGATTTCATGTCGTTTCAAGGGATATTATAATATTTCAATAGATTTCTAAGAATTTATTCAAGAGAATGCATGCATTTCGTACGATTTCGCAAATATTTTCAAGTATTTCGAGGTTTTACCAAAGGTTTCGATGAATTTGAAAGATTTTTGGATATCTCACGAGATTCCAAGAAATTTTCAATAAATTCAAAGAATTTGAATTATTTAAGGTATTGTTAAAATCCAAAGGAATTTCTAAGAGCTTGAATGAATTTCCAGGCATACCAGAAAAATTGCAAAAATATTGAAAATTAATTTGTAACAAAAATTTGAAATCCATATGAAAATCTTTCTGTTAATTCATTATTTCATGATATTTCGAAAGATTATAAGGGATTTTGTCAAATTTCCGAGAATTTCTCTATTTTTGAAGGATTTTGAATCTCTTTAGGTTTTAGAATGAATTTCACGGATTTTATGAATTATCGGAAGATTGAATAAAATTGCACGAGACTTAATTAAGAATTCACCCTGAATTCTTGAAAATTCAGTTAATTCTACTGAATTAAATGTATTTTTTTAGTCTCTTTTTAGTTTTTGTTTAATTTATCTTGAAGCCAGCACTTAATCAAATTCTTTTAAATTTCCTAGAATTTTTCTGAACACATTTCAAACTTCCGAAATTCGATATTTTCCTTTCTATTTTTCATTTCTCTCAAATGTCTTGAATTTTATTTACTGAATAGAAATGTATATACTCATATACGTGTTATTACGAAAAAGTCACAATTTATTTTAGAGGTGACGTTTCTTTTGATTTATAAATTCAAAAAATTCTTCACGGCAATATAATTTACAAATAAGTTAAGTGTCGAACAAATTTGAGAGCCAATTATAACAACTTGAATTATAATTATATTCACAGATTTTTGCAGATGATAACGATGGCAGAGATTACCTACAAATAAAATATGAGAAATCCATTATGCACGCCTTTAACAGAAAAAAAATGGATAGGCGCTTCTTATTAGCAGCTACAGACATCATCCTGTGGTGCCTTTTATGAAGCTTCTTTCCTGAACGCTTCAATAATACGACATCAAAAAACTGATATTTTTCAGCTCAAACTTCAAAAACTTAATGATTCAAAAAAGTCCTAGGAAATGAAACTGTTTTAGAATTAGTCAGCTGGAACTGCGCAATTCTTGCATGAAAATTACATAGACTGAACGTTTTAAACCCAAAATTTCAAATAAAGTTAACCAAAGAAGTCTCTTCTTTCATCATCAGCCAAATGTTAAAAACAAAAAACTTTTATTTTTCGATTTAGAAAAATCTGAAAATTTTAAAATTCGGCACTTTCGTTATAAACGGAAAGTTTTAAATAGCATTACTGCGCCGCTTCAACTTAGTTCAAATATTAGTGAAACTATCCAAAATGAGAGAGAATCTCTTCACTAATCCAAGCAAAAATCGAAATTAATAAGTTCCTTCTTCCGAATAAATGAATTTCAGACATGAGCTAATTTCCCGTTTCAATCCAGAAGAAGACTGAAAAAATGGAATTGCAATAAAAATTGAATAGTTCTATGCGGTGTTGAATGAGTGATATTCAAATTGATCGCTTCGACTACTTTGTATACAGAAGAGTTTCTACACATAAGAATGTTATATTTTTAACTCACGTGAACCTCGCACGAATAATTGCAACAATCTGAACTCACCTGGAACAAAAAAGTAAATAATTCCTGTTAGTTATGGATGATAACTTGCATCTAAAATCTTAACAGGTTTCAAAGTTGTGATATTTCTATTAAAATGACCTGAAAAACGCTTCTTAACAGGAAAAAGTACAAAAATTTGTTTCTCTTCTTAGAGGGCATCTGACATATATTAAAACTCACTGTGGAAAGCTCCGTCATTACGTCAACGTGTCGGTTACTGCCTTTTCCGCTTGGAGCGCTATATCACTGGTTGGATCTATCATTTGGAGTCACTGGTTACTGGTTTGCTACATTCTTTAATATTTTCAGATGAGACAACAAGTAGAATTGCGATCGTCCTTCTCTTACAGGCAAGTTCATTTGATCGTTCAATTTTGTTGTGCTAGTATTGTTGACAAGCTAAAAAAAAGTGATTTCACATGTGCAGTTTTCAATTACTCATCCCAATTATATATTTCCCCCGAACATTATATTTCAACTTGTTCAGTTTTGCATGTTTCCAATTTCAAATTGAACAATTTTTTCAGGCCAATAGTTAAAAAATGTACAATTAGGAATGTTTCCTGTTGGAAAAAACAAAAACTTTGTCCCTGGGACATATATTTACAGTCAACACCAGGACGCTGATTTTCATCAGTCACTGTTCTTTTTCGGTTCCTTATTTTGAAAAAGATGGTATTAGCACAAAAGCTATCGAGCGCTTATTTTTAGGAATGGTTAATAATGCATCCAGTGTTAACCAGACGGTATTTAGAAGAAAATATCTTAGGTTTTTTCGGAAAAGGAAGGAAGCTAAATTCGGAAAAAACTGTGTAATGTATTTTTGATCCTCATTCTCAAAACTCATTTATTTTGAAAGGTGCTCATGATTAATAGTGAATGTTCTCATAATATATGTTTTTAAGTAATATCAATGATAATTGATATTTCGTGATGCAATTTTTGTCATTGTTTCAGGGCACAGTTACGTGAACTACAATTTTCTTCGAATAAAATTTAGATTATTACTTCGTTCCTGTCTGCGGTTACTATATGAATCAAACCAACATTTTTTTTCTTCGAAACTTAGCAAATACCTTCATAATGATATTAATTCAATGCTGTCATTTCTGGGATTTAGTATTGAAATGCAAATATCTCACAAGGACAAGCTCGAGGCGTAGACTATTCATTTGATAAGGAATAATAATGTAATAAAGCACAAAAATAATCATTAGTTATACTGGTAACCGAATTCTTTATTGAGACAGTGATCAGTTTTCCCTCAAATAGAAAAAATGAGGATCCTACCTTCCCTGGTCCTATTATTGACGATTATCATCAATTCTATTGGTAAATATGATAATATAACAATCCATCTATGATTCTACAAACGTTTTCTAGATTTCAGCAAATGACAATTTTTCCGCCTCAATTTTTGTTGCAGAGTTAGGTTCACAGTCCGACTCTTTAACTAATAGCGAAACTCTTCCTGATGTATCTCGTGCTGAAACTTCCAGAAATAATTCTCCTCCTGAAAGGACCAGGTCCAGGTCACCTCCGATTGAGCATGCTACTCGTCGCAGGTTGCTGATTCCACCTACCAGACTGCCTTCTCCTTACAAACTTGGATATGGACTAGAAGACCTTGAAATTATTCGGCTAGTTCCTAAAGCAAATCCGCACCGGATATTCGAATTGCAACGGTACACTTTTCCGGCCAATACATTAATGAAATGGAAAGCAGCTTATAATAACTATGTGCCTGTACCAACCCAAGAACAAATTGTTTTATCAACACCTGATGGTGAAGCTTTTGCAATATTGCAGACTACTCATACCCTTGTTGGAATGTATATCTACCATGCGCATTATGAGAAACGGGCGAAAATTAACATGAAAAGCGGTAATTGTACCACGATGACCACGGAAGAAATCAATGACTCTCCAGTAGGTGCTTCTCGCCCAATAAAAACAAGTTTCAAAATAAAACGGTTGGACCGTATGAGTTAGGCTCAATATATATTACAAAATGAGAGACCATTAATACAACCATACATAAATTTTCAAACTATCTTCATAGTGCAGTAATTCAGATTGCTAATGCTTAGAAAAGATCTATATAAGATACTAATTTCGCACATCTTCAAAACGTCAGTTGTTCACATTCAGTGGCAAGGTGATTTTATTGTTCTATAGTGCCCTTACAACTTTTGTTTAGCTCCGCCGGGGTGTTTGGAAAGGAAACGAATCTTTCGCTCTGCATTTCCTTAGAAAAATATTAAGGGGCAAAAATTATGATTGGTTTATGATGATATACCTATTTTCATTTCACTACATGATGGGAAGATGCCCTACAGTAGCGCGGAAATAATTCTACAGTGTTCAACTGTATTATTTTTCAAAAATAAAGAAAGATGATCGCACTCTTTTCCGTCATCTCTTTCGTCTCGCGACATTGTCTGTCATGTCAATGTGACAGTTGAATAGCATAAGTCAGTTTAGATTCGTATACGATTGTCTTCAAAACGGCGTTGCTTCCCTTGCATGGAATTACCTCACCTGATAAGAAATTTGAAAAAAGCTCTTCTTCAGTAAGTTGGTTGGAGATCCTTATTTATTAATACGTCAATTTCTTTTCAAACAAAAGTCTCATTTTCTTAGTTGAGAATTATAGGCGTAAACTACGTATTTCTGAATATATGATATTCTGAATATGTTCAATATATGATTCACATTTTGAGGTGACAGCTTAGAGGTTGTCAGCAATGTCTTTTCATAGAGGAGAATGATCAAAAACTTAATAAAATCGTTCTGAACACAATATAATATTTGTGATATCAACTATTAAATACGAATCTTATATTTTCGATGCAAAAAATCAATGTGCTCGAAACATTTATCGAAAGTATGCTGCGAATGCGCACAAATGCGTAAATAATTACAATCTTTTTCCGTATCTAAAAAGTAATAAATATGTGTCATCCCTAAATATGTTTAAAGTTTTTTCTCATCTATAACATCTCATTAATTATGAAAATTATGTACAAGACAGAAAATTATATTTTACGTTAAAACTGGAAATTTCTGCTACAGTTTTACATATTTCTATTTGTTCTCATGATCTTCGTTTCAATATACTGCGAGTATACCTGGAAATTCATCAACTTTAATGTTGCAAAATAATTATAGTTGTTCGAAACCCACATCGCGACGTATGTTTTCTTCGAAAAATGAAGCTTATTAAAATATTCTACAAATTAAAAAAAAAAATATTGTAAACTTATTGATGCTATATTTCTCCAATACATTTTGACATGCTTGACTTAAAAATCCTATTGAAACCATTTTTCGTGGATTGGTTTCCGAAATTTTGTATGTTTGTTTCCGTCTAAAATAATACCTTCTTCCAAAACTTGAGATCATTGCACATCAACTATTAAATTAATCAGGGGAGATTTCAGTACTATTTGTTGCAGATTAGATGATCTTTACCCTGATACCTTTTGCAACCAGATTGGTAGTTCTTAATTTGAGATATGGTTCACAAAGTAAAACCATCATCGGATTTTTTTTTCAATACATATTCAATACACTAGAAGAATATAGCAACACTAAATTCACAGAATGACTGTAAACTAGTGTTACCTTTCCAATGCACTACATAAAAATATCTTTATCTTCTTTCGAAAAAGGTGCAATTCTTTTTCTATCTCCCGTCAGCGCCAACAGTATCAAATATTTAGCTCTTAATTACAGGCCACATTATATAAATTTTCTTGTTCAACGTTCTGCCTTTGTATGGCGCATAAGTCTCTCATTTATTTACATGATTCGCTCCTTATAGGAAAGTCAAAAAAGGAATGTTACTTTACCAGATCAACAACGTAATAAGATTTTAGACATTGTACTAAATTACCGATAAAAAAGAAAATGTAATATAAGAGAATGGGCACATTCCATCGGTATTCACGTCACAGCCAGCACTGTTATCAAATATAGTTAGTTCACTGTTCAACAAATTTATTGCGATATTCAAATATATTCATTTGCGAAAAGAAAAAGTTTGTTTTCAAGCACAGCGAAATTTATCTAAAAAGGTTTATGTTGATCTAAATTCATGTATTCCGTAACTAATAACAGCAGTGACACCGATTAGACTTTGAACGTATGACTTTTTGCGTATACAGACGCATATTGGATGGACTAGGATTTATTATGTAATGGTTTAGGTTCACATGGGGAATGGAGAGAATAGGAAGAACACAAACAAATTCATTATCCAGAACTATAAGCCTTTTACTTCGATTTAGTTTATTTTGAAAAAAAGTTGAAATCATTTGAGATCGTTTGACATTTATCAGCTGTCCACGAATAGAGCCATTTTTGGATGTCTTCATAGAAGTGGAACAGCTGGTCGACCAGACCATGTGCAATCGGCCGAAACAAGTGATAATCGGACGGCGAAATATCTGGGGAATACAGCGGGTGGGGTGAAACTTTCCATTTGAGCGTTTCCAGGTAGGTTTCAACGGGTTTGGCAACGTGAGGCCGAGCGTTGTCAAGCTGTAGAATCACTTTTTCGTGTCTCTGAGAATATTGTGGCCGTTTTTCGCGCAGTTCTCGGCTCAATCGCATCAATTGAAGTCGATACCGTTCCCCAGTGACGGTCTCGTTCGGTTTTGGCAGCTCATGATAAATAACACCGACCCGGCCCCACCAAATACACAGCATAACCTTCGCAGCATGAATATTTGGCCAAGTAGTTGACGTAGAATCATGACCGGGGAGTCTTCCTCTGGCGTGCTTTTTTCTCTTTAAGATGATGTAATGAATCCACTTTCCATCACCTGTCCCGATGCTATGAAGAAAACACTTTATTTTTCGCCGCTGAAGCAGTTGTTCACAGGCGGAAAAACGACGCTCAACGTCCCTTGACTTCAAATCCAAAGGAACCCAAGTTCTTTGTTTTTGAAAAGTATGACGCCAAAACAAAGGTCACTGATGTGTCACAACGATTTGTGAACCATATGTCTAAGCTATTTTATTGGCAGACAGCGAGAACTTATTTGCGCACCTAGTATATTCATATGCGTTCCGTTCCTTTTCACTGATTTCACGCCTTTAACAAAGAATGCGTCAAGTTTAAGAAAGAGAAGTTTTGGTCATACCAATGTGTCACAAATAAGCGTAATTCCCTATAAATCAGTTGCTTCTCGTAGCTAGACTAGTTTTATTACAAGGACAGAAAAATTCACTTCCGTCTCGTTTCTGTAAAAAGCTTTCAGTGTGCATATCGCGTTCTCTGGCTGACATGCCGAAAGCCATCCCAAGAGATTGCGTGGACAGTAATGTTCAGATTCTTGAACGTCGGTAAGGTAGACTGAGCTGAATTTTGATAATAAAGAAATCCAAAGCGAGCCGATGACTAATTTCCGTATGCCAGAGGCTGCAATGCTGATGTGGGCTCTTGATTAGCGAGATAACAAGAATACATTTTAAAGACACAAAATAGCCGAATTGCAAATTGCCACTGAAATGATACCTTTTTCTGGGTTTCATTGTCTGAATAAAAAGTCTGGATGTTATTATAACGATTTCTGATCAATTAGAAAATTTTTCTCACTATAGTTTCGATAGATTTCTTCATATGGAAAAAAGCGGATACTTGCACAAAAACACTCGAAAGCTTCTTTTTATACACTATAATACTTCTACTTTCTAACCAAAACGTATTTAAAAGAAAAAAAAAAAAAAGTTTTCGCAGGAAAAAAGAACACTCATTTCGAAGAAATGTTTTCCTCATTTTTGATTCTTATTTTCAAAACTTAATTCTTTTGAACTGTGATTATAATGAAAGGAAAGTGTATCCATTTCTTATTTTTCTTCAAGATTGTTCAAATTTGACGGTAATTGATTTAGAACTACCTCATTTCTCAGGTTTTTAATTTCAAATTGAAGAATGTTTAAAGAAAACACAATTGAACTAAAAACTTTCTGAACATAACATTTGAAAATAAATAGATCTAAGAATAAACATGTTCAAATTCAAGCTCTAAACATTGAATAATGTTGGAGCGGCCTTAACAATCAATGTGTTTTAAAATTAAGTACATATATATCAAACTGCAAAAGTTACAATATGGCAATTATTGCAACAGAAAATTTCAAATTCGAAACTCTGAATGAAATTGAACTAAAACATTTCTACCTTCTTCATAAGTAGAACGTGAGAAAGAAACAATCTGACCTAAACCAACAGAATAAAAATATTATTCGAAATATTTCAAATAAAAAAAAATCCAAACAAATTCTGAAAAAAAATTCTTCTTTACAATTTATAAAAATATAAAACCTTCAAAGCTTCAATTTTTTGTGAAGTATTCAATATTCACATTCAAGTTTATACCCGATTTGAAAGTTTTCATAATTCTCTTTCTCGGCGACCCGAAAACAATGTTTGTTCACTAAAAAAAGACTGACGATTTTATTTTGTTTTTACAGGCAATCCTGAAATATTTATATTGCGAATTTGACGGTCGGAAGAAACCTCTCGCATTCTCGAAGTCCGAATTGAAAGACAAATTATTTTGCCTCTAAAATCGTGTTGCAATCAATAACTTTATATTACATATAAATGGTCGAATATATATTTCTCACACTTTTCCATTCGGGCACAGTTACGTAAGAAACAATTTTTTTGAAACAAAGTTAAGTATATTTTACTCTACGATATCTAGTGAAAGATATCCATTTGGTGTAGGCCCTAAAAAATTATTTAACACGTTTATTAGCAAACATTGAATTTGGTCATAATAGCCCCATCTACGGGAATATTACGAATTTTTTTCAGGCCTATATGAATCAAACCAACACTGTTTTTCTTCTCTAAACTTAGCAAATAACTTCAAAATTATGTCGAAAAAATTCATCATTTCTGGCATTAATCAATGAAATACAAAAATTTCACAAGGGCAAACACGAGGCGTAGATGACACATATGATAAGGAGCATACTATATGATCCACAATTTATTAGAGTACACGAATAATCTTTTGTTACGCACGTAAACGAATTCTTTTTTATTACAGGAATCAGTTTTTGATCAGATATAAAAAATGAGGATCCTCTCCGCTCTGGTCCTATCATTGACAGTCATTCTTCATTTTGTTGGTAAATACGATGATATAATAATGTGTCTATATTTTCATAAACGAATTTATGTTTTTTGCAAATAACGATTTGTCCGCGTAACCTGGATTGAGCCCTAATTCAAATTCGTGAAAATAACTTGAAATCCTTGGTTATCATTGAAAATGTTCGAATTCTCTTAAGATCTTTTCAAATTTTGAAATCCCTTTGGAAATCTTTCTAAGTTTCCGAAAATTAATATATTTGAATAATTCAAAATTTCTGCAAGTATTTAAAAATTCTGTGAAATACTTGCAAATCTCTTGAAAGTGTTTGAAATGCATTCATAAGAATTACTATTGCCATTAAACTTGAAGGTTGAATTTTGAATGAAACGTTATCAAATAACAAATTTTCAACATATTTTTCTTCACACCCTTTTAGTTCTGAAATATTCATCGTTTTATTCCAAATCTTTTAAACCTAATATTTGACATTTTGGCTAGTCATTTTGAAGGTGACGATATTTTATTCAAATTAATGAAGTATAAATATCTCACAAGAATATTCTCGAGGTATATGTAATTAATGTGATAAGAAGTATAGTATATATTATATGCTCGGATAGAAGAATAGCATAATTACTTTTAATTTCATTTTTTTAAAACTCTGTTCAGATTTGGCTGACATCATTACGAATTTAATCTGAATTTATTTCGTGAAAATCAGAGTGTATATGTTATAACAAATATAATTTAAAAATTTCCCTACTGGCGAGAGATTTGTCGCAATAATTTATACTTCTGACTTGTATTCTTATATTTATCTGTTATCAGATTTTAATTCAAATAATATTGCTGCTTATCCGTAATAAGAGCGGCCTAATAATGATAATAGCTTAGATTGTCATTGATGACAATTTGTTCGGTTCTTATTGAATTCAAAAATCAAGAAGAAAAAATATTCTCATAATCCTGTCAGTTACATGCATCAATATTCTCAACACGACTCCATCAGATAAACATCTACGATTGTGTTTTGAGAAATTTTGATTCAATAACTATTTTTCAAGTTACTGAAAATTCAAGTTAAAAAATCTCATCATGGTTTTATCTTTCTCCACGTGAAACATTCTCGAAATTTCTTGAATTTTTTCAACCGAATTTTCAAATCGATTTTTATGTAAAATTTTTGTTCAGTTATTACGTTCTTTCAAAAAAAAAAAAAAAAAATTTTAATATTTCAGTACAAACCATTTCACTTATGTTAGATGTGCGCCTTGAAAGTAGATAATATTTGAGCGAATGAGAACAGTTTTGTAAGAGATGGTATCTTCACCAGTTTCCAACTTTCTGTCTTGCCTCATGGACTTTTATTCAAATATAATCCTTCATTTCTTTTTGCAGAGTTAAGTTCACAGTCCGGTACGTTACCTACTGGCGAACCTATTTCTATTAAATCTCGTGTTGAATCATCAGGAAATCATTCTTCTCCTGAAAAAGCAAGGTCCAGGTCTCCTCAGGCCAGGCGTCATCCTCGTGGCACATTGATGGTTCCACCTACCAGGCTTCCTTCTACTTGCTATCCTAAAAGTGGATATGGACTAGAAGACCTTGGCATTATTCGGCTTACACCTAGAACAAATTTTCGACGGACATTTGTGTTGCGAAGATATACTTTTCCAAACAATACACCAATGAAATTAAAAGTAGCATATAATACCTATGAGCCTCTGCCAACCCAAGAACAAATTGTTCTATCAACACCCGATGGTGACGTCTTTGCAATATTAGAGACTACTTATACTCTAGCTGGAATTTATATCCGTGATTATAACGATAATAAACGGGCAAAAATAAACATGGAAAGTGGCAATTTTACTTTGATGACGAGAGTAGAAATTGAGGATTCTCCAGTAGGTTCTGCTCGCCCAATAAAAAAATGTTTTCGAATAAGACGATTGGGCTGATACAGTTAGGCGTATGAGCTGCTTTTCCAGATCAGCAGATAACTGCACTTACTGACAAAACGAAGTTTTCCTATAAAATTGTATTTCTATTCGAGACGGCATCCCAATGTATGAAACGTATATTCTATTCTCTTAAATTTATAAAAATGTTATTGTTAAGAATTGAGAAACCATTGTTGTCCAACTTCAGAAGAGAACAATAAATAAATTTTCAAACTTTGTTGTCAATTGTCTAAATTTATTGTTAAGATGATTTTTTTTGTTCCAAAGAGACTTTACAAATATATTCGGTAACGCTTTTTTTTTGGAAGCAAATGAAACTTTTGATTTTCGTTCCGTTAGAAAAATATTTCATGCATTACTTTTCAACAATGAAGAAACTAATTGCTAATTGAAATTCTTACAAAACTTTTTCAGTACGGCGCATGAGTCTGTTATTTATTTGGATGATTTTCTTCCTATAAAAAAGTAAAAAAAGGAGTGCTTGTTCACCAGGTGGAAAACCTAATAAAATCTGAGAACTAGTAATAAATCACTGAAAAAGAACGGAATGTAAAATAAGAGAATGGGCGCATCTCGTCGGTATTCTTCTCAAAGCGAGTTGAAATTATGAAACAGAACTGTATTTATCGATGGACGTTTATATTGATATAAAATGGTGAATTTGAAAACTACCAAGAGTAGTGAAACCAATTGGATGTCAAATTTATAACTTAGCTATATTCATAAACCCATGTTTGAATATACTCCCTGAATCCTTCCCCTCGCTTCCACGTTCCCTTCTCGAACAATTTCCTCAACTGAACTTTATTTGTACGTCGGTGAAACATCTTTTTCATAGGTACTTTTCAACAACTTGACTTGCCGCTCCCAGGTGTCACCAGATCCATCGAAATGGCTGAGTAGCTCGGCTATTGCTGTGATGTTAATTTTCCTCGATCCGACACTGGTCATCGATGACTAACGCCTCAATCCAGCACTGCTGACTAAAAATTCACGTCCAGAATTTCCCCTTATTCGATCCTCCATTTCGCGCCTCAACTCAGCTACTCGTCTCTCTTCAGTTTCGATAGCCCTTCTCTCTTGCTTCAATATGGCGGCATTGGTATAATTTTCCGCATTTTCCACTTCATCGGCGCGCTCTCGTTCCTGAAGTAGCTGCCTCCTGGTTTCTTCCAGCTGCTGCGTCAATGCTTCGCGTTCATCTCTCATCTTTTTCAAGGCCTACGCTTTCTGCAATGAGGCTGCTGTCTGTTGAGCAACTCTTACGATCTCAATTTCGCGCTTAGCCTCTTCTAACTGCTCAAGCAACACTTCGTTGTATCTCCTTGCTGCTCCCAGATCGTCTTGCCAGGATTGAATACCATCAATAGACCTGTCATAATTTTGTCGATGCTCTTAATTTCCTTCTGGGCCTGCTTCAAGGATTCTAGCCACCAATTCAGCCCAAATTCCCGTAGTACTTAAGTTTAACGAGCGTAATATTTTCTTTAAAGCAGTCAATGTGAGGATGTTAGGATTCGCCGCCATCTTGTCAATCACACACTGGTTCAAATCCGATAAATGCACAAACTTCTCACGATATCAGGACACTAAGGACATTCACCAAACGCTGAGTGCTGCATATTCAATAAGCCTCACCCAATAAACACCATGAACACTCATTATTCAACAGTGCGTTTTCCGTAATAAAAAGTTTCGAGTCGCGTCGAAAATGTATTATCGCAAAATATCAAGAAATCTTGGCACGTTTTCATGATTATAACACAGCAGGAGTATATGTTTTCTTCTCGACGCCATGGACAAAATGCGATTTCATCCAATCCTTAATATGTCAACACTTGCTTTTCTCCAGGCTGTTGGCGGATAGCACTGGTTGTTTGAGCGGGGGATGGCACTGGTTTGTTGATTGTACTTATAACTTACTCCTTGGCGAAAGTTTTTGCATCGCAGATGTTTTTGGCGAGATATTGAATCTTTATACTTCTGTAGCTCTGTGCTTGAACGGATTAAAAGCGGAAAATAAAGAAAATTGATTAGATACTATGTCTTCATTCTTGAATTTACTATTTGTTATTTTTGGAACATCTCTTGAATTATCATATTTCTTTTCAAGAAAATTCCGACTCTTTTAGGGCAAACCAGTTCACTGGGATGTGAGTCTTGAACGTAGAAAATTTGTGGGCAAATAAAAAATGTTTCGCAATAGATGAGGCCGGAAATCCTACTCGTGGCAGGTTGATATTTCTGGCACCCATTCTATTCGGGCACAGTTGGGAAAACAATTTTTTTCCAACAAAGTTTAGTTTATTTTGCTCTACGATATCTACTAAAAGATATCCACGTGGTCTAGGCCCAAACAATTATATAACACGTTTATTAGCAGACATTTTTTTCATCACGAAAGCCTCATCCATGGGAATATTATAGGACTTTTCTGAGGCCTATATGAACGAAACCAACATTTTTCTCTTGAAGCTAAGAAAATACCTTCAGAATGATCTAGAAAAATTGTTGTCGTTTCTGCGATTGTTTGATGAAATACAAATATCACACGACATGATATAGGCGCAGATAATTCATGCGACTAGGAATATGCTATATGTTATACAATGTGTGAAAGTACCAGAGTAATCATCATCATACTCTTAATCAAATTCTTCGGTAATACAGAATTCAATTTTCTTCTCAGTCGGAAAAAATGAAAATCCTTTCTACTCTGGACATATTATTGACAGTTATCCTCAACTCTATTGGTGAATATCGTAATACAATAGTGTATTTATATTCTGAAACAATTGTAAGGTTTCTAAAAATAACAATTTGTCCCCCTTAACGTGGATTTAGTCCTAATTCGAATGCGATGAAATATTTTGAAAACCATTTCTATTATTTGAGAGGCTGGAATTCTTTTTTAATTTTTTCGAATTTTTTAAAACCATGGGAACCTTTTTCAATTCTTCAAAATTGATATCTGTGAATACATTTGTTAGATGAAACTTGCAATTAGAATTGGAATGGTTGAATTTTGAAAAGTTTGATTATCAGTTTGAAAATTTTTAATTTTCAAAAGACCTAAATTTTATTTTTCAACGTTTCGTTGCACAATTTTTCTGTCACATTACATTTCACATAAACTTAAATACTGTGAATTAAAATGTTTTCAACTAAAAACCCAAAAACCGTACTAGAAAAAAATCTCACCATTCTTTTATTTTTCGCCTTCTGAGTAATTCTCAGATTTCCTCAATTTTTCCAAACAAATAAATTAAAAAATTGAGGTAGCTATTAAAAGTAATTGTCAAACTTCATATACACTAGAAATGTTGATCGAACTAATAACGTTCTATTTGAGAAATTTTGTATTCCCTATCCTGTCAACAGTTATTCATGTTGGGGAAAATTTCTGCAAAGTCGCTTTTTCCTCTCGAATTCAAATTTTTCTATCACACACATTTTCTTCGCAGAAATCGTGTTTCTTGAGATATTTCGATGCCTCAAGATAAAAAAAAATAATATACCTCCAGAATGATGTTAACAACCTGTGTTTCTTCCTTTGACATATTATCTAATCAAAAATATCTCACAAGGACAGGCTCAAGCCGTAGATAATTCGTGTGCTTATGGATATAATACGTATTGTTCAATGTAATAAAGCACCAGAATCATCATTAGTTACCGTGCTCGCAAAATTCTTCATTATTCTAGTAATTAGTGTTTCCTCAGTTGGAAACATGAGGATCTATTCTATTCTGGTCCCGCTGTTGGTGATTATTCTCAATTCTATCGGTAAATATAATAGAATAATGTATCCATATTTTTACAACGTTTTTAATATTTCCGCCAATAAAAATATGTCTGCTCTTCAAAATCTTATAAAATTCTCTAAAATTCATGATTTTCACTGCTCAGGAAAATTTCAATATCGAAAGGTAAAAGAAATTATGAAATTCTAATTGCTTTAGCAGAATGAATAAGGAATTTAATTAATTTTTTTCAAGCTCTGTTCGAATTTGTGTGACATCATCGTGGAATTAATCCGAATTTATTTCAGGGAAACCAAAATATCTGTGTTATAAAAAACATTATTCGAGAAGTGTGCGTAGTGATAAGGAATTTTCAAGATTTGGATTACTTAATGATTGCATAATAGCATAATAATAATATAATGATTGCAATTTTTTCTCATAAATTCGTAGCATATTTTTTAGCTATAATAAAACTGAAGATCAAATTAACTTTTTGAATTCAAATATTCAGAATATTTGCGAAATTTAATGTACTACCCCGTGGTTTCAAATTTTGCATACCTATATTTTTTAGGGACTTGAGCTCTCCAGAATTAGAAACATATCTGTTCTGAGTATTCATCTGGGCTCTCATCCGTTATCAGAAGATTTATCCGTAATCTTTGTCTATCATTGGGAAATTCATCTTAAGTTTTTTTTCTTGTTATTAAAAAATTATGTGTACTTTTATCCCTCCTTTTAATATTGACTATCATCACATTGATATAGAAAATATGATTGTCGCTTTGATTCTGCTTTAAAGAAACGTCTAGGATTGTGTCTTGCGAGATGTTGATTCATTAATTACACAAGCAGACCAAATTTAAACATAAAGACCGGACTATGTGATCCCGAAGGTCTCGAATCATAACACGGTCAGCAATTTTTTTTCTGAAAACTGCTAACGCTATCGTTTATTGCTCGTTTTTATGTTCTATTTCCAATTTTGATCATCTTGAACCGATTTTTTTTCTCCGAGATATCACACATTAACCATTTTAGTTCTACAATGCATTGTGGAATAACGCAAGGCGAAGAGAAACTGAATGGTTAGTGTGTTATATCTTGGAGAAAAAAAATCGATTTGGGATGATCAAAAATGGAAATGAAAGATAAAAAGGCTTTGCACTTTTAGGTTAGGACATCTCAAAAACCTGACGTATAGGAATTGGACTGAATTATCGCTATTAAAAAGAGAATATATCACCAATATTTTATTTTACCCCTTTTAAAGCATTCCTAAAATTTCTGTAATTTTCCCGATTTGATGAATACCAAAATTAGCATACTTTTTAAAATTATTGGGCAAATTTTCATTCCACCGGACGTGTTGGTTGTACTCATATCTCTGCTTGTTCAAATTTTTTGCATTTAATTTGTTCCTTGTAAGATTTCAAATCTTTATAGTTTTGTGGCTCTAGGCTTATAAGATAATTGTATGTATTCTTGTGATCTTGATTTTTTTTTTTTTTTTTGTAAATTTGTGTTTTAATAATATAATAATTACATGACATAATATCTACAAGTATCATTCACTGCAATGCAAGAAATAAACCATGTAAATTAAATACTATCCACTTTTGAATTTGATTGGTTATTATGTTTGATATGTGTTTTGAGTTATAATGTATGTTCAAGAAACGAAATACCAATTTTTGTGGGGCAAATCATTTTTCTGGAATATGCTTCCGTCGTGCCTCATTGACTTTAGTAAAATGTAATTCTCTGTTTCTTGTTTCAGAGTTAAGTTTTGAGTCTTTACCTAACAGAAAACCTATTGACCTAAACCATTCCCCTGAAAGGTCTCCTACTCCTGCAAGGTCAAGGTCCAGGTCACCTCCAAACCCACAGCCTCTTCGTAGCAGGCTTATGGTTCCGCCTACCAGGCTTCCTTCTGTCTTCAAACGTGGTTATGGACTAGAAGATCTTGAAGTTATTCGGCTAACCTCTAAAACAAATCTGCAACAGATATTTGAATTGCGAAGATACACTTTTCCGGACAATACGGCAATGAAATTGAAAGTAGCATATAATAAGTATGAGCCTCTGCCAGAACAAGAACAAATTGTTTTATCAACACCTGATGGTGACGTCTTCGCAATATTGGAGACTTCGCATACTCTTACTGGATTGTATTTATATAATAATAGGCATATTAGACGGGCGAAAATAAACATGGCAAGCGGCAATTTCACCACGATGACAACAGAAGAAATCAATGCATCTCCAGTAGGTCTCAGTCGCCCAATCTCAACATGTTTTCGAATAAATCGTTTAGGCCGTAACAGTTAGTTGTATGAGCTGTTTCGCGAAACCAGCTAATCACTTCACAAACTAAAAAAGGAAAACTTACCTAGAACTTTGTATTTTCATTATAGACATCGTCATGCTCTATGACACACGATTTTATCGTTCCATAGTATATAGGAAATGCTACCACAGCCTTTACCTGAATTATTTTCCAACAATAAAGAAGAATGATATTACTCTCTTCTATCGTGTTTTTTGTCTTGAATTATAAAAAGCATTTTAATTGAACTAGTTCATTTTCAAATGCTTCTAATTTCAAACTGCACATGGTTCTAGTCTGCTACATAAAACATTCACAATGTTCAATCTTTGTTTTTGCAACAGTATCTAATGTTCGTGTCCTTTTATGAATAAAATTATGTACCGGGTATCACTTCTGAACGCAAATTTTTTTCGGGACAAATAAAGGATGGAAAGGCCAAAGGATGTGAAAAAAGATTTTCGAAACGCGGGTTTTTTTTGCAAAAAAATTCTCCAAGAATTAAATTTATATCATATTTGAAGAATTTATTTCAAATCTTATTTTTCATGTTAGAAATACTTTAATAGTACATTTTTATATCAACCAAAATAAAATCATAGTATTTTCGGCTTCATATTAGAAACGAAATATCATCCAGCTTTAAAGAATTACATTATTTGATGTTGAGGTCTCAAAAAAACTTCAGTTTTGATACAAATTAATCGGAACAAAAAAAATCGGAACTGGATACAAAAAAGCGGATAAATGAAGCATATGTTAGAAAAAAGGGAAAATCAAAATATTTGTTGTGGTCATCTGATTCTACTAAAAGTTTAAAAAAAACACGCGAGAAGAAGCAGCGAGTTGCGAGAAAAAAATGATCAATAGTCGATTTCTAGTGTCTTCCTACGAGGAACATACTATTAGTTTCGGTGAACTTTTTTGTTTTTAAATAGAATATTTATCCATCTACTGGTGTTGCATTTTTCTATTTTCAGATTATCGAAATCGTAGATGCTGTAATCTTTTAAAATAAATGCCTGATTCCATTTCGGATTCCCGTCGCAAGTAGAAATTGCGTAAACGGTTTCAAACGTTTTTTTCTGTAATTCCCATCTGCGTTACTTCACTAATGCGCAATCCCTTTCTTTTTATAAAAGATTCCTGGGCTACTTCTTTCCAATTGAAAAATTCGTCCATTAAGAAAATAGTGAATAAGCGTTTTCTTCCTTTTGATTTTCTCAATAAGAGCAAAATCTCTATCAGGTGACATATACGTATGTCCTTCCAATGAAAACTTATGCACGATTCCGTCAAGAGAACCCTTGGCAAACAGTGTCAAATATATTGCAATGAGGTTTTCATTTTTATTTTGCGCTTTACAATTGTCGCTCGAGAGAACTAACTTACGAAACGGTGTTTTCAATTCGTCTGTAACAAACGAATATAAGCAATATGCGATTTCCATGGAGCCACGTGATTCAAGGATCTTCGTCCACAAATTCATTGTTCCTTCGTGAACAATTCTGTCATGAATACCCAGATTACAGAAACTAATTTGTCGACTTCTGAAGAGAAGATTTTGCTGCATCTTTTTCTTATGTATTGACAAATAATTTCTGCTGCATGAAAACTATCACATGTTTCGCAGGTGTCCATTCTCGGTCTTCTAAAGTTTAAATGACGAAAGCTCTTCTTAAACACGTTTTTGTGATACGAGAAAGATACGGGAGGCTTTTTGCAAGTCGTCTGGTTGGTGTATTTATCTTTGAAAAGCATGCACATTCGATTCATGTTCAAATTTGGTGATAGATACAAATCATTCGGAGAATCCCTATGATTATAGTGTCCACTTTCTACCGGAAACGATAGAATATGCTTTTCAATTCGACTTTCCGAAGTATACTTGGAAATCAGGTTGCGACATCCACCTCTTTGGTCACTCAAGTCAATTTCATTGTGCCCTATTTTGTCCACGAGAAGCCTGACGCGTTTTTCTGAGATTTGAAAAGTTCATAAGAACGTCTTCTTACAGACTGCGTATTGTCGTTCTTTTGAAGCATTATCAGGGTGAGGTACAAAATACTTTATAGTGCAAAGTCTCCGGCTATCAGACGGATAATCGTATTGTCCACGTCTACGGCATTTCACAGGAAGAATTTGAATTAACTTTTGAATAAAGTATTGTTGCTCATTGTAATCTTCTAGTTTGTAAAATTCTTGAAATACGTTTTTTCTCTTTCCTTTTGTGACACGTTGACAATCATCCTTGCATTTACAGGTTATTTGAAAAGAGAAAATTACATGTACTGTAGATATATACCACAATTTAAAAAGATTTTCTTATTCATTCCAAGTATAATTATTTTATACTTATTTATACATTCTCAGTAGACACCGAGAACAAATTTTACAAGATCATGGAACATGACCGTAAAAGCTTCTGCAGCAATGTAGGAAAATGTGCTTATTTTCTTATTGAAAACTTAATTACTTAAATAAGTCATACTGGATCCATAAGAATATATTAAATTAACTATTCTCAGATCGTAGGTGCAACTACTGAAGCACAAGTAACTAAAATAATAATGTACACACATAAACTTCCTTATCTGGAGTGTTCTTTGCTTCAACTGTCTTTCTTTCACAATTTTCATAGCTTTCGCCCGTTTGCACTGACGTTTTTTCCTAGACCCACTTTCGGGTAGAACTAAACCAAAATCTTCTACAGGGACATGAGTTAGGGGGAAACAAGTAGATTAAGCCAATAAACCGATTTTCCGAAATTTGGCACTTATGCCCGTATGCTGTGTGGCCCTTTATTTATCGTGAAGTTCCTAATGGTTTATTAGAATCATTATATTTTTGGAACCATTTCAGTTTCGCAGGTTCTTAATTTCAAATCACTTGCCAGACCACGGGATTCCAAGCTTATAGAATTTTCATTATTTCTTCTGATTTATTTTCATTTTACTTCATTCCGTATTCAACTCGAGCGGAAAGGGTGGGTCAGCCACCCCACACAACAATAACAACTGTCAGATTCTGCGAGGTTGGCTGCAGTGGATGTTTGCTGTCGCCAGAGACTAAGAAAAGGATATTTTTCAGGCGCATGCGTAGTGGATGGGATTTCCGCACGCGCAAGAGCGCTTGTAGAAACACGGTCAAGCTGCCGCAGAGAATCTGCGCGTTGACTCGAGTCAGTTCATCCCTGGACCATCGACTAGCAGCAGACCACGAAGGCCTACGTGGCATATAACGCACTCCGACTGTGCGCCACCACACTACTGGGAAGCGAACCTAGCAGTTGTCCTTTTCCTTCGATCGTTCCTCCTACTCGGTAGTTCTACGCTTCTCACGCAAGTGGCGCTCCGTCCCTTATGAGAGGGAGAACGAACGCCACTCTGAATATTCATTCGTAATTCCAGACTCGTAGTGAGTGCCCGCATTGTAAAGTGATTATGTTAGAAATTATTCGATTGAAAGGCTAACGAACGAAATCTGAAATAAGTGGAAGCTCACGCGAAGGAAGGATTCTGCCAGTTTGGTCTTCTATCATTTCCTTCTCTTCCGTCTTCTATCATTTCGTGTGTCGAATTGGTAGACACACGTTGTTGAAACTTGTTGATTGCTGACCTATGTGAAGGTCAAGAATCGGGAAGCAATTTTTTATTTGTAGAGAGAGTGAATCTGTAATTGAACTTTGAAGTAATTGCTGCGTCCGTGTTCAACCCCGCTTGGACGGATAAAATAGTTAAATGAAATCATAAAGTCGTAATTTGTCCGAGTGGTCACTTGGACCACTCTCTAAACAGGAAATCGCACAGACTAATGATGGCGGTGTAAGTTCAACCGGTATGAAAAGAATTGTAAAATTCAGCCAAATATTCTAAAATCCGCTCTCAGTCTTGCCTCATGGACTTTAGTAAAATTAAATTTTTTGTTACTTGTTGCAGAGTTAAGTTCACAGTCCGACTCTTTACCTAATAGTGAACCACTTCCTGATGCATCTCATACTGTAACTTCCGGATATCATTCTCCTTCTGCGAGGCCGAAGTCCGGGGCTCGTACGGCTTGGCAACCTTCTCGTGGCAGGTTGATGGTTCCACCCACCAGGCTCTTATCTGCTTACAAACGTGGATATGGACTGAAAGACCTTGAAATTATTCGGCTCACTCCTAAAGCTAATCAACACCGCATATGAGAATTGCGAAGATACACTCCTCTGACCAATACACCAATGGTATTGAAGGTAGCATACTATACATATGACCATCTGCCAACCTAAGAACAAATTGTTTTATCAACAACTGATGGTGACGTCTTTGCAATATTGGATACTACTTATACTTTTTCTGGCGTGCATATCCGTGATTATACCGATAAAAAACGGGCAAAAATAAACGTGGAAAATGGCAGCTTCACCATAACGACCGCAAAAGAAATCAATGAATCTCTAGTAGGTTCCAGTCGCCCCATCTCAAGGATGTTTCGAAATAAACAGTTAGGTCGTATGAGTTGGGACTATGAGCTGCCTCTCGATACTTCGACTTCAGATAAAAACTATACGTAAATTGATCGAAAATATACCTAGGGAGACCAACTAGTGTTCTCAAAGATGAGCAAATTTTTGTCGTATGTGAACGGTTATATTACTACCCGAGTATGGCGCTAGTTTTCAGCATGCATTAAATGGACACCGTCTATGGTGACATTTTGGATTATTTGCCACTATGTTTTGCATGGAAATCTATTAGGAATTATTCAAAAGCAGAAAATTTATTTTACTTTTCTTGAAATATCTGTGATACCATACGATTGAAGTGATTCTGCAATGGGCATGGTTGCTACTTCAGATGTATGGCACAAACGTAGACAAGAATATGTATATAACCTACCAGTTCTCATTCTTATACGGATACACATCACATAACGGCAATCAAACTTCCACTCGGATATAACAGTTTTCATATTCCAATATTCTTCAAATAGTCCAAAAAATTGTTTGAGCGATAGAAATCAAAACATATTTTTGAAAATACTTCTAATTTAAATGACTGATGAAAATTTCCATTATCTAAGAAAAGACCAGGAAATTTCCTTTGTCTTTGAAAGCAACCCTGAAATATTTATATTGAGGAACTGACTTTTTTATTTGAAGATCTCAATACGCAATAAAAAATAGAGGTTATCAATTGGAATTTTAAAAGGAACCTTTCTCGCCCCCAGTGGGTTGGGTGTATGGTACATTTTTGCAGAGTCGCTTCTTCCCCTCGATAATGAAATGTTTTCATAACACATTTTTTCGTAGGATGCGTATTTTTCGGGATGTTTCGTCGTCTCATGAAAAAAACACCCGGTATGAATCAAACACATTTTTTTATTTTCTAAACTTACCATATATCTTCAGAATGATGTTGAAAACATGTGCTTGTTCCTAGAACAGATGACTGAATTACAAATACCTCACAAGGACAAGCTTAAGGCGTAGGTAATCAAGATGCTAAGAACTATAGTATACATCACATATGGTAATAATGCACCAGAATGATTATTAGTTACTGTGCTAACCGAATTCTTCATTAATGCAGTAATTATTTTTACCTCAGTGAAAAAATGAGGATTCTTCCTATTCTGGTCCTTCCATTGGCGGTTATCCTTAATTCTATTGGTAAATATAACAATATTATGATGTATCTGTGTTTTTACAAACGTTGTGAAGATTTCTGCAAATAAAAATTTGTCGATCCTTCAAAATTTGATACAGACCTTTAGCAATAAAGAAGTTTCAATTTCAACTTACACAGTATATTGGTTTTAAATAGTTGATAATTTGAAAATTTTTAATTTCGAAGAGATTTAAATTTCATTTTTTAATCATCTGCTTTATGAATTGTCTGATTTTTGACAATTCCTATTCGAAATTACTGTTTATTTTGAACCGTTTCTATTACAATGTAATTGAATTTGAAGATTTGTACTTGGACATTTATCAAATATAAACTGTGAAAACGAGGGTGAAGTTGTCTTATAATCCTAGAGAAATTGATCTGACCAACTTAAATTTCTGCGAATCTTGAGTAATTACAATTTCAAAATTTCAATTTATTAGAATTCCACTTTAATCGTTCTAAAATTGTCGAATTTCCACAATTATAATGTAAAAAATTGGAATTTCAAGATTCTTCAATTCAAAACAAAATTGTTAAATTTTGACTACTTTAAAATAGAAATGATAAAAGTTGAACTCTGTTCTCATAAAATTGTCAAATTTCTAAAATTTTGGTATGAAATTGGTACACTGCGATAGCTTCTAAATTAAATTTTTTCAATTTCGAACCTTGTAATTTCATATTGTTAAATTTTGAATACTTTTATTCACAAATAATACAAGGCAAATTCTTTTTCATTCCGATCAAAATGTTTTCCTTCTTTATAAATGGTATCGCATAAGCCAGAGATCCACGCATATATAATTCACGAAATAAAGTAGCAGAACAATTAATTTGATTGATATTTTTTCTAAACTCTGAAATTGTCTGACATCATTATGAATTTAATCTGTATTTACTCCAGGAAACTAGAATGTTTGTGTTATAACAAACATAATTCGAAAAGCTTGCCTACTAATAAGGAATGTGTCAACATTAAAATACTCGATGATTGCGTAGTTGATTGATTACACAATATGAAATTGTAAGACAATTGCACTGTTTTTGTGATAACAAACATTTGTAATGAAGGAAGGCATACGCCCTTAGTGATATTTTGACTTCTTTCTCATGAATTCGATGCTTTTTTTTGTACATATTTTTTCGAGTTCTGGGTTTATAAAATATTGCAAGTACTCTTAAGCTGTCAAATCTATAATTGTGAATAAGTGCAAGAAGAAAAATATGGAAGTTTGAGTGGATACCATTCATTCCTGGATTCTATTGATAGTTATTTGTCGAATTTTCTTCAAGTTATTATCGTTTTTCGAAGAACCAAATTACAATAAAAACGGGGTTTCAAGAGATGGCCTTTTTGCTAGTCTCAAACTTCTACCAGATTTATGATTTTGAATATCGTTTATTATGTGATGATTTTAAAATTTACATACATTTTTCGAAATCCTTCTCCAGTCTAACCTCATGGACTGTAAGAAAATTTGATGTTCTGTTTCTTCTTTTAGAGTTAAGTTTTGAGTCATTACCTAACAGAAAACCCTTCGACCTAAATCGTTCCCCTGAAAGGTCTCCTTCTCCTGTTAGGTCCAGGTCCAGGTCACCTGCGCTCGGGCATCATCTTCGTGGCAGTTTGATGGTTCCACCTACCAGGCTTCCTTCTACTTACAAACGTGGATATGAATTAAAAGACCTAGAAATTATTCAGCTTACTTCTAAAACAAATCTGAAATGGATATTCAAATTGCGAAGATACACTTTCCCGGCCAATACACCAATGAAATTGAAAGTGGCATATAATACCCATGAGCCTCTGCCAGCCCAAGAACAAATTGTTTTATCAACACCCAATGGTGATGTCTTTGCAATATTGGAAACTACTTATACTCTTACTGGAATGTATATCTATAAACATAGAAGTAACAGACGGGCAAAAATAAACATGGCGAGCGGAAATTTTACCACGATGAGCAAAGAAGAAGTCAATGTATCTCCCGTAGGTGGCAGTCGACCGATCTCAACATTTTTTCGAATCAACTGGTTAGGCCGAATCAGTTAGTGATATGAACTGCCTCTCGATACCAGCAGATTACTTCACTCGCTGGCAAAACAGACCAACTTCTCTGTAGTTCAACCAGTCCTTATTAGAAGCGAATGTAGCTCATGTTCCTCATTTTCATTCAAGAATATTTCAGGGCAAAATTGATCATCAGTTGATGATTTTCCTGTATTAATTCTACTATAGAAAAGACGGCCTACGGTAAATAGGATATAATACCACAGCGTTAATATGCATTTCTTTTTAACAATAAAGAAAGATTGTTTCACTATATTTTAACAAATAATTGCTTTATCATTGATTTTCAAATAAGTAATTTTGCACTTTCGATTGGAATAAATTAATTCCTGAAATCTGAATGAGAAATATAGCAGCAGTTCCTATTCAATAAGTAAGCTTCAAGATCTCAATTTAAGGAAACTGCAATTCTTTCTTTTAATCAGTATTATCATTATTTTATTTTCAAAAAATCTATCGAATGACTTCAAATATTACTCAGTATCTCTTGTGAAGATCTTTAATTCGAAATTGCCCAGTGTTGTAGGCTAGCTACCACACGAAACTTTGACAATGTTGAATGTTTGTTCTCCGAATTCTAAAGAGAATCATGCTTACCCCGAAAAGTTATATAGCCTAACCGTATAATCCGATTTTGAAGTCCTCTAATGAACAAGCTTTTCTAGCGGATATTTCTTCAAAGCAAAAGTTTTTTTCCTTGTTGCAAAAAGGTTGGAAAGTAACTCTAAATTTGCCGAAAATGGTGTTTTTTCAGGAAAATTTTTCGAAAATTCAAATAAACATCGCGTTCAAAGGATGTTTTCGAAATCGTATTTTTTATAGCAGCAACACCTTGAAGTTAGATTTCAATATGCATTCAAAAGGAAGGCTCCGTTTTGCTCCAAACGTTATTTCATGAAGAAACTAGAATTATAGACTTAGTTCAATTCAGATTGGTAATGCAAAGCAACGATTTTTATACGCCATTAATTTCGCACATACTCAAAATATGAATTGTTCGCATTTATTGACAGGGTAATTTTTTTGTTTCATAGTGGTCTTATAACTTTTTACCTCATTCGAGCCAATCTTCTTCAGCAGAAAATGGAACAATTCCTTCCTGTCCCACAAGAGCAAGGGATTTTATATACGCCTGGATCACTGAGAGGTGCTTCTTTATCTTTCAGGTTGCTTAGATTGTTTCTTCCTATATGTATTCTCAAAACTGTATAGAATCACCTATTAAGAACGGAAAAATAACGAGGCGGCTACGATCCAACTCTAAGCAGGTGAGTGGAGTAAATATTGCAAAGGAGTGGAATCCATACTACTATATATCCAGCACACAGTGCTAGTGACGTATCAACTGTCGCAGCACAACGAAATAGTATTTTCTGTCTCTATCTCTCGCACTACAAAATTGATCTGGATAACGCTATGGAGACACTAATCAGGGCGAGCATAAGGTCACTCATGTATTTTATATGGATCACCTGAAGATCTATGCCTCTGGCAAAAGCAAACTTCGAACTGCTAGGAACATTCTCAATATCTACACAGGAGAGACTGGGATCGACTTTTGATTGGACAGATGCTCCAAAATTTATCTATATGAAGGAAAGATTATTGGCGTTCCCAACAACCCTGAACTTTCGGATATAAGTTTCATTAGACATCTTAACATTGGAGAACCTATACATACTTGGGCGTGCCTCCAATCTGTCGGCGTGGAACAAGTTATTCGCGACTAACATGCTCGCCTCCCCGGTTCCACACTACTCGTTTAAGGTGGTTCAAAGAACGAAGAACGAACTTAAGGCCCTTGATGTCACCACACGTAAGATCATGCATATGCATAAATTCTTGCATATTAATTCGTCAGTTCCGCGATTATACATTTCACGCCGTCAAAGCGGACGTGGACTTATGAATTTCCAGTATTTTCATATCCGAATTGTTCTGAGTACAGCTTACATCGTTGCGCATGGCAAAGATAATCTCCTGAAAATGGTAATGAACAACGAGATGATTTGCAAGGGAGCGTTCCTCTCCAAAGCCGTGGATCAAGCGGCTGAGAATTGTGGCCTGAATTTTAACATCAGAAAGGACGAAAGTGCTTTACTCCATCTAGATGCTTTACTTCTAAAAACCAGAGTAAAGAAAGCAGAGCTAGAAAATGTTCACCAATAGATACCCGACAAGAAAATGTACGGAAACTATCAGAGAAAAGTAGAAAAACAGTCCTTGCCAAAGGAGCAAGCTTTGCTCTTCTCATATGATCAGGGCTTAACTTAGGTACTTTCGGACGCAATGTATTCCACTTCTTTTGTTAGGGCACAATTCAATAAAAAACTATTTCTTTTAAACAAATTTTGATTTACTCTACGCTACTCGGTGAGATTTATTACTGCGGTCTGGGACAAAAGAAGTATTGAGCACGTTTATTAGCAAGCATATATTTTTTTTTATAAGAGCCCCATCCACAGGAATATTGAAGGATTGTTTTTAGCTCTATATAAATCAAAACAACATCTTCTTTCTTGTCACAACTTAGCAAATACCTTCAGGAAGTCGGAGAAATTTCGTCATTTCTGGGATTGATCAATGAAATACGAATACCTCGCAAAGACAAGCTCTAAGCGTAGATAATTCCTGTGATACAAATATGCCATTATTTAGATTATATAATAAAGCAATGGAATAATCATCAGTTACACTGTCAACCGAATTTTTCATTAATGCATTCATCAGTTTTCCGTTAGTAAAAATGAGGATCCTTTCTACTCTGGTTCTATCATTGACGGTTTTTCTTAATTCTATGGGTAAATATAACAGCATAAGAATGTATGTATATTTTCACAAACATTTCTAAACTTTCCGCCAATAACAATGTTTTTGCTGTAACATGAAATCTCTCCTAATTTAAAGCGGCAAAAATAATTTGATATCCATTAAAATCATTTTGAATGTTTTTATTCTTTCGAAATCCTTCTAGATTGAAGGACAACTCTCGAACATCTTATGCAACTCTCTGTAATTCATCGGTTTGAATAATCTAGAATCCCTAAGTTTCTTCAAAGTTTCTATAATTTGTTTTTAGAGAAAATAATTCAGAATGTGAAGATATTTAACAGTTCATCTTTAAATGGCCTCTAATTTCAACTTTCACCATGTTGTAGTTTTGAATCTTGATATTAAAATTTTCAGGACAATTTCACTATTGAATCTTTCAAAATTTCATATATAAAGCCTCGGTAGTTGGTTTTAATTTAGCGATTTGAATGTGAAAATATAATCTGAAAGCTCTGACATAGATACCTCAGTAATTGCATAAAGAATATCTTAAAGTTTCTGAATGTTTTTGAATTGAGTAAATTGAGAATTTTCTCATTTTAGATAGTAGCAGTTTTAGAGTTCTGAATTTTTAGGTTGAACGCCAAGTGTTCAGTTTTTCCCTTCCATAAGTTCTACTTTTGCAATTAAAACTGAAATCGTTCAATTTTAAAAAGTATATTCAACTATTTAAAAATCGCTGTTAGAGAAACGATTTAAGTTTTGTTTTTCAACTTGTCGTAGCATAAATTTGTTCATTTTTAACATTTCCTATACAAAATTAATTTGTACTTCAAAGGTTACTTCTGAAGTAATTTCAAACGTTCCGAATTCGAAATTATTAAATTTTGTTAAAAATATTTGGAGAATCTGCAACATAAAAATTAGTTCAATAATGTTGAAAAAAACAAAGTTTGTTTCTTATTAATAGAATTCAAATCTTCTGAAATACACTAAAATATTTCAAATCCTCTGAAATCAATTAAATTACTGAAATCAATTGAAAACTCCTAGGAATCTTTAAGAATAATCTAAAAGTTTTCAAGACCTGCAAATTTTTTTTAAATTCCCCGAAAATTTTTAAATCTCTTGAAAATGCCTTGGAATCTTTTAGAATGCTCCAAAATATTTGAAATCCTCTGAAATCAATTGAAAATTCCTTGGATTCATGAAATTTTTTTAATCTCTTCAAGACCAAATGAAAATTTTAAAAATAACCTAAAATATTTCAAATCCTTCGAAATTCCTTCAAATTATTCAAACAAAAAAACTCCTAGGAGTCACTATAAATTCCCCAAAATATTTCAAGATTTTTTAAAACTTTTTAAAGCATTCGAAAATGCCTTGGATTATTTTAAATTGCTCTAGAATATTGCAAATCCTTGGAAATCAATTAAAGTACTGAAATCGAATCGAAAAACCTTGGAATCTTCAAAAAACCTTTCAAACTTTTCAAATTCTTTAAATCTTTTTTAAATTCCTTCCGATTGTTCAAATTTCTTGTAAATACCTTGGATTCTTTTGAAATACCCTCAAATATTCCTAATCTTTTAAAATTCCTTCAAACTATCAAAATAAATAACAAATATCCTGGAATCTACTGAAATTCTTTCAAACATTTTCCTACAATATATCAATTTGAAATCTTTTAGAGTCAATTGAAATTTTTTTTATTCCTCTGAAATCCTATTAAATTAGTGAAATCAATAAAAAATCTATTCAAACAGAAAAAAAAATAATTATTCGAATTTGTCACTATAAGGAAATGGAGATTTGAATCCTATAGGGAAAGCATAACCGAAACGTACACGAGTTTCACAAATGATATTTAATATCCTAACTATATTTAAATTATGATAGGAATCACAGTTACAAATCGTCAAACTACGATTCGATTCGATTAGTATTTTCCACAGTGATCCCGAAAAGACCACCTTGACGTGCGCATGCTTCGACTGAATGGCGCTTATTGGTTCTAGTTTGCGTCCTCATTGGGAATCCAAATGCAGGCGCGTACTGTAGCCAATCAGCTATATTACAATTCAAGCATGCGCAGATAAAGGTGACTCAGTTAGCTTCACTGATTTCCGAGTACCACACACAGAAACACACTACTTAAGCAAGCGTTGCAGAGCATTACTCTCGAAAATTGTCAGAATCGAAAACGACAATATCGTTTAGAGATTTCTTAATAAGGATGAAGCGCCAGAATGTTCATTAGTTACACTGGTAACCGAAAACATGAATAATACAGTCATCAGTTTTTCCTCAGTTGAAGAAAATGAGAATCCTTGCTACTTTGGTTCTATCATTGATGGTTGTCCTTAATTCCAATGGTAAATATAATAGTATAATAATGTTCCTATATCTTTACACACGTTTCCGAGATCCATTGAAATCATTTAAATGTTTGATCTCTTTTAATTCCTTTTGAACTAAAAAATCCCCTTAGAATTCATATGCCATTTTTTAGAATTCATGGCTTTAAATAATCCAAAATCCCTAGAAATATTCGAAATTTTGTGAAATACTTCGAAATCTTTTGGAAATTGATGACATTTATTTCAGAAACTTAGGATAGAACCTAATAAAACCGACATCTTCCAGATTAACAGTTTAAATTTCATTTAAATACAAAGACGAGTCAATTACGTTTCGGAAACACAGCTGGTTCCTCTCACCAGATCTGTATAAAAACGTATTAAAACTATAATATGTAGCAATATAATTTAATGACAAATTCACCTAAAGATAATAGGAGAATACCTTAAAACCGTTATCAAAATTCCTTGCAAATTTCTTTATGTGTGAGTTCCATCTTCTAGAAATGTATAAACTTTATATGTAGTGCTAGAAAACATATAACAAGGGTATAAACAAATGTTTTGTGAAGACAGAGCAGGTAAGCAACACATATGTGTAACGAGGGTCAACGTCAGTAACAATTCCTACAGTACTATTTTATGACAAGATATGTTTGTTAAAATTCAAATTTGTGGTATTGATGTTTGAGATGAATTTAGAGAATGTTTTTACTTAGTTATAAATTCAACAATGTTATTATAAGAAGCACCAAAATAATCTAAATCGGTAAAGTAGAGAAAAAGTTTTATCATTAGCTTCCAATTATTCAAAGAAACCACAACGAATTTCAGGTATAGACAAAATCATTGCAAACAAAATGAACATAACCAATAGTTTTATGATTAAAAATAAAGAAAAGATTTTAGTAAACAAAGCAGGTAAAGGCAATGTAACGGTTGTGATGTGCTGCCAAGATTACACTAATAAAACGAATATCTTATCAAAGAATTCAAAAACATACAAAAAAATTAATTAATGTATGGACTTCCAAAAATACATAAACAATATTGTCCTCTCAGACCATTTGTATCTTCCATAGGCACTCCTACTTATTAATTAGCCAAGATTTTTAGCAAAATTATTTCTGATTCCTTACCATCTTATCCTTATAACATAAAAAACTCAATTGAATTTAAAGAAAAAATAGAAAACTTTAAAATACCCGATAATCACAGTATGGTATCACTTGACGTCACATAACTCTTTACTAATGTTCCTTTAGAACTCGTTCTTAAAATCATAGAGTCTAGATGGAATAACATAAAGAAAAATAATAAAATTCCTTACGACAAATTCAAGGATGGCATTTCTTTTCTTATGAATAACACCTTTTTCCAATTTGATAATAACTTTTAACAGCAAAAACATGGTATTCCTATGGGTTCACCGATTTCGGCTATTCTATCGGAAATTTTCATGCTAGATCTAGAATCAGATGTACTTAATAAAATCAATTTTGAAATTCCGATATATTTACGTTATGCTGATGACTCCTTTTTAATTATTCCCGAAAATTAAATAGATTTGATCGTTTCACTTTTTAATTCCTATCAGAATAGACTACAATTTACAATCGAAAAAGAAGAAAACAATTCAATCGATTTGTTTAATTTAGAAATAATAAGATCTGATAAGAATATTATGAAAAATAATTGGTTCCGCAAAAAAACTTATTCAGGAAGATATTTAAACAATTTTTCTAATCACCCCATACAACATAAAATTGGAATTATAAAAAATCTTGTTGATTCAGTCATTCTTCCAGCAGACGTTTCTTTTCACTCAGAAGATCAAGAACTAATTAAAAAGCTATTATTCTATAATAAGTAACCAACTAATCTTATTGATTAGCACATTGACAGAAGACTATTTGAACTATAGACAAAAAATAACAACATTCACGACACTATCGATATTGACAACACTAATCAAAACTCTAAAGCAATCATTTCAATATCCTTTATATATATAATGATAATATCAGAACTGTTCTTAGAGTTGATATTAAAATGAAATTATATTAAATTTATATTAAAATGAATAAAATAAGTTCCTTACTTTAACCATTAAATTTACTGTTTGCACTTTAAATATACTATTCACATATTTCTGACCTAACCTTTATTATATGTTTTCTAGCACTACATACAAAGTGTATACATTTCTATAAGACGGAACTCACACATAAAGAAATTTGCAAGGAATTTTCAAAACTTTTTTAAGGTATTCTGCAATTGTATTTAGATAAATTTCTCATTAAATTATATTGCTTTATATTATAATTTCAATACGTTTTTATACAGATCTGATGAGGAAAACCAGCTGTGTTTCCGAAATGTAATCGGTTCATATTTTTATCCAAATAAAATTTGAACTATAAGTCTGGAAGATGTCGTTTTTATTAGGTTCTATCCTAATTTCCTGAATTATAAATTTGCTTAGATGTAAAGAAAGAAATTTTATTCTTCTTATGAATTGACATGTATTGAAATTTCTACAGATCTTTGAAATTTCCATAATTTATATCAAAGCAATAGATTAGGATGTGAAAATCTTTCAGATTATTTTTCACGATAGAATCCTTCAAAAATTCATACTCGAATCCTTGATAGTCAGTTTTAATTAAACAATCTACAAGTAATGAGCTAATAACATTAGTATCCAAAATCCAGATATTTGACAATTGAACTAACTGAAATTGATACCTCAGTAATTGAGGTGATAGATAGCTCATACAAAAATTTTCCTGGTGAAGCAAGGAAGGTGATCCGTCTGTAGAGTTCATAAACGTTGATAAAGATATTATAAGTACCAACGCAGATAGAGACGATGAAAGTGTCATCCTGAATGAAACCGATTTCGATAGGAGAACCTTCTGCTCATCATAAAATAAGACAACTTATAAAATCAAAGAAAGAGGAACCCACAGGGAAATTTGAAACTTCATCATTATCTCCTTAGACATGGTATCCATTGATGTCACTGTTTAGACATCGAAAATGTCTAAATTTCCTAACTATCTTAGAAGTGTAGCAATTCAGATTGCTAACAAAATCATAAGGGTTACAACTCAACGTTGATGAATATACAAGGAAAATACATTCATATTTAAAACGTTTCGGCAATGATAATTAGAATTGTTTTTATGGAATCATGTTGTAAACAATAACACGGAGGATAAGAGTTAAGATCGGTTTGGGACATAGCTTTGATCTCATCCCTGACCATCCAAACGTGAACAGTCCCTTATCTCCAAGCCCCAGTGTAGTAAAATATAATTATGGATTGTTAAATATATATTTACACATTTCTTAATTCCTTATGATGTTTCAATTTAAGTTATATAATTGACAATTGAGACTTTTGGATACAATTCCTTGCACTTTTTCATCAAGGCACAATTTGATAAAAACCCATTTTTTTGAAAAGCTTGGGTTATTTCACTCTACAATACCTAGTGAAATATATATTCGTGTGATCTAGGACCAAACAAATATTGAACACGTTTCTTAGCAAGCATAACATTTTTATCATAATAGGCCTTCCCATAGGTATAATATAGGATTGTTTTCAGGCCTCTATAAATCAAAACAACATACTTATCTTCTTGAATCTTATCAAGTACTTTTGAAATGTTAAAAAAAATTAGTCGTTTGTGGAATTAATTATTAAAATAAAAATATCTCACAAGGGTAAGCTCGAGGCGTAGATAATTCGTGTGATAAGGAATACACAGTATATTATAAAATATGATAAAACACAAGAATAGTCATTAGTTACACTGGCAACCGAATTATTCACTAATACAGTCTTCAATTTTCTCTTGATTCGGAAAAATGACGATCCTTTGTACCATGGTTGTATCATTGATGGTTGTTCTTAATTCTATTGGTAAATATGATAGTATAGTAATATATATTTATTTTTACAGCCGCTTCTCAAGTCTTAGCAAAGAACAATTTATCTTCCGTAGTATGGATCAGTTCTCATTCAAATCAGTGAGAATAATTTGAAATCCATTGAAATCATTTTAAATGTTCGAAATTTGAAATTGAAGTTTTGAAATTTGAAATTGAAACAATCGAAATTGCATTATGTTCTATGTCGCAGTTCTATTATCCTATATCTTCACCACCCAATAGTTCTTTAAAAGAGTCTTTCGAAGCGTCTACTATCCCGTCTATATCATACACCATTTCACCTTTGCTGTTTCTCATGCTGACAAACTCTGTAATTTTACTCTTCTTCAACAGTTTGAATAATAGTTTCATAATTCCTTCAAAGTCGTTTTGTAATTTCTTCTCTCATTATATCCTGATTTCATCTTTACTCTCCTTGACTACTCGTTTAACTTCCCCCTTTCTGTGTGTGTAATCATTTTTGAGCCTATTTCTCTCCTCGTCGCTAAGACCTGTGATGTTCAGCGTTTTTTGTGCGCTTCTTTCTGTTCTTGTTGGGCTGCCTCAATTTCATCATTCCACCATGCATCACCAGATTTTTTTCCTTACAACCGCCTTACCACATACTTCTGTTACAGTTTCAACAACGATATTCTGTAACAATGTCCACGCGCCCTCTATATCTTTTCTGCTTATAAGCGCTTCCCACGTTGCCCTATCTATGCGTTCGTTTAACCTCTTTTGAAACTCTATTCGCACTTCCGATTTATGTAAATTTTCAATTTTCATCCGCTATTGCCTCGTTTGTTTGGTTCTCTTTCTTCTCCATCGCCGCCCTAAATTCATTTTGGAGGCTGAAAGTTAATGGTCAGTATTGCATTCGGAACCCCTCATGACTCTTGTATCTTTAACTAGTTCTCTTAGTCTTTTATCCGCAATAACGAAGTCAATTATACATCGGTTAACTCCTTTACACCAGGTCAGCCTCTGGTCATTCAATGCTGAAAAATGAAGGACGATAGTCGCCGGTGGCGCCTCCTGGCGGTATTTCGGATCCCTCAGATGATGATAATAATAATAATATACATTCTAAAATTAAGTTCAAAGTGAATCAAATTATAAGAAACGAAGAAATAACAAATAAAATTACATGAATAATTATCAAAATAATTATTGATGAATTTCTCGCTATTTTTCTGTTGGATTCTCAACAAAAATGTGTTTTATAAAGAATTAGCAGTAAAATAATGAAAGCTTATTTCACAGTTCCAAGTGGTATTTATTCTTACTTTATCAGTATTTGCAAATGACGTTGAATGAAGTGTACATTAGAATCAGTTGACATTAAATATGGACATTATTTACAACTATGTTACCGTCTAATAATTACAATTGAAAGTAATAGTGAAATAAAATATTCATAAGTATAATTGACAAACAATTTTTCGATGCTTCCTAAAAAAATAAAAATTTCGGTCTATACTTTGAAAAATGAAATAAAAAATATTTCTGTGTGATTATTCTTCATATTGCATGCAAAATTTGTTATTTGAGATAGGGATTTATATTTCTTGAAATGTCCCTATAGGGTTCGTATTTTAGTAAAGTTTATATTGTTTATTATAAATCCCAATAATTCAAGAAAATTAATCAATTATGATAATTTCATTATTATCATTATCATTATGTATCATCATTACTATATTTTTTATTTATAATAATTGAATTCCAGCAGTCATGTGCTGTTTCCACAGAAACTCAATAAGTTTATATATTAAGTGTTTCAAGTTCCATTCATTTTTAATTTTTTTATATTTGTTTCGACTTTTCCGAGTTTTGATTCCAAATCTTGAACGCTAAGTTTTCTTTTTATAGCAGTTGCCTTAGCTACTTTGAAATCAATTTTATTTTGTTTAGGTTTTCCATTAAAATTTTCAAAATTTTTACTTTTAACGCTACGTTTTGCGTCAGTTTTTGAATTTTTCCGGTTAAGTTTACGTCTCTTTGGTTCGAGTTTTACATCTTTCTGGACGAGTTTTCGTCTCTTCGGTTTGGGTTTTCGCATTTTTCAGTTCGAGTTTCCGCTTTTTTTTGTTCGCATTTCGCGGTTTTCGGTTCGAGTTTTGCTTTTTTCTCTCCGTTTACTTTGTATTTCGTATTTTCAAGTTCGCGCTTGCCTTTTTCCATTTCGGGTGTTACATTTTCAGGTTCAGTTTCCGGTTTTTTTGGTGCGAGTGTCGCTTCATTTCTTATACTCGGTCGTTTATCTTTGCGAATCGTTTTTAAGTAGCACTAAAAAGCTACTTTAACTGGTAAACAAAGTCGGCTAATGTTTTTAGGCACAATTCTCCCTCGAAAAACTAGATTGATGTACGTTAAGAAAGCTTGACAATGTTTTTGAATGCAAATTTTTTTGAAAATTTTAAAAACCTCCGTTTTGTGCTCATTACATGTGAAAAACGAGAAAATAAGTCTACGCTGGAAGAGGCGTTCACATTTAAAGCCAATTTTAGTGTAAGATATATTAATCGCAAAAATTCTACCTAGAAGACGCTTAGCGTGTAAGTGTAAGTCTCTAAAGAAAGTACTTTGACGCCTCTGAAGGGAGGGTTTTTGAAAACTGTCTAAACAATCGGAACATGATTTAATTGAAGGCAGACTTCTTTGCAAGGACTTGATTACATCACCCGAGTAGCTATAAACGTTATCGTTCTCTGGAATTTGATATAATTCATTTTGCAAATTGTCACCCTCAGTAACATCATGCTCTTTTTGTATTTCCTCTTCGTCTTCCTCAACGTATTCCTCGTTGTCTACTTCCTCCGGTAAATAATTAGTACCACTAAGTAAAGTTTTACAATCTGAAAGAATAAATTCTCCGGTATCTTCTTCACAATTATAACCGGGTGAATGTTTGGACGTTAGATTAGTTATGAGTGAAGATTTGAATATCGCCTCGAATTGGTAACATGTCGGTTTATTGGATCTAAAATCATGGCTCTTTACGTTCCCGAAAAAATTTTCTAAAGGATCCTGATTTATGTTTCGCGTATCAAAACTTTCAAACCCAAGTGATTTTAATTTTTTCCACAATAATTTGAAACCCTGCAACGTATCAATTAAGTTTCGTAGACATCGGATAGTAGTTTTCACAGGTTTTCGAGTCACAGGGTTAATAAACCGCATGTTCTTCAACAGTTTCCTTGCATTGGAAAAAAATTCGTCGTGATACGAGGTTTCCGTCCATGGAATGCGCTTGGGGTCATCGTCGCCGTAGCTCACGCCATTCATTCCATCTGCGATACCATTCATCAATTGCAAGATAAAGGCCGTATGAATTCCCTCAGGTGGCATACTTTTCTCTCCAATGCTTGTCTTGAATGATCCTAAAAATGGAAAGGAACTGAAATAATTGAATATATCAAATTTGTTAAGGGAATTCGTACATCTCACAAAATGAACTAAATTCAAAATAAACAAATATTAAATGTTACCTCCTGATCTTGCAAGGACGTCAACGAAACAGTTAAGTTTTTTGCTAAAAACTTGCATCATTAATTTGACTCTCATTTTGTTGATTTTGTCCAGAAACACGTGTTGTTCTGTTAAATCTGGTACATGTCGTTCCAACAAAGAAGAATACACATCTATTTCATAGGCTGCGATTATGTCCTTCCAGGAAGCAAACTTTCTATCCTCATCCTTTAAATTTGGTCTATCAAAATCTATTTCGATATCCTTAGTTAGAAAATTGTTTCGTATACACTTTAACAAATGCGGTCCATCGTAGAGCGGTACGATTTCAATATCGTCGATCAGAATAGTCCATTCTGAAAAAAGTTAAAGTATGATTATCAAGGCACACGTATTTCAAAGAAAAAAAAGCCGATAACATTAAAGAACGAGCTTACACTTCTGAATTCCTTTCTCCTCTCTAATTTTGTCTGTCTTCAATTGCAACGACTTAATTGCCTTCATATTTGAAGATCCCTGATCGCATACTGTAGCTGCGACAATAAACCCAGCTTCTGTGACTGCAAGTACAACGTCCTTAATGCACCGAGTTAGTTGTCCATGTGTCGTTTGAGCAGCACAAAAATTATACGTAAGCGGAATTTTCCATCCAGTTTTTATACCTCTTAGCATAAAGACGAGTGCGTGGTCGGCGTACTTGGGAGTGCGGTTCGTGCCCCAGTCTTCGAGTCCAATAATTTTATCTTTTTCAGCGCAATACTGCAGATGAAGTTTTAGGGAAACTTCGTCCCACATCAGTACGCACACCTTGTCCAACTCATCGACCATACGGTCTGCTGCTTCCTTCAAACAATCTTTCATTGTTTTTGTAACGCCGAAATCCAAACGAATTTGAGTTAGTACCTTTCGAACTCTTCTTGGAGTCGGAATTGGCAAAAAAGTACATAAGTATCTATATGCAGATGCTGATCTCTTGTAAATTGAGAGACATAAAAGCCTTTCATCCGGCGTATATCGTCGACCATTTTTTGATCTATTGGAATTTCATAATATCATGCTAACGAAGTGTCTCTGAAGTGTGGTTAGTTTTTCTAAGTGCACGTTAAATTCTTGGGCCTGTACAATCGCCGAAATCTTCCTCATTCGATTTGCGTACCTATATATTAATTAGTTAATAAATTTGGAGTATAACTATAATCTAGTGTGTACACTGTACAGCCCTTTTCACGAGCAGCGTGAATGTATCACGCACATATTTGGTGAGGCATGCCTAAATTTTTCAAATATATTATATACACTAGGGTGGTCCAAAAATGCATTGTAAATTTTTTTACTCTAGAGGCAAGACACCCCCCCTTCGCCAAATTGTCTATTTCTGGAAAAAAGAAATCCGTATTTTTTCAGAATTCCAATATCAACACGTACAATAAGTTTTCAAACAATTTTTTAATGTTTTCATAAATGTAACCTATTTAAACAATGATTGCTTCCCAAAAAATGTAAAAAATAATCGTATTTTCTAAATAGAATATAATAGTTGGTCATTGTTAAAAAAAAAAATTTTTAACATAACGTTATTATTTAAACAATGAGTTATTGTTTATTTTCAAATTTTGTAAAAATCGAACCAGAGATGAGCCTTTTTTTCCTCAAATTGTTATCCTATGCTACTTGTTGTTGAATATTTAGATAACTCCAATACTTTTCTACTAATTTTTAATAAATTTGTATTTGTTTAAACAATATTTATATGCTCAAGCAATTGTTTTTAGAGAATTTGAGAAAAAAAATAATATGAAATAGACCACATACAACTATTATTCTGACTGTATTTTGCATGGAAAAATGTATAATGGTAACAATTTTTGAATTGTTTAAACAAATATGATTTATTTGAATGATGAATTAAAATTTAGATGAATAATTTTGTGTTCTATTTCATATTATTTTGACGTTTTCAAAAGGAAACTGCTTGAGCAAATGAATGTTGTTTCAAGAAATAAAAATTTGTTAAATATTAGGAGAAAAGTGTCAAAATTATGTAATTATCTATCAATAAGAAGCATAGAATACGAACTTAGAAAAAGTGGACATCTCTTGCTCGCTTTTTAGAAACTTTGAAAATGAACAATAATTAATTGTTTGAATAATCACATCATGCTTTTAACAAAATTTATTATTCCAACCAATGATTAAATATTATACTCCATTCAGGAAAGATGATTATTCTTCACATTCTTTGGAAAAAAATCATTGTTTAAATGAGTTACATTTAATAATTCATTGCAAATTTCCAATAATACGTTAAAATACAGTTTTTTTATTTTTGGTTCATATTCGGGGCATCGTGGGCGGTAAGGGGGGGCGCTGAAAATGAAATTAGTA
This sequence comes from Andricus quercusramuli, assembly GCA_932178445.1. Taxonomy (NCBI): domain Eukaryota; kingdom Metazoa; phylum Arthropoda; class Insecta; order Hymenoptera; family Cynipidae; genus Andricus; species Andricus quercusramuli. Next base: position 42,421 of record CAKNXH010001604.1, read on the forward strand.
GATATAGTTTTATTCCGTAAACACTTTTCTTCAATCCCTGAAAAACTTGGCGACTTTCGATCAAATCCTGGAGTATCAGTACAATTTTTCGTAAATCCAAGAGTACTAATTTTTTTCCGGAAATAGAAACTTTTGGTTTAGGTGTCTTGCACTCTAGCTTGAAAAAGGTTTTTTGGACCAACCTAATATACACTTGTAAAGCAAGTAGTACAAATAAAAGTAAAATTATACAAACAACAAGATGTGAGAAAAATAGAATTGGTAACAACAACAAATAATTTTGAATAAAGTGAATTAAATTCTGTTTACATACTTTATTAAAATGAAATTGTTTCTATGAAGCAAAATATCAAGACTCGTCGAAATTCTTCATATTAATTTAATTACCGGGATATTTTCGGTGATATTTCGGGATATTTATGTATATGTTTATAAAATTTCATTGTATTACTTTAGAATTGGAAAATATTTTAAGGAATATACAAAACAAAGTACCGCAAAGTTTTCGTTCTGTAATTATCGCGCCCTTTCTTTGCTTCTAACACCTCCTGATACATTTTTCGTGTTTTTTCGTCCAATTCTGTTCTTTTCCACACTAAGCGCTTACAAGGTCTGCAGTTTATAGATTTCGGGGTACGAGTATCTTCAGCTTTTTCATTGATATGTGCCGTCCCCAAGTTTTCAAGAAGTGTCACATCTTGAACACTTTCGTCCTCAAAATTGAAGCCCGGAGTAGATTCAGGTACCATGTTTTCAGTTGTCTTAACTTTATCATTATTAAGAGTCTCTTTTGGTGCTTCCGAAAAAAGGTTTTTGCTTGAAAATTTACCCTTTTTTAATTCTGACGTTGATAAGGAAACTGAGTCAGTAGTTTCATCAGCTGCAAGCAGAGAGCTCCGTCGAAAAGAACCATGTTTTGGCGAATTGGAAATCCAATTACGATAAGTAATTGGTGAAAATACTGTTGTTGATGAAGAAACATTGACTTCGGCTGACGAATTTTCCTTCTCTTCCACATCGAATCTGTTGATCACCAGTTTCCTTACAAGAAGCATTTTTCGGTTTTGCAGGCAGCAGCAATGAAGGTACAGCTCCTTGCCTTAGATTTCTTCTCACTCCGCACACGTAATCTTCTTGCCGAAAGTGTAAATAACAAATTCGGTATCGATTTTGATACACCTGTGCGTAGGTTAGCTCTAGCAAATGTGGATTACCCGTAGCTTCAATCCACTCCAATCCGATTTGCCCATCTACAGGAAAGTGATGCGATTTTTCCCGACGGGTTGATGGACAATCTAGTACACAGCACTTATGTTGGTCACTTAAAATTGGTCGCGGTTTCATGGTTACATTCTTGAATGAATTTGTTGACATTTACCGGCATAACTGTCAAATTCAAAATTTGAAACAAACGACGCGCCACTTTTCGGTCACCGTGTAAGGAGTGTGGAGAGGGAAAATCGCAGCGCCGTTTAGCGGTGTCTCAGAGCGGGATCAGGATATGATACTTCAAGTTTGGCTATACTAGTGACCAGAGGCTGCACCAGGTGTACATATGAATTATTGTATCTCGAAACCAAGTATTTGTAATAAATTGGCCTTTTTCTAAGCATAAGCTAACTAATTTTTCCCAGTTATAATTTTTTCTTGTTGATTGTTTGAATTATTTATTATTTTTGATAATTTGCGAAGCTTTGTACCAAATATTAGTGAAGAGTCATTCTGAAGTTATTCCATAGAAAATTGAGCATAGTTTTTCACGAACAGCCAAACTTTTAATTTGTTAAAAGAAAATTATGGAATAATCAATAATTCTTGTGAATGAAAGTATTACCGCAAAGCGTCAAGAGAAAGATGTTCTTAATTGAGTTCGTAAAAAGATAGTGCTCATTGCTCGAAAAATATTATCACCGTGAATTTTTTTTCAAACGTTATTGAAGCAATTGCCAAATAGCATATTTTTTCAAATGATCGTGATAGAACGGCATTTCTAAAACGTGAAAGAAATGTCAAATTTGTTGCTAAATGGAAAAATAACAAAATTTTCAATTTGATATCCGAGCCCACAAGCCTGTTAAAAATTTTTAAAAACCTTCATTGTGAAGAAAAGCGTCCAACTTGCATGAATAGTGTGGAATACAAAAAAAATGTTTTCACATGAATTTTGTTGACTAACTGCAGCAGCAGTAACTTAGCAGGCGTGAGGGAAAGCCACACGTGAGCTGACAGTAATCAGGTAGCTGATTCGGAATTGATCTTGGCTCAGTTTCCATCTGAAACTGAAGCCAGACTTAAACGTTCACAACATTCATGATTTTCAATTGCGTTAATCGTTATTGTTATAACATTTATAAAATTTTCACGGAAGCCGCTTTTTGTTCCCCCTCACGGACCTTAGTAAAATGTATTTATCTTTTTTTTTGCAGATTTTAGTTCACAGTCCGACTCTTTACCTGATAGTGAACCTCTTTCTGGTGATTCTCGTGCTGAACCGCCTGGCGATCATTCTCCTACTGCAAGGTCTAGATCCAGGTCTCCTGTTGTCAGGCATCCTCTTCCTGCCAGAGACATTGTTCCGCCTACCAGGCTTCCTTCTTCTCTTAACAGACGTGGATATGGACTTGAAGAAATGAATCTGATTGAGCTTAGTCCCCGCTCGAATCCACACTGGATACTTCGATTTCGAAGATACACTTTCCCCGCTGGCACAAGACTTAAAGTGAGAGAAAACTGTGTTTTGGTGCCTGTGCCGACCGACGAACAAATTGTTATTTCCTCAACCGATGGTGACGTCTTTGCAATATTGGAGACTACTAATGCTCTTGCTGGCATGTATATATATGGTGATACCAGTAGAAGACGGGTAAAAATAAACATGGAAAGCAAAAAGATTACCAAATTGACCCCAGAAGAAATGGATCAAATTCCAGTAGGTCGCAAATACCTGATAAACAAAAATTTTGACATAAAGCGAATGAAATACGTGTAAAGTGCAATGCTTTACATTATTTGTCCAATTTAAAACAAAACCTTGAACTCTTCTTTTATGTCTTTACTGGCAAAACGCGAACTGCTTTCAAGTCCGATTTAAGTACTTTTCAATCAACAATTTAGTCATTGAACGATTAGTGTTGTTAAATTTTTGTAGTGGAAAATAGATTTTTTTTTTGGTCTGGAATGTTTATAACACGATATTTTTTAAGAGAATTTTTGTAGTTTAAAGTGAAAGTAAAAAGAATTGGAGTTTATTTTGAAACAAGAGCATGAAAATAAATGTCACTACCCAAAAAACGAGATTTTTCCTACCATAGAGTAGACAAATCACAGAGCAAATATTTAAATTTATTTTACATGTAGAAAAAAATGTATCTCAAAGCCATGAGATAGATAAATCCAGTAAAGATTCTACTAATAAATAGTAAGATCTCCTTTTGCAAATTTATGGAACAAAAACTAAAAGGTATAAAATAAAGTTGACTGTTTTCCAAGTGTCTTAGGCTGTGTCAGATTTAGAAAGGGTAAACTACCCTTGATTTAAATTTTTATTTCCTAAAAACGTTTGCAACAATTTGTAGTTTAATGATCGTAGTGAAAAATTCTCTTCAGGACAGATAAATCAATCATTGCGGTAAACAAAATTGTACATAAATTTATTTTATTAATTTCTTATAATGTTTTGTAGAAAATAAATTGTTCTACGGTAGTTGCATGTATTCAACGAGATATTATTCTTCATATTTATTACAAGTTTGGTGATCGTGAAAGAAATGTTTGATACACAATGTTTTTTTACATCAAGAACATCTAATAACTGGCGTTTCATCACAATATGCACATTTTACTTGTGAAGATTCTTCGGAGGCAAAATCTCCGGGTTTTTCAAAATCTTTCGGCCTATTATCTATATAACCACTTTCATACCATGAGTACCGAAAAAGGTTTCTATGTCTCGGAGAGGATAGTTGATTGTGAACAAGAGATTGGAGTTTAATAATATTGTTTCTCAAGTGAAAATCGATGTCATTATCTAATAAAACATCATCCGGGAAACGTTCAACGAAATTTTCCAAAACTGGAAATCCATAAACGTCTAATGGCTGGATCATACATGTGGTTCCTTTTGGAATAACTTTAGGTATGACAGTTTCACCAACAGGTGCTTCTTTTTCTACTGTGTCGGTACAGTGCCCAGTCCATGAATCCAATAACAACACACTTGTATTCCCAGTATTAGGATGAAATACTTCTTTCATCCACTTATTGAAGTGGTCTATAAAAGTTAAGTGAAAAGATGTTGAAAGTTATAAAAATAAAGAAAATATAAAATAAGCTTCGCATACCTGATGTGAGCTTCCCAAATTTTGAAGCCGTTACGCATACATTTGAAGGTCTGAATAATATTCCTTCCACTACTGGTCCAAATTTGCCACTTGGTTCTTTTAGGACCATGAATAATGGCGACAACAATCTTCTGTCGGCATTGATGATAAGTTCAATTGTGTAGCTGTGCGTGTTCGATGATATAGATTGTGCATCATACTCAATTTTTTTCGACCTTCCACTGCTAAACTTATTCCTGAATGCAGCTCCAATTGGAAGCCACTTTGCTCCGTATTGAAAACATTTAGAATTCCGGACTGGTTTATCAGAAGCTTCACGTCACTGACGAAATCGACTGCTTTCTGCTTCAATGCCTCACTATCATCTATTGATTTCTGTGTTACAAATTTCGTTATTTTTCTCGAAACAATGAGATAAGCTTTTTTAAGTTTATATATCCACTTTCCGGAAGCTGTAAAGACAATTTCATTGTGATTCTGATTCCTGTATGCTTCTAGAGCCCAGCTACGGAAATCTCGGTCATGAACGATAAACCCAGCTAATGATTAATTTCACTGGAAATTATATTTCTAAAGTAATTATTCGAAAAATTTGAAGGGCGATTTCACCCCCTAAATATGAATTCTGGCAAGTATAAAAAACGCTCACTTTATTTTTCAGTGCTCTAAAACATACTTCAAACGCATGAAATTGGAGGCGTACACTGTGGTCTGGGACAAAACAAGTATTCAACACGTTTATTAGCAAGCATTTTTTTTATAAGAGCCCCACCCACAGCAGTATTGAAGAATTGTTTTCAGATCTATATAAATCAAAAGAACATCTTCTTTCTTCTTGAAACTTAGCAAATGCCTTCAGGAAGTCGAACAAATTTTGTCATTTCTGGAATTGTTCAATGAAATACACATATCTCACAAAGACAAACTCTAAGCGTAGATAATTCATGTGATAAAAAATATACCATTTATTAGATAATATAATAAAGCGATAGAATAATAATTAGTTACCGAATGTTAAAATTGATACCTCAGTGATTGCATAAATATCTTAAAGTTTCTGAAATTTTTTGAATTGAGGAAATTCAGAATTTTCTTATTTTAGATAGAAGCAATTTTAGAGTTCTCAATTTTCAGCTTGGACGCCAAATGTTCAGTTTTTCGCTTAAATCAGTTCTACATTTGCAATTAAAATTGAAATGACTAAATTTTGAAAAGTATAATTAACTATTCAAAAATCCCTCTTACTCACACAATTCAAGTTCAGTTTCTCAACGTTTCGTAGCATACATTTGTGTTTCAAACGCATCTAATTCTGAATTATTAAACTTTGTTTAAAATATTCGGAAAACTTGAAACATAAAAATTCGTTTAGTGATGTTACAAGAAACGAAGTTTGTTTCTTATTAATAATATTTAAATATCTTAGAAGAACAAGATTGAGGCATAAATAATTGATAGGATGAGAACTATAGTATGTATTATATGCTGTAATGAAGCACGCAGCATAATTATTACTATTGATATTTTTCCAAAGCTCTATTTGAATTTTTCTAAAACAATTAGTTATTTACGCCGAATTTATTCAGAGGAAACCAGAATGTGCGTGTTATAAAGAATATAATACGAAAACTGTGCCAACTGATAAGGAATTTATCAGAATTGGAAGACTCAGTCATTGCGCAGTTGATAGATGATAATTTAGAAAAAGAAACGGAATTTTTAAAATTTTAATATTCATAATATTCTAAAAATTCTATAGAATACTTCATGGTTATTAAAAATTATAATTAGATCTGTTTGAAGTTGTTATCCGAACTTAGGTCGGTTATCCAGCTGCAGTTCTTTGTAACTAACGCGAACTAAACAGCTAAATATAAATAATTTTCGATATTTAAAAAAATTTTCAAACTATGAATGATAGATGACATCTTTGCTCGTTTCCCGAAAAATGTCGTTTTTAATTGATCCCAGTGTCATAAAATTGTAAAGAAGATGTTTTTATTGGCATTGAAGTAAATAATATTTATTTTTTTTCTGCAATTAATGTTATTTTTTTATTTGAGAAAAAGTATAAATTGGATTTTTTATGATTCGTGCCGGACTGACTCACCGGGCCTCACTTCCATATTATGCTGTATTCTACAAAAAGTACTAATTCCTTATATATTCAATAATGATTTATTGTTTACGATGATGCCCATATTATGCACAATGATAATGTATAATGTGATCAAAAATGTAATGAAAATGTAATAGTGTATAATATTGAAAATGTGAAAAACTGCAGTAATAGTACGAAAGAATATATGAGGAATCAATTACGGTTTTGACAGCATGTGATAAGGAATCTAATGTTTGCCATATAATATAATGAAGCACCAGAATAATCATTTATTACACTGGCAACCGAATACTTCAATAATACAGTCATCGGTTTTTCCTCAGTTAGTAAAAATGAGAATCCTCTTTACTTTCGTTCTATCATTGGCGGTTGTCCTCAACTCCATTGGTAAATATAATAGTATAGTAATGCTCCTATATTTTCACAAACGTTTACAAGGACTTCGAGAATAACAACTTGTCCGCCATAATAAAGAAAATAAAAAAGAAAAGAAGGTCCCACAAAAAAATTTCAATCTTCATCATTATCTCCTTCGATGTTGTATCCATTGATGTCAAAGTTTAGACATCGACAATGTCTACATTTTCGAACTAATTTAGCAGTGAAGCAATTCAGATTGCTGATACAATTGAAGCAACAATTTTCATACAAAATTAATTTCGCACGTCTCCAAATGTCCAACATCCACATTCATTGTCAGAGTTACAAATGAACATGGAAGAATATTCAAGGAAAACACATTTATATTAAAAAAGTTTTGGCAAGGAAATATTAGCATCGATAATTTGACTGCCAGAAGAAACCTCTCGCACACTTAGCTCGCAAATTCTAAAAATAATCTTTCAAAATGAATTCATGTTGTAAAAAATTACACTGCGAATCGCAGATAAGATCAGTTCTGGAAATAGCTTTGAGCCCATTCCTGCCCCATTCAGACGTGAACAGCATACTTATCTTCTCGAATCTTATCAAGTACTTTTAAAATGTAAAAAAAAATCAGTCGTTTATGGAATTAATTATTAAACTAAACATATCTCATAAGGATAAGCTTCAGGCGTAGATAATTCGTGTGATAACGAATATAAAGTATATTATATAATATAATAGAGCACAAAAATAGTCATCAGTTAGACTGGTAACGGAACTATTCATTAATGCAGTCGTCAATTTTTCCTCATTTTGAAAAAATGAGGATCCTTTGTACCCTGGTTCTATCATTGACGGTTGTCTTTAATTCTATTGGTAAATATAACAGTATAGTAATATATATTTATTTTTACAAGCGTTTCTAAAGTCTTCGAAAAGAACAATTGTCCGCCGTAATATGGATTTAGTTCTCATTCAAGTCAGTGAGAATAATTTAAAGTCCATTGAATAAACTGAAATCCCAAAAAATATTTGAAATTTCGTGAAATACTTCAAAATCTCTTGAAAGCCGTTGCCGTATTGAAATTTCTACAGATCTTGAAAATTTTAATAATTCCTATTGAAAGAGTAGGAATGTAAAAATCTCAAACAGCTCAATATTTTGAAGTTTCCAATTTCAACTTTCACCATTTCCTAGTTTCAAATCCAAATATTGCAAACTGCCAAAATGAAGGTATATAAAAATGGGACTATCTGAAATTAATACCTCAGTAAATGAAATTTTTTTCAATTACATAAATTCAATTCACTCTCTTATCTTCTCCTCCCCTTATGCCTTCTCTCGCCCCATGCCGTTCTTCTTCACCAACTCATATACATTTTTCTAATCCTCATGTATCCTCTTCACTCCATCCCTCTGCAGTCGATACCTTATAAAGTACCTTTCTCTTTCAACCTTCATATTTCCCTCTCCTTCCCAGTCTAACTTATCCCACCATTATTCCCGAACTAGCTTTCTTCTTCCCTCTTCAAACAATTTTTCCTTATACTTACGCGCCCGACTTCCTGCTATTATCTCTCAATGTGTCGAAGAGGACAGCTCGACCCGAAGCGGTCCTGATGAGACCGGCCGAGGCTTCGAGCTACGCCGAGGTCCTCAAAGACCTGAAAAAGAAGGTGAAGCCGGACACCATTGGTGTGAAAATCAAGGGAGTCCGAGAGAAAAATCCCGGACAGACCATCAGCCCAAGACAATTAGATGCAGGGCGTTTCCAAGAGGCAGCTTCGGTGGAGAAGCCTCAAGGACGCGCTGCCCAACTTGATTTACCCAATCAGGATGACGAAGACCGACGAGCCCGTTGCGTTGTGTGGTACCACCACACTACTGAGGACGATGCAAGCATCATGGTTTGATAAAACTGGGAAGAATACCAAACACAAACATAGTTGGAATCCGAAGCACGGCTTAGTGGCCTTACCCCCATGTCCTTGAAGTAATGCGGAAGCAGTTCCAAAGACATGGCAAAAATTCTTTCAAAATCATCTGCAAATAACTTCTTTGCAAACCATCACACCTGCCACATCACCACATTTGCCCTCATAACTCTCTCTTTTATGTAACCAGCCACTATCTTATTTCTCCGACACAAAAATCCCAGATACACAAACTCTTTCACCTCCTGCACCGCCTTTTTCCTTCCACTTTCACACCCATCCCTTATTCCTTCCACCTTTTTTCCTAAACACCATAACCATGCACTTTTTCGCATTCAGTTCTAGCTTTTTCTTATTCAGGTATCTTCTCAGCCTCTTCATAATCTCCTTTAAGGCCTCCTCGATTGTTGCCAGCCATACCATGTCAGCCGTTTGCTATCATACTTTTCTAATTGATAAAAACTATTGATTGTTTGAATCATTTTGAATAAAAACAAAATTATCATAGCATAAAGTCATCGCACAAATATCCTTAGCTTATACCTTAACAAAAATTAGGCGTATTTGTTGAAAAGTAACGAAACTCTGAATTTTCTCATAACTGTTCTTGGAATAATCAATTATTGTCAATTCTAAAAATTACACAGCAAAAACATATCGTAAACAAAATTATTGATTATCGAAAATTTGCAAATTATTGTTGCAAAGATTAGATGATAGTTTCTCAGTTGAATCCGTAGAAAAGTTAGGCGTATTTATTGATAAATAGCCAAACAATGTGTATCAGAACATACTAGAGCATTTTATCAAATATTAATCGAAAAGACATTCTCAGTTGACTGCATGAGGAATTGAGTCTTCAGCTTGCAAAATAGTCAAACTCTGAATTCGTTTATGGAAATTGTTTAAATAATCAATAATTCCCGAATATTTATTGAATACCATAGAAAAGAGACATCGAGAAAATATTCTTAGTCCATCAACATTCTTCTTCGCGTAAAATACTTCCATATGAGTATATACGGTTCAATTATACATGAATCTCTTCGTTTTTTAATAATGAAGAGAATTGCGCGTGAGAAAGTAAAATTTATTATGTGTCTATTGGCAAAGAAAAATGTATATAGATTGAATTTATCGTAGGTTACATATTGTGTATCCCAGTGTTTGGTTCTAGGGATAGTTGAGTTTAAATCATTCTTACCTACTGTCACATATTTAAAGGTAGATTTAGTACGAATGTGAGATCTTCTTCAATTAATCTGAATATCTTACAAAAAATGGTAGTTCTGAACATTTAAGAGAAATGTAATCTGTGTTGCGAAATGTAGAATGACCCAAACTATTTATCTAAAATACAAGCTCAAGAATCTGTTATAAAACAAAAACTTTTCTTATAAAGCAAACTGTCTGAATGAAATAAGGAATCGTCTTGGCTAAGAATTGATATATTTAATATGTTCCTTGTTTCAGAGTTGAGTTTCCAATCTTCATCTAATAGAAAACCTATTGACCTGAATCGTTCTCCTGAAAGGTCTCCTTCTCCTGCCAGGCCCAGGTCAAGGTCTCCATCTGTCAGGGATCCTCCTTCTAACAGGCAGATGGTTCCACCTATTAGGCTTCCTTCTACTAACAGAAGTGGATATGGGCTCAATGATCTTAAGTTGATTCGGCTCGCTCCTAAATCAAATTCTCAACGGATATTTGAATTTCGTAGATACACTTTTCCGCTCGAAACACCATTCAAAGTAGGATATCATATCTATAAGTCCTTGCCCACCCAAGAACAAATTGTTTTATCAACACCCGATGGTGAAGTCCTTGCAATATTGGAGACCACTTATACTCTTGCTGGAATGTATATCCAAGATCAAACCGAAAAAAAACGAGCGAAAATAAACATGATAAGCGGCCGGTTTACAAAGATGACCTCAGAAGAAATCAAAGAAGTGCCAGTAGGTCCCACTCGCGAAATCACGCAATTTTTCCGAATAAAACGTGAAAAAGCCGTGAAAACCGAAATCCTCGACGCAACAAATTCAATTTGAAAAACGTGTGAAACGAAAATATAATATTGTTCTTGATCCATAGTCGGATCAAAATGTTACAAGGAAGTTGTAATTAGAAATAATAAATAAAAAGCGAATGTATTATGATTCTCAAGGTTCTAATCTTGCGTTCATTCCAGAAACATAAGAAAATAATATCAGCTACCTCTCGATACTAGCAGATTACTTCACTGACTGAAAAAACAAATCTAAACTAGATAATTGCATTTTTATTTAAATCAGCTACACACCTTATCACACATGTTTTCCGTTTTCTGGAATTTATCAAGACTTTGCTGCTATAAAAGATCATCGCAAAAATATTCTTAGCTGATTGCTAAAGAAAAATTAAGCGGAATCATTAAAAAATAACCAAACTCTGAACTTGTTCATGAATATTTATAAAATAATTCATAATTGAATCCATAAAAAATGATGACCATTGACTGAAAAGTAGCCAAAGGCTACATTTGTTTCCGCGATTGCTTCAAAACTTGTTAGCTGCTGCAAAAATGTAGACTTAATCTGAAAAAATAGCCAAACCAAGAACAGATTGTCTTATCTAGCGTCATATATATTATATGTCAGCAAACGTTTTGAAAGAAAAATGTTGTTTGAAAAATCAGGTTGCAAACAATCAGTAAATTGGCATTTATTACTTTATATTCTTATATTTATATATTATATTTTTTCATTTCTTATAATATTTATTCTGAAGTAATGCCAATAAAAATTAAGAGTTTCTGACACCATTTCTGGCACTTTCTCTGTAATCTTTCTGGCTTTATGGCTTCAGAGGGGGCCAATAAACTTTGATGAATAACAATTTAAAAAAAATAAAATTTGGTTTATTTTACTTCACGATACCTAGTGACCTATATGATGTTTTTCGTAACAGCTCCATTCACGGGAATATTATAGAATTGGTTTCAAACCTATATGAATCAAACCAACGACATTTTTTTTATTCTTGAAACTCAGCAAAGTTCTTCAGAAGATTTTGGACAAAATAATTTGTTATCTTGGAATGAATAATGAAATGCAAATATCTCACACAAGGCGTAGACAATTCATGTAATAAGAAATAAACCAGATATTACATAATCTAATAAATCACCAGAGTAATCCTTACTAGCACTTTTACCCGGATTCATCATTAATACAGCAATCAGTTTTCGTTAAGTTAGAAAAAATGAGGATCCTTTCTACTCTAGTTCTATCATTGACGGTTATACTTAATTCTATTGGTAAATATATTAGGATAATGATGTATCTGTATTTTTACAATCGTTTTTTTAGGTTTTCGGGGATAAAAATTTGTCTGCCGTAACCCGGATCGGGTCATAATTCAAATAAGCGAAAATCTTTGTCCTTTCCATAATTTCTATTTAAAAAGTAGTTTACAATGTAATAATCTTGAACAGTTTAACATATGAAGCTTTCGAATTCAGCTTTTACCTTGCTGCAGTTTCAAATTTTAGTATGGAAAATTTTAGGACAATTTCGCTATTGAATATTTCAAAATTTTGTACTGATAGCCTTGACAGGCAGTTTCTATTCCAAGATTTGAAACTAATCAGCTGAAACTTGTGTTTTCCAAATATCAAGATGAATAGGGATTGAGCTATCTAAAATTGATAGTTCAGTAGTTTAATTTTTGAAGCATGTTAGCAAATATTGATAGATGATATCGATGGGTTCTACGAATATTAGGCTATTGTTCCGTTACCGTTAAGAAAGCGTCTATCGTTCCATTACGGATAAGAATCAGTCTATCGTTCCCCTACGGATAAGAATTAGTCTAACTTCATTTTTTAAGAAATTCAGTGAACAAGTAGAAGTGGTAAAAGAAAAAAAAAAAAAATATTTAAAAATGTCTTATTTTGAAAATCATAGAAGCCTTAATTACGTTACAAACTGTAATACAAAATACTGGAGTTTTGAATCTGTAGGAAATGTTCCGACGAATAATAGGCTATCTTCTATACAATAGCATCTCAAATGTAAATTTCCCAAATAACACAGCCAAACAAAAAAACTCTTTTCGGGCCTGGAGGCCAGACCATGTTTATTATATGTTTTTGGGGTCACTGAATCTGAATCCGAGGTCCTAAAAACCCCAGCACGCCAGGGTTCTGACATAACCTCAAAAAACTTCATAAAAAATCTTTCTTCGGGTCTGGAGGTCCGGCCATGTTTACTATATGTTTTTGGGGTCGCTGAATCCGAATCTGAGGTCTAGAGGACCCCCACATGTCAGGGTTCTGACATAACCTCAAAAAACCTCATAAAAAATATATTTTTGGGTCTTGAGGTCAGGCGATATTTACTATATGCTTTTGGGGTCGCTGAATCCAAACACGAGGTCCAAAAAACCCCAGCACACCAGGGTTCTGACACAACCTCCAAAAACCTTATAAAACATCTTTTTTCGGGTCTGGAGGTCAGACCATGTTTACTATATGTTTTTGGGGTCGCTGAATTCGAATCCGTAGTCTCGAAAACTCCAGCACGTCCAGGTATTGATTTTCAAAGAAACTCCTGAAATTTATTCATCCGCCTTCACGGCAGGCGCACGCAAGCATTTTACGATGCAGAGAGTCGGATCCTCAGGATTCGGAATCAGCGACCATAAAAGCATATAATAAACTTAGTCTGACCTCCAGACGAGAAAAAAGATTTTTATAGGGTTTTTTGAGGTTGTATCAGAACCCTGACGTGCTGGGGTTTTTTCGAACCTTGGATTCGGATTCAGCGACCCCAAAAGCATATAGAAAACATGGTCTGATCTCCGGACCCAAACAAAGATTTTTATGAGGTTTTTTGAGGTTATGTCAAAACCCTGACGTGCTGGGGTTTTTTAGACCTCGGTTTCGGATTCAGCGACCCCAAAAACATATAGTAAATATCGCCTGACGTCAAGACCCAAAAACATATTTTTATGAGGTTTTTTGAGGTTATGTCAGAACCCTGACGTAGTGGGGTTTTTTGGACCTAATATTCAGATTCAGCGGCCCAAAAAACATATAGGA